>JAWNLC010000235.1:3285000-3642500 GCA_035041535.1 Drosophila cognata
AACGAGTCTAGTTGATGTATGATGTGCTGTATCCTATTCTATAATGATAATGATAGTAATTTTGTAAATATTTGCATTCATGCAGCCATCGAGAGAGTGCTGACAGTTTCTGATGCTGTCGTCGTTGACGCATTGCTCAAATGCTTGCCACTGCTGCACGTTGGGCACCTGTTGATCTTATGCAAATATCAAATAGTTGCACGCTGCACAAAAAAATCCCTCTCAAAATTCAAAAGCACATAAACACACACACACATAGAGCAAGTCACTTGTTCTATTTGATAAGCGCGTGTATTTTGTTGAATTTTGTTTTGGTTTTGTATTTTTTTTTGTATTTTTTCAAATCATTTGTTTGAACTTTATCAGACTGGGCTTGCGTGCATAGCGGCTGCTGAGGCAACAGCCGGCGGTCGGGGATGTCTCCGCATTTCTGTGTGTATTTTGTGCTGTGCTATTAAAGATTTCTGGCTTTGATGTGGGCTATGACGATAAGATAGTATTATGCAGAGTGTATTGTAGAGCAGAGTAGGGGCGGCAATTGTTAGGCTCAGGCTCAGCAGCAGTCAGTGTCAGGGCTAGTTGCGGCAGTGCATGCCAAAGCAATGACGCTGATTTCCAAGAATATTCTCTGATTTCGTTCAAATAGTTGGTTGGTAACTTGCCCGCCCGACCGCCTGCTCGACCAAATAATAAATACAAAATATCTTAAGAAAAAAAAACGCACAATGGCAACAGCAACAGCAACAGCAACAGCAATCATATAATGCTATTTACATGCTGATAGCAATGATTGTCAAATATCCAAAAGCCACTAGACAGGAGATGTGGCATGTAGCAAAGTCAATAAGATTACGACTGAGTTACAGCATCAGCAACTACTTTTGAATGAATCTATCTGTATCTCCGCAGCTGTATCTCAATCTAGAAGTCGTTGGATACGTTGCATCTGTAGATACAAGCATCTCTTTATCTGAATCTCTATCTGTATCTATATCTATATATATATCGCTGAAGTCAGAGTAGTTAGCTTAAAATTTCACCTTAATAAAACATACATTATTCTGCAACATCTCTGTTTTTTTTTCCACTGTGTTTTTTCCTGTTGTTTTCTATTTGTTTTTTTTTGGTTTTTTTAGTTTTATGCTCGTTTTTTTTTTGCTTTATTTACTCATGATTGTCGCCATCGTCGTGCTGGGCTCATTATTTTTATGGCTCTTTCTGCCCAGCGCTTCTACCAAAAGTGATCTAAATCTATTGAGTGAACTCCCAGAGACCCCCCTTCCAGCACCTAACACTTGGAGCTGTAGTCGAAACTGGTGCTGGCCTCCACCTGAGAACCTGGCAACAAGCGAATGGCTATAATTTTTATGACGCTTTTTGCTGCCGCATTTCTGGCTAACTATTTATGTCAGCAACAACAGCAACATCAACATTCACTTATATTTTTATTGTTATTCATGCATAATACCAAAAAGATAAATAACAAATAAATTTCTTACTACGAGTATATACGCTAAAGCCCTCCTCTTTACTTCCCTACTTAGCCACTTGTAGACCATCTTCAGCTCTGCCTCGTCCACTTCCACTCTTTCTATGTGCCTCTCGGCTCTAACTCAGTGCTGTGTGGTAATTATTAATAAATGCTGCTGCTTTTGGCTCTCGTCTGAGCCTCCACTCTCAAATAATATTCACGCTTCGCTAAACATTGAAGAAATCTTAAAGACTCTTGCGACTGCGACTCGAACTGGAACTAGAACTAAGACTCGGCGTCCCAGACTGAGATTGTGTATAGACCTCGGCCTGGGCCTGGGCCTGGGTCTGGGTCTGGGCCTAGGCCATGCCCTTAACGTTGCGACCGACAACCGACAACCGACAACCAACAAGCGACGACCAATTGTCTTTTGGCATATTTTCAAGTTGAACGCTCGGCAATTTTTTGTTGTTTTTGTTTTTATTTTTTTTCTTTTTCTGCTTCCTTCTACCATTTCTAGAGATTTTCTAGTGCGATTAAGCGAAAAACGAAACAGTCTCATAAAAAATATCGCTGTGGCTCAGCCCCTGTCTCTAACACTACATATACACGTATATATATATATACATATATATTTATGTGTGTGTGTGTGTGTGTGTGTGTGTGTGTGTGTGGATAACAATCAAAGCTCAGCACATACATACATAAAAATTAACAAAAATGGTGGCTGTTATTGCGTTGTCGTTAGGCCTGGGCCCAGATTTCGAAGCAAATTGGAGTTACGACTGCCTGCAAAGTTCAATGGCAAATTGCGCCGTGGATTGCATGTGGATGGTATTGCATGATCAGCTTGGCTGCCATTGGATACATTTTCTACCTTGCAGCTTAAGACTATTGTCAGAAATCTATTTGAGTAACTTGGATTGCTTGGAATATGGTTCAGCTCTATGGAGAATGTGTACTGTGAGTGGCAGCTATGTGGGAGGTCAAGTGTATGGTACCATATATGTATATATATATCGTAAATGTATGCTTACTTATTAAATATCATTATTAAAAAGATAATCAGAAATATTGTTTTACGATTTTATTTGAAGCTTGTAATTGATCGCCATTTGGCACATGAAATTCATACCGATAATCTCGAAAAACTTGTAAAGCTACTCTCTCTATCACAAACACATCAAAGCTAGACTGTCAGCTGCCAAGTGGAAGCAACGGTTCAATAACTCATCTGACAGTGCTCACCCCTTTGTGCGTTCCACATACCGAATGCAAATTTACTGGCCACGCTCTCTGGGCCATGCCCCGTCAGTGACTGGCTTTGACTGCTTTGCATATTGACATCATCATTTTGCCGAGACGACAAACTGTCAAACAAAACAATCGCTGTCAAATTTACTACAATGAGCCCAGCCGCTGAAAGCAGCCAAAGGAAGTGAGATGAACAACAAAAAAAAAAAACCATATATATATAAATAAAAAATGGAACCAAATAAAAATACTCGATGAAAAAAAACTGAGCTGTCAGTGTTCTTATGGGGGAGAGCAAACCAAGAAGTAATTTCAACATATCAATAAATTTTTGACAATTTCTGTACACACACACACACACACATACACCGAAAACGAAGGAACACCTTTTCAATAAATTTGCTACAACTGTCAGGCGAAACAATGTCATTGTCACGGCGCTGCTGACTTGCAGGCAAACTGAGCGACCTATAAACCTGTCACTGGCTGCGGCCCGCACTGAAATTGAAGGCATGCGACGGCCCCTGGGTCGGCTCACGGTTGTTCCCATGGCCCAGGAGCAGCAGCGATGACAACGACAACAACAATGTCAACGACAACGACAACGACGACATTATTGTCGCTAAACAAACGATCAAATGGCAATTTAAAAGTTTTTATTTAACACTAAATCACCCACCTCCCCCTTGCACAAATGAGACGCCATCAACCGCCGCCCGCACCCCCTCCCGCCCCCATTCTTACACTCCCCATTCACCCTTTAGCGGGTGGCCACCTGACACGCGTCCGCATTCTTTTTCAATTTTGAAACCCTTTCGACTGGCGGGCTGGCAACCCTTGCGCGATTTTCAATAACTTGTAGTGAAAGCAGCTGAACAAAAGGCGCAAAAGTTTACCGAGTTAAATTATAAGGTTGTTTCTGTTTCTGCTTCTTCTTTATTATTATTTTCTTTTTTCATGTGCTTTCCACTTGTTTGGTTCGGTTTTCGTTTCGTTTCGTTCTTTTTTTCACCATCGACTGCCTGACTTTTGACTCCCCATGGAATTTAACGCTGTGTGTTTATTTTTTATTTTTTTCTTGCATGCATGAAAAAATTGTTTGCCACAGGAATCAGGACTGTGACGGGGCACAAAAAGTAAGGAATATTGGCATTGACAACATTGCCAAGCTTTAAGTTAGCAACATGCCATGCTCATATTTAAATTGGAATGGAGAGCGAGCGATTCGAACAATTGTTATATTGCACATAATGAAACTTAGCTCAAGCATTTGACAGGCTTATAGTCTACTTAAATGCCGATTTGCAGAACCGGATTTCCAAGCGGATAAATAAATATTAATAAATAAATTAAATATTTGCAAATATTTTTTTAGGCCACACAAACCTTTGGATATTTCTCAAATACCAACTGTAACTTATATTTTTGGGAAACATAAAGGTTACTTTTATTTGAAAAAATGAATAACATATATTTAAAAGTTTGAATTTGCATTTCTGTAATTTCCTGGACACATTCAGACGGCCAGCTGACGATCATAAAAATACGGCAACAGAAATATGAAGCCAATTGACCAGTCAAAGGTTCTATTGTTATTATGCTTGTTGTTGTTGTTGTTGTTGTTGCTCTACTGCTCTGAATTATCATATGTAGTTAGGTGGTATATATATTGCTACTCATCCTGCTGCTGCTGCAGTTGCTGCTGCTGCTGCTGTTGTTGTTGCTGTTACTGCTGCAACAATTGCGGTCACGCTTCGTTGAACGACGGCAGCAACAAATGTGTGTGTGATGACGACGTTGTTGTATAGGGCTGATTGAAAGATTATTTTGCACTGATAACGCTAAAAACGTATGGTTGGATGGTTGGATGGTTGACCACAAACCACCACCAACAACAAAAGTCAAATAGAGCGCAGCGCTGCACAAAAATTGTAGTTCGAAAATTGTTGCGCTTTCGGTTTGCGTGTTTACATTTTGCATTTAGCATTTTATATTCATTGCGTTGTCCATTGTCCGTTGGCGGTTGTCGGTTGTCGGTTGTCTGCTGCGCCGCCGGGGTCGTCATCAATTCGCAATGCATTTCCCACATTTTCAGCGGCTTTGCGAACGACCATCATCATTAATAATATTGAAAAGCCCTAATTACAGTTAAGTGGCCCAAAAGAGTCTCTCGTATGATATACTATCGAATGGCGGCATGAAATTGGCATGGGTTGTTGCTCTTGCTCATGCATAGGCAGACAGCTCAACTTACACACACACATACTTACACATTTAGCCTGGCTAAAGGGTGCCACCAGTTCGACTCATCAGAGCAACTAGGCAAGGGTAGGGACTGTGTGCCGCTCATTGCGTAAATCATTTTTCCCACCCCTTATGGCGAGCGTGCTCTGTGTGCTCTGTGTGTGTGTGTGTGCCCTCACCTGTCCAAGGTGCTGCAGGCTGCGCAGGTGCATGAACAAGTGCAACACACAGAGAACACATACACACAGCCAGGCAGACCCCTGACCCAGACTCTATCTCAGACCCAAACGACTGATGATGATGACCCTCACATTGCTATAATGAAATCATTTATAATTTTAATTTCATATGACTATTTCGTGTGTTGTTTTTCTTTTTGTGTTTGTTGTCCGTTTTAGCCACGTTTGAGAGTGGTTCCTCTTGCCATCCCTATCGTGGTACTTAATTCGATTGGCTAAGATCAGGCGGCACAAACCCAGTCAACGGTTCATTGCCTGAATGCGCTCACTGATAAGACACCGAAGCCAAGACGCACGTGGCTACTGCGCAGATGCAACAGCCGAGGCAGCTGACCCATAAAGGGAGGGATGACTGTGTTTTACTTTAATAACTATGCACTCTTAACTTTTCAGCTATTTTCCAACAATAATAATAATTCTAGCCTTCTTTTTTGTATGTGTGCACGATGACAATTAGCACTTTGTCATCATATTAAATATATACTTAATATTATATATATGTACATAAATACTTAATCACCATTTAACAAATAATTACATTGGCTAATAGATTTGTAATTACTATTATGTAATTATAAACATATAATTATAACAAAATCAAAATACTGAGTCTATGACTATTGAAATTGTGTTTTACTTGAATGTTACCTATTCGAATATCTTATGAATGAATGAATGAATGAATGAATGAATGAATGAATGAATGAATGAATGAATGTATATATGGCATACTTAAATGTTCACTACTATTTACTTGATATTTTTGATATTTGTTGCTTTTATTTCTCTCAGTTGGCTTTCAGTTAACTTTAAGCAAGCAGGCGACGAGCTGCTTAGCAATTGTTGACTGTTTCATTTCTATTTATTTATCATATTAAAAAAAATACAAATTTAAAATTTATCTTAATAAAAAAAATAAAAATTTAAAGAAATACAAATTAAAAGTCGCATCAGGTGATTTTGGAATTGCCAGCAAATGTAATTTCGACGTTTGAACCATATAGCCAAATTCTCAGTGCTCAGAAAATGAACACCAATGTTTGGAGCTCAGACCAAATAGGTGACGGCGGCGCCCTGGTGGCCCTGGTCAAGAACCTATCTGGTCAATTGAATCTCAGTCGCATGGAAGTGAAGCAAGTGGTGGCGCGTGTGCTATCGGGTTGCCAGGGCCGGCATCCTATGGATGACTTTAGTGGGTACATGTTCTATGTGAAGCCGGAGCTCATGGATATGAACGAACAGATCACACAATCCAAGGAGGCATTCGACGAGATGCTTAGCCAGAAACGAATGCGCTTCGTGATGGAAGCGCAATATCCGCGTTGCTCCCGTTCCCGTTCCCGTTCCCGTTCCCGTTCCCGCACCCGTTCCCGCTCCCGTTCCCGCTCCCGTTCCCGCTTCCGCTCTCTGAAAGTGCAGGCGCAGCCGGAGAGAAGTCTCATTGGCGTCATCGACAACCATCATCGGCAACCACGTGGCCCTCCCACACCAAATATTTGCGGCGACAGTCCAATCAACTCAACTAAATTCAGGTGTCGGCCATCCCCCCCATTTATGCAATACAGGAAAAATAAAAGATACGCGACAGCGAAAGTTCAGATTGAGAGCAGACCCAAGACTCTAGCCAAAAAGAAGTCCCTTGCGAGAGCTGCAACCAGGGCGGCAAACCAGGCTGTGAAGCGACCGCCAATCCATCGAATTCGTGTAAAGGTGTCAGAATATGGTATGCCGCCCAAGTCCGAAAGCAATCTGCGCAGCCGGACAAAGATGTCACCACCCAGCGCTAGTCCCACAGCCAAAGAGACTGGCATCATGAAGCAGCAAAATCAAGGCAGCAATACACTGCTCAAAACATGGAGTAACAAAAACGGCCGGAATGCCCCACAGCAGTCATTGCCACAGAAGGATAAGAAGCATTCAAAGCGACTCTCCGCCGGCGCCATTTTCGCCAGGTCCAAGTCCAAGTCCAAGTCCAAGCCCCAGCCAGTCGAGATGAAGCCCTTACGTAATCCATGTCAGTCTCAAGGCGGTGCTGGCACCACCCATCGGCCCAATCGTGCTAGGAATGCAAAGTCGAAGGGTAAATTATTGCCAGCTGGGGGGAATAGGCCGAACAAGTCCTTAAATAGCATCAAGCGAATCAATCGAAATAAGCGTTCGACGACGCGACTGGCCAATCATCTGGAGCGGGAGCAGGCCATTGACGATCTGGAGCGTTTTGAAGCGCGCAACATGCGCACCTGCGCCCACCTCAATCGGACGAGGCACAGCAGCCGCCCCTACAGGATTACCGCTCGCCCCAAGCAACTGCCTCTGCCGGCGATGCATCGTCGTTTTTCACCACTGCCGGCAGTTGCGTACACAAACTCGGCCAGCTGTAAGCCAAGTATAGAACGCTACGGGAGCAGTGTCCAAGTGGACAAAAGCTTGGGCAGCACTGAGGCCCTACAGGACACCTCACGCACAGCTCTGTCACCAGACAAACGCAACCTGGCCCTGGCCTTTCAGAACACTGAGGGAACACGTAGTCCACCCAACTGGCGCAGCGGACTCTGGCGATAGTTAGTTCGATATCGATATCGATATATGAATTGATACTGGTTGCATATATGAATATTGTTCTATATTGTGACTGTTCTCAGACATAATCTGCTACTGCTAGTTTCAGTCGGAGAACCTTGGCAGATTCGCGTTGTAAGTTAACACTCGTTTCGCGTCTTAAACGAAACTATAATCCAATAATCAAAGTTACTTTGAGTTGCATTTTGCGAGCTTTTTAATTTTTGTGTTTACTTTTATGTTTTTGTCTTTTGTTGCTTTTTTAACGCTTCGCGCTTCGTTCGCGAGCCAAAAACGCAATGGCTTGAAAGGCTGAAAGGTTGTTGGGAATCATTTAAGCATTGCGGTGTGAAATTTCACACCGATTGCAATAAAAATTTCAAGCGGCCAACAATAAAACGCACCGTGGCAAGAGAAAGGCGCTACATTGAAAACAGAATCAATCAAACTGAGCCCGAGCAGGGACCCGACCCAGGTCTGTCGACATCTGCGCAAGCGCACGCCGGATGTGAATGTGTTTGTCTGGTAGCTGGTAGCTGCTAGCTGGTAGCTGGTAGGGCAACCGATCCGAGCCACGTTGAAGTGGCGTTAATGGTGTCACTAAGTACGCCGCAAACAGACAGACAATCGACTGGCGACCCAACCGGACGCGCGGTGGTCGGCCCTCAGTTCAGTTCAGTTCAGCTCGGCTCAGCTCTGCTCTGATCATCGAATGGAACCAATAAAAGTTGCCTTCATTGTCTTTATTTGCGCGGGTCGTGCGTCTGTGCGCAGCCTGCATTCAATGTACTCATACTCGCACTCATTTCCATTAGCATTTCATTCAATTTGCATTTGCTTGGCAGCGGCGAGCGGGGAGCGGGTCGCGGGTCGCGGGTTGCCGACAACTGACTGCGGACTACCACGGACAGTGTTCAGTGTACAGTTGAATGGTCTTGCGGGTGTTGCGGGTGTGGGTAGATGCAAGCAAAACAATTCAATTGTCCGGCTGGTTGAGTTTTTTTTTTTCCTCTTTTTTTTGTTTTTGGTGTCGGTTTTCTTGTTTTGTAGCTGTCAGTTGCGGTACATTGCATATCACACATTAGCAATGTGATAAATTCGGTGACGATCACAGCGGCAATCTACCGAATGAAGGTTCACTCTTCCAACTCGTTTCGAGCTACGATTCAGATAATCCCAATAATCGAAGTCTGTCATTGGCACAATAACTTAAAAGTGAGGAGTTCAGTTTTAGATTCGCCTGTGCCATATTAGGAAAACATCCATCTATATTATAAAGTTGAAGCCTCAATATGAACACGGCGAGCAACTAGGCACCTACGTTGAACCAAATTTAATATTACTAAGGAAAGCTAAGACCTACATAATATTGATCCTGATTAGTGCTGAGTTACTTACAGTGCCGATAACGATAAGACTATTTTTTGGACGAATTTCAGAATATAATCACTTGTGTGTTGCGCAATACATACAAGCAACCAATCGAACTGTGCACTTTTCGATAACGATATCGATATAAGTAATACGGAAAGAAGTTGCGAGTTGCTACATATTAGTATTTTGTATCGAACTATAGCTATAGCTGTAGCTAATCGAACCAAATACCTAGCTCAGCCCCAATTTTCCACTTTCGACCCGTTTCTTTCTCTCTCTCTCTCACACACTCTCTCTCTCTCTCTCTCTCTCTCTCTCTCTCTCTCTCTCTCCCTTTCTGTCCAACTGCCCGCATATTGCAGTCGGAGTCGCACTCGCAGCGAGTAAAATGTTAATTGTGTCTGCAATATTTTTTCCAATGAAACATTTTTATGTTAATTCGAAAAATTGTTTTACAACCAATTAACTTAGCCAATGCACCAAAAAGATCAACGGACAAGATCGTAGCGAGCGGCAACAGGGAACTGGGTAAATGGGAAATGGGAACTGGGAACTACTGCTGCAGTACAACAAGTAGCAAGTAGCAAGTAGTAAGCGAGGGCGAGGGTCATGGCCAGGCCGAAGGGTGAGGTTCGTATTGCATTGCATGCGGCACGTCTCTTGGAATTTCATTACGCTGACTGTCAGTTCGGCTCTAGCAGGAGTCAGCCAGCGGGCAGCAGGCAGATAGGCAGGTGTGCAGGCTGCCACAATGCACCGTTCTGTGGTGGTAGGTTGTTAGGGGCACATTTGCTGCGGGTCTTCAGCGCCTCGATCTAAATCAATCAAGCGCAACAAATGCCAAAAAAAAAAGAAAACAAAAACAATTTCAATTAAAATGCCAGCGTAGCCGCCACAGCCAGAATACAACATTGCTTACCCCTCCCCACGCAGCCTGAACCCCTCCCCCGCTGCCGGCCAGTGGCGCGCGCGCTCGCCAGCTACAGGTGCGATTCTCAGCAGTTCCTGACCTGCGACAGAGACTGCAACTGCAACTGCGACTGCGACTGCGGTCGTGTCATGTAATTAGGAAGTTATGTGGAGGGAGGGTCACCGCACCGCGGCATCAATCGAACCCATCCATCGATCGAGCGTTCCAAATGTAAATGTTGATCGCGGTCTAGCGAATAAAGTCATAGCAGCGGCAGCAGCTGCAATAACAGGGTTATTACTTCGGCCAAGTGGGCATTCATGATATGCAGGTTCTTGTGTGGTGCGAGGAAACTTTCCCAGGCCAGAAGAAGATCTTCATTAGTTGCGTGGCAGACTATCGAGCTGACAGATCAGATGCATTTTTTTCTATTTATTTTTTTTTTTTGCTCTGATGTTTCGCCATCTTTGGACTCCTGGCTGTTTGCCCTCCCCAACCACCCAACCCAACCCAACCCAACCCTTCCACATGATATACGAGGCTCTGGAAATTCGAATGCTTGAGCTAATCTTGCGCTAAGCATCGCTGTCACGTTGTTCTCAGCGTTGTTGTTGTTGTTGTTGATGTTGTTCTTGTTGAGTTGAGTTGAGTTGGTTTGCGGTATCTGTGTGCGATTTTGAAGCGGCGTCCACAACGACCACGCACTGAAGTTGGTTGGCTCTTCTATGAATCTATGGAAACTAGGCAAGCTAATTGCGTCGCGTCAACGTATAGGTGAATTATTATATAGAAGCCATAAAAAAATTATTATAGCCAACTGACGGCTCTGCCCCACTCGCTGATCGCAATGGCGATAAACGTGGCAACAGCAACAGCAACAGCAACAGCAGCAACAACAACACAAAATCAGAGCTCGTTAAAAAAATACACAAAAAAAAAAAAAGAAAAAGAAAAAGACTCACAAGTTGAACCAATCAAAAGACGCGCCGTCGACGTCGTCATAAAAGCAGCGGCAACAATAAGAAATTATTAAAAAAACAGCGTACACACATACATGCACACACACATGTATGTACAAGCCATGTATGTGTGCATGTATTTATGTAAGCAACAACAGCTAAGGTATTATTTGGGAATTGCACACCATATGGAAATGTGTAGATCAAAAATTGGGTAACGCTTCCTGAAAACATACAAGAAACAAACAAAAATAAATGGTGCAAAATGTGCCAAGCACTGGCGACGTATTTTTTGTATACCCTGGCTTTTTTGGGGGTGTGGAGGGGGGGGGGAACAGTTAGCAACTTGTATTGAAAGTTCGTTGTACGGCAGAAACGATGTTGGCGTCCACATTAAAACTTGATCTATGACCCATTGTTCTGGCCGCGTTTCGGAAGTTACTTTCCATTGGCTGTCACTTAGTCGGATTTCTTTTTATTATGTGCCTGCAGCAGAAAAATGAACGAGAGACAGCACGAAAAGCGCTAGATTTGTAGACAATATCAAAAACAGATGGGAACGAACCTCATTTCCTAGGCTGGGCTCGAAACAAGCATATAAGTTTTTTTTTGGTTTTTAATTCAATTTATGCAGAGATCAAGTTGCATCTAAATGAAGATTCCATTGCTCTAGAATCCAACTGATTACGATGCGTATTTAACAATCTTAATGCAACCCATTTGATTAACATTAGTTAATCCATTATTCAACAATTTCAATTAGAGTTTATCGACTTACAACAGTAAGCATTCAATTAATGAATGTAAACTTAGAAACGTAGAAGATTACATACAAATTACTATCATCTATTACCAATTGTTCCCATGAAAGCTATTTGCCATGCTACTCCGATATTGATGGTTTTATGTCAAAACGGAAGGTGCTTAAGAAAATGTTGAGTTTGAATAGAATATCTTGGTAAGCAAAAAAAGATGTTCGAACTCATCTTTCTACCGATGATTCGTATATTTTAGTAAGCCGAAAAGTTTTTTTTATATATAAGAACATATCTTTCGACCGATGAATCCGTCTGTTACTGACAATGGACATGTTAGTTAGAGTTATATCGAGATAGCTTTAAGGTGGAGTTGGGTTTGCTCATATAACCAAAGTAAAAATCTAACAGTAGCTTGACTATATAATGACTAGAGACGATGTTCAGGAATATATATGCTTTATAATGGTGCAGATGTCTCTGCACGAGCATAAGAGCATCTGCAAGTCTTTTAAGATTTTCAACTTATTCTCAGTTTGTGCATCCAAACTTTTACTCAACATCTGACGACTAATTATAGTCCAATCCACTGGCGCCTGTAACGCCCATTAAATCGGGCCACTCAAGCATACTACTTACTTATCCAAATCATAATTTAATTTGTAGAATGAGATCGCAAGCGTCGATCTCAGATCCAATTGAAGATACCAATTCCGATCTAGTCTATTGGGTAAATATATTCGTGTTATTTATTTATTTTCAGGTTTGGCTTTATCGCTTATTGGGTATACAGATATTAATCCAGGATGGCGTGCTCGGCCCGCAACGCCCCTTGCTGCAAGCACACATGCATGTTTAAAGACGCCAGCAAATTTTTGTCCATATTTTACACGTTCATCATTTTTACATTGTTCTATCACGCGAATCGCCGTTCGCGTTTACGGCTTCCTTGAAGTATGGCAATACCCCCCCAATACCTTACCCATCCCCACCGTCTTTATTTAGCATTCTTCATTCGCTATTCTCAATCCCCATCGCAATGGACTCGTATGTAATGCATACTCCATTGCTTCCAGTCATTATGCCTCCGGGCATAAATCAGTGGCAAAAAATGATGACGGCAATGCCAGCAGCGGCGCTTGTTGAAGCCGTCCATGAGGATGAAGAAGCAGAAGTAGTCTAAGAACTCTCCCCCAACCTTAACCAGCTAGTGCTATCTCTTTCCCTCTGCTCGAAGCGAACCGCATGTCGCATGTGCTACAATTTGAATTATTAGTTGTTGCTGATGTTGTTGTTGCTGATGTTGTTGTTGTTGTTGCTGCTGCTGGTTCGGCTCTTTGATTGCCACCTCTTAAGACCTGCACCATATATACAACTTAAAGGTATGCATACATATATATTGTCTGGGCTGTCGTCGTCTTTGGCTATATATATATATACACATATATAGATTGGCGTTGTTTGATTTGTTCGCATCGTGTAATGTGTGTGGTAAATAGCGGCAACTGGCTCAGCTCGAAATTGGTCTGGGAGCCTGATTCGGGGCATTGACTGATTGACCATTGTCTAGGAAGTAATTTCTAGTTTACTAGCTGTAAGTTTAGATCGCTTTCAATATATGATCATTTTTTGTAGCAAATCAAATGTGTTAATGTAAATAAAAATTGAATTTAAATATTTAAGAAAAAGGTCAGCAAACAATAAGCGTTTCACAACTCACTCGATTTATACATAATCTTTGAGCCCAATGAATTAAATGAAAATTGTTAATAATAAAGAGAATGAAAAGGCAAAACAATGTGAAAGATAATCAGTGTAATCATAATTACTATCATTATTATTAATAGTAATTGATTCAGTTTAATTAGTATCTGTCAGTCTGCGTAATCCCACAAAATTATGTCAATTGCGTATAAAAAAATAAAAATATTAAAATAAAATGATGAAATCAAATTAATGTGGAGCAGAAATCATTTACAAAATTGAAATTGACGTTGCTTTGAGCTGGAATTACTCTTGGCTATAGATTCATAGATAGACAGGCAGGCTTGCAAGCATCAGCAAACAGACACACACACACACACACACACACACACACGTATGCAGATGAGGATAGCCAAGTAGACCATTAATTAAAGCCACTAATATTACCAACTAAGTGAAGTGGAATTTAAAGCGCTGCAAGAGTTCAAACAAAAGCCAACAGCGTAACTCAGTTGGTTAAGGCAAGAGGTGGCTGCCACGAGAGGTGGTGCGGTGGCTACATTGGGGGCAGGTGGGAGCGGTTACATTGGGGTCTCGAAGCGCAATCAGCGCATTGGCCGCAATCTTTTTTTTGTTCAGTTTTGTAGTAGTAGTTGAATTGTTTATTTTATTTTTTTTTTTTTGCATAATAAAACACTTAATTTTCATGCGCATTTCCAAAACTCCGAACGCTCAACTGAAGCGTCTGTGGGCCCAGCAACAGTTACTCAGTTTCTCAGTTTCGTCTCGCATGTAGGTAATTTCAAATGGAAAATTTATACAGCGAATTGTAGTAAATCATTAAACAAATCGCACTTTAATAGGCAACAACAACTCAGGCCTAAAGAAATTTACGACCAGGTTTCGCATTGGTTTCCAACAAAGCTCCCTCAACCCCCCATCTTAAAAAAAAAATTAACAAAAAAAACCCCAAAGCAAACCAAGTTGAACTGAGCCCAACTGAAGCCGAGCCGAACTGAGCCGAGCTGAGCTGAGCTGAGCTCAGCGCAAAGAAGCATCCAAGCGATGCAAAATTCAAGTGAAGTGAAGTGCAAAAGGCAAACAACTATAACAATAATACCACCAACAACAGCAACAAGAACAACAACAACAACAACAACAACAGCAACAACAACAATGACTTGACTTTGAGTTCAAAAACGAGACGAGCTCCCAAACACCTGCCACCAGCAGCAGCGACAGTCGGCCAAGTTGAGGTTGCCTCCGAAATGAAAAGCGCACCCGAAAAGCATTCGCTCTCGCCTTGTCTGTGTGTGGGCGTTCGTGCGACAGAGATGGCATGCTGCAAAGGCAACGCTGCTGCGACTGCGCAGTGCGCGCTACGCAATGCGCCAGAGATACACACATACATACAGACATACATACATACAGACATACATTTATATACATGTGCAGCCGCGATTTAGACTATAAGAAGCGTAGTTCATTACGTTTGAGCGCGCCAGCCAACCAAGCAGCAAGCACTACACCAACACCAACACCCCCGCCCCAAACTCCCTCCCCCCGCACACCTTCAGAAGTTACCTTAAAGAGAGCAGACCCCATTCGATATGTATGCGATTTTTATGTGTGAACATAGACAAGTTTTGGTAGTTAAATAGATGCACACTCACACGTTCGCAACTGCACAACAGACACAGAGTGATAAAGGGAGAGAGAGAGACAGAGATAAACAGCGAGAGAGAGAGAGAGAGAGAGAAATAGACACAATAAATATAAAAAACAAGCCAAAGAAAAACCCCAAAGTTAACCAACATTAACATTTAATCGAACCTCATGTTCAGTAGAGCATGTCTCCTGTTACAAACACACACACACACACACACACACACACACACATGTACGAGCTATCAACGCACTGCGTTGCCTTTAGCCAGACAGAGACAGAGCAACTACTTATATATACATGTGTATTTGTATTTGTGAGCGAGGAGACGTATAGGGGAAGGTGCCACACAATAGACAACATCAAATGAGGGAACTACTGAAGCTCTGCAAAAAGACCTTACCACACTTGACTCCACACATAACATACATACAATGCCATGGGCTTCTATACACATACATATGTTTACTCTATGTACGTATGTGTGTGAATATAACTCCTATACCTGTATAATACCAAGTTACACTCGTGTGTTGCTGCTGTTGTTGCTGATGATCGCTCAACGTAACAAACTCGCGACTTCTTTTGTTTTCGCATGTGACGGTTTCCTTCCCGTCATCGTCAGCGTCACTTGCCTGTTACCATTTTCACTCCCACTCCCACTCCCACTCCTATTCCCATTCCCATTCCCACTCCCATTTTCATTTCCATTTCAATTTTCAACATTTTAACTTAATTTTCATTTACGTTTTGCTGTTGTTGTTGACTTTTTCGCTATTGTTGGGGTGTTGCTCAGCGAACGATCAACCGATCGCCAATCGCAACAAGTTTTGTGTTAAAAATCACATAAGACTTACCCTTGATGGCGCCTCCGAGTTGCAAGATCGTTGATAACAGTGGCAGCTGCATATATGCATAGCGTTTGCCAAGGGGTTCGCTCAGATAGGTTAAATGCAGTGTGGAACGACTAAACAACGACTGCGATTTTACATTTGACCTAAAGTTGAGATCCAATTTTACTGATCACTCAACGTTTATATTCTCAAAGTTGAGTTTCGCATTCTGCTGTCAATTTGGACAGTCACTTCAACACTTGCTCAACAACAATTAGATCTTATAAAGTTGTGATTTCCCAAGGATCTTAATCGATTTAAATCGATTTACTTGAAACTAGACAAAGATCTTTGGAACAATGGTGAATGGTTCTTTCTTCTTCTTATATATAAATATATACACACATATTGGCAAGATTTCCAAATTTCTTACTAATATTTGCATACTTGGTAATAATATTAATTAATAATATTTATGAAGCATTGTTTTGTTTGATATTTTTCCCAGAGAAACTTTGGTTTCAATTTTAAGATAGCTTTCCCCGAGCGATTAATATGGACAACAACTTTTCACCTTTCCACCATAAAAACTGCTCGCGAATGTCGAAAATTGTTTTTGTGTTTATTTTTATTATTTTTTTTTTTCGTTTTTAATTTATTTAATAAAGCATCTGGACCAACTAGCAAATTAAGTTGGCCAGCAAACAGCAAAAGTGGAACGATCTTTGAACTGGCGCAGCAGCTAATGGCTGGCAGCTAGCAGCTAGCAGATAGCAGCTAGCAGCCGGCAGCCAACACCTAACATCCAACATACAACATTTAACATCAAACGCCCGAGACCCCAAGACCGGTAGCGATCAAAATAATAGAGCCAGCGCCGGGTTCCGCGAAAGAAGAGTACAAAAATGATGAACATCATTTCCAACATAATACTATATACTATACTATATACGTATGTATGTACAAAAGTAAATAAAAAATAAATGTACAATGAAGATGCTTGCCGCAATCACGATATTCTGCGGTTTCCCAGTGGCTACCGAAATGAGGCAGATGTCCAAAAAGACCGTAAGCCCCACCTTAGAGCCAAGCATTAAGCGCGAACGTGCCACAATTATGCGTCGTCTCTCACAAATTGCTCAATTGCCTGAGCGGAGTGAAGTCCAGTTGCTGGAGTTGCATGATTGTCGGACGTGAAGTCGGAGCGAGGACCCACCGGAGGAGATATTTGCATCTGCAAGTAGATGACGCTTATACAATTTATTTGCAATTTTCAATCAAAAACGCGGGCAAAATGCCGCAAAATGCGGCAAAATGCTGCAAAAGTCGTGGCCATAACAAAAAATTGATTATCTCTGTTTGCATTTCGCATTCAAAGGTTCTCTTTGGCACAGCACTCTCGGGTGGGCCAGCAACCAGCAATTCGAACACGTTTCAATATTTTGAGGTTTTTGCATTTTGCGGCCCATAATTTATAGCGAAATTATATTTGCTCAATTTGCATTGGCCAGTTGGGTGGCCCACTTCCAATTCAATTACCAGACAAGCATTTTCTTACTACCCCCCCACTATCGAGATCTCTCCGTTTCGCTCACTCTCTCTCTCTCTCTCTCTCTCACACATCCTATCATTACAATTTGACGCATCAACAAAATCAACCCATGGACGCAGGAAGCGTTGATTATTTCAAAGATCTTTGCTCCGGCTTTTAACAAATCTTTACGATATGTCATTAAAAAAAAAACAAAAAACAAATACCGAAAAAAAACCTAAAGAGAGCACACACACACATACACACACACACACACACACACAACAGAAATTTAACAACAACAAGAACAACGATTGCCGACGGCGTCGTTTATCGCTGTCGGCAAATCGGAAGTTTAATGGGTTAATGATGGGCTCTCTCTCACTCGCACTCTCTCCCTCTCGCTCGCACACTGGCTAAAGAACGACGGATGAGCAACAAATAAACATATAAAAATGAACAAAAATCATAAAAATTGCAGCCGACACGACCACAATGCACCCGGGCCAGCTTGGACCACCTTGCTAGTATCTGGCACATTAGATCTGACCCGATCTCTATTTGGATACTATTTTTGGGCAGCGCCAGCCTCGTTTCTTCACACGCACATCCACATGTGCAACAACACACGCACAACACACACACACATACACAGTTAGCTGTTAGATATTCACAATTGAAGTGCACAATTGGCAGATGGCTTAGGCTAAACTATCCTTCAAGGATAAAGATGAGATACTGACTAATCGATTGGATAGATGAGTTTTAATTTGTGGGATGAACATAGGCGTAGATCTATATGATAACTTCCGATACAAAACAGTTGCACAAGTGTGCAAATGAATATAAAAATATTTCCGTAATACCATCAATGAGCGGATAATAATTTTGCCTCTATCAATACTCAGGCAATATTAATATAACGCCCTCATTTGTGATCTGCGTTTGCTGCTGATCATTCAAACTGTTTTACATGCGTTTACAACTTGACTTGTAACGCTAATTAAAATGATGGAAATATAAAAAACCAGCATTTTCAATTAACTCAAATGCTGTTGTCTCTGCAATTGAGATACACTCGCACTCACACTCACACTCACACTCACACTCACACTCACGCACTCGCAATCATATTCATATTCACACGCTCTTTTGCCATGCGATCAGCGCCGCTCATTGACAGCGACAACAAAAAAAAGGAAAAGAAAAGAAGAGAGATAAAAAAAGCAATAATCATAATTGAAAACGAACCGAGGAAAAGTTAAGATGCTGATGAGCTGCCGTTGATCATATTAAAACACGAAAAGCGCTGATGAAGCTGCAAGTTGAAAGTTGGAAGTTGTCGAGTACGGCACGAGAGCCCAGCCTCGGTGCAAGAGATCAGACAGGAGACAGTGTTAGGGCAGCAGTGGGGCTTATCAATTTATTGAAATGTCACATTCAATTAAAACTAACTGCTGAGCAAACATTACACACACTCATACACACACACACACACACACACACACACACACAAACACACACACAGGCTCGTAATTCATGCGTCGATCAGTGCCCCCAACCCCCCTGAAGCTACTCGCTAGAGCAACGATCTCTGCATTAATTGATCATATCAAAATGAAGCGTCCGCATTGGCACATTATTGCCGTCGAACTCATAAAGTTGACCCTCACTGGCTGGAAGACAATGCACATCTCTGCGACTCAGACTCCGACTCCGTCTTCCGACTCGGGCTCGGGCTCGTGGCTCATTAAGCAAGTGTTGCGCGTCGGAGTTGGTGCCGGAGACGGGCTCCAAGACGGTCCTCCTGATATTGACTTATGGCATTTTTATTATGCGACATCATAATGGCCGCAGGGGCAGGGGAAGCGCGAAAGACTGAAAGGCGTGTGGCACAAGGCTTTGTGGCGATGGCATTGCATTCCGGGAATTATTCATGATTACATGCGAATGTGTTGGTGTTGGTGTTGTTATTGTTTCGCTGGGTGGTGTGTTCAGTATCCGGCCACAAGGACATCATTATCATCATCAATAAAGCATAATTCTTGGCAAACAATTCTATTGAACAACAACAACGACAATAGTCTTTACCAAATGCCAACAAAGTCGCCGTCGTGCTTTGGGCCCACCAGAGTGCCATTATATGAGTTCTTTCAGTTATGTATGGAAACTTGTGCCTCTTGTGTTGGCTCGTGTTACACAAAACGAGGCCCAGAGTCGCAGTCGCAGTCGCAGTCGCAGTCCAGTCACAGTCACAGTCGGAGCCTGCTCTATGATCACTGATCAGTGGCACTGGGAGCCGCACGACACACAATAGGGGTCACAATGATTCGCAATTTTTTCAAACTGTCAAAATTGTATGGTGCTAGGCAACATCTAGTAGCTGGCACCAGGAGCGGATTACGCCAGCACAGATTTTGGGCGCAATTTAGCAAAAACAAGCAGATTACCAAAATCCCAAATCGTCTACATCGAAAAATAAAAGCCGAACAACATTTGCATTTTATTAATGATTTTTAAGTATAATTAAAAGTCAACAATACTACAAAAATAAATAAATAGCAGTTCGACTATTGTTCGGCAACTAAATGTAAATCAATTAATCTGTTTATTTTTATGCATTGGACTTGTGCATTTGTTGAGCAGCTATTTTAAGCGCCCCGTGTAAGTGCAGCTTGCAGCCGTTCATCAAGCAGCTCGATCGGAGTGTGAGCATCGGTTGTTGCCGTTGCCAACGCCATCGCCCACCTACCGAGGGCGTTTCTCGCATCGCACACAAGCGAATCCGGCGCACCACCCTGCACCACCCGCCAGCCGGTCTGCGGGCTTGCAATAGACAAATAGTCGCATAACCTAGCGAAAAAAGAGTCATCGCATTGCTGTTGTTGCTGTTGTTGCTGTTGGTGTATTTGTTGTGGTCTTTCTCTGGTCGATTTATAAAGGTGGCTTATTATTGCAATTTAGCCACTGGTTTTGATTTTACCAGGCATAAAAACACAGCAAGAGGTCGTCAAGTGTATGTGTGTGCGAGTGTGTGCGTGTGTGTGTGTGTGTGTGTGTGTGTGTCGAGACAAATGTCATTTGGCAGCATTCGAGCGACTATATAGACTGTCATGATCATTATCACAATCCACTATATTCGACTACTAAGAAACGGCACGCACAGGCAACCGCTGTGGTTGGTCTGCCTCTTGGCTACTACCTGTCGGCTCGATTGCGAAAACTCAAAAACAGAGAGTCAGACAGAAAGAGAGAGACACACAGAGAGAGAGAGAGAGAGAGAGAGCGGTTGTGTAAGTTAGAGAACGTGTGATCGCAAAAATAATAATAAGAAGAAGGAAACAAGAGCAATGTCCTGCGGCGTCAGCATCGAACTGTCTCTCGATCTGGCCAGGCGGACAGGTCGCATCGCAACGCTGCCATATCTCACTCAGGCACGATCGTCGAGTCGAGTCGCGTCGCGTCGCGCGTTCATCCACTCATTCGTAATTTATACTTTGGGGCAATGCAGTCAATAAATGTCATGTTTGGTTGTTGATTGTCCACACCACACCACAGCACCACAACAGAACAGGCCAGCGACAGTCTACACTCCTACAGTCTACAAACGGGGACTGCTCCAGTATTCGAAATCGCAGGCATTCTTCTTAAAGCGCATTATGCACGACGGCGATCGTTCGCCCGTCTGCTGCCCCAACTCGTGTCGTCTCCCCGTTGCGATTTGCGTACGCAAGATCAATTGCAGGTGATTTGTTTAGCTGTCGAAATCGTCGTCTTATCGTAACTCATTACGAGATTTATTTTGTTCAACAAATGCAGAAGGTGTGATTTGTCTTTGTACTGATCACAGTCACCTCGCTCCCCACCTCTCTCTCTCTCTCTCTCTCCATCTCTATGTATCTCTCTCTCTCTCTTTCTCTCTCCCTCTGCCTGTCTCTTTGAGCGCTTGGCATTTATTTTTTATTGAGTGAATCAGCATTGTTGAACCTGTGACTGGTTGGCCTGGTTGGTTACCCTGGACTGTGTATGGACTTTTAGGCAATGGTTCAATAAATTCTGGCCAAGCTACTCCAGCTCAGCATCATTAAACAAGCACAGAGCAGACCACAGAGCGGCCGCCCACAAAGGCCGCCTCATCCTCATCCTTGGTGCTCTGCCTCCGTCTCAACTCCAGCTTCTTAATGCGGCCTGCGTGTGTTTTGGGGACCACAAGCCGAAGCGATAATGTGATTTATGCTGTCCATTAATCTGGTAATTCATTTAAGCACACGAAACTGAACCCATCTCTACACACACTCTCTCTCTCTCTCGCTCGCTTTCAGTTATGCAAAAAAGTCTGAGCACACTGGCCACATATTTTATGAGCTTTGTGCATATGAATCTTGGCCGGGACTTGGAACTGGCTGCTGGCTGCTGCTTGTTGGCTGTTGGCTGTTGGCTGCATCGATTGCAATTCGACTGCTGTTCATCTTGGCTACGCGAATGTCGTTACCTGAGCTTCAACTGAGCTGCACACAGCATAAGGGGAGCCTGCTGTGTACTGGCTCCTCTGCCCCTCCGCAGCCATGCCCAATCCGTATCCGAATCCGAATCCGAATCCCTTTGCCCATTACAGTCGCTGGCAGCGATCGCTTGTCGCTTGTATTAATAAAACATTAATTACACACTTGATACCCGGGCCGCAGTTTTGCAGCTTCGCAGCTGAAGTTGCTCTTTCTCTTTTTTAGGCCAGCAACTAGGTTCTGTCTCTGTGCCCCTGCCCCTGCCCCTGCCCATGAGTCTGCCACTGGCTGTGGCGCGGCGGCCACTAGCTGTGTCGTTGTCTATGAGGTGTTGTTGTAGGTGTTGCTTGGGCTTGGCTGGTGGTCCACACGTTAGATGACGATGCGCAAAATTGATGTGCGAGCAGCCACCGAATGTTGCAGTGTTGCAGTTGTCGAAGTTGGGGAGGTGCCTGCGGCGAAGCAACACAGCCTGCACCACACTGGATGTGGCAATGAATGAATGAGGAGACTGCACCAAACTGACAGTAGATGGTTCCGTGATAGGAGTACCTACTAAGTATTTGTCTGACACCTGCTTCAATACACACTCAATAGTTTCCCTGGAACTCGGCCATGTAACGAATAAAATGTACACCAATGATGTACATAGACTATGCATCAGTATTTTTATAAGTATGTATTTCCAAATTATTATTTATTATTCTTTTCTTTGTCTACATATTATTATATTCTTTTATTATTATTTATTATTATTTTATTATGTTATTTATTTATTTTACTTTTCACTTTTAATTATACATCATCATTAAGCAGGCATTACATAGAGGCCTGTTCCGCTCAACAAATGTGATAAGTTCCCATGAGCTTATATATGTATATATATAGTTTATATATATATAACTTTTTAGTCTATTATTATTGTAAAAATAAAAATGTAGCCACATTGTCTGCTCATTACTTCTGCTTGTGATGCCCATTCCGCTATTCACTACTTCTCTCTCTCTCTCTCTCTCTTTCCCTCGCTCTCTCCCTCTACCTCTGACTGTCCATGCTCAAATTGATGAGCTTGTCGTCATGCTAATTGTACGTGTGATTATTTTGACAGCAGCAGGCAACACTGACGGAAGTTCCAATAGCCGTGGCCCACACGGCAGGAGAGCATTTGGTAAGTGGGAAGTGGAAAATGGTATGGGCTTGGGGGTACGAGGGGCAATGTGCGTGCTTCTACTCAGATGCGGTGTGTGTGTGTGTGTGTGTGTGTAGTTGTCAAATTGAAAATGCAATCATGCGTTCAAACGTCAAATTAAACAGCTCGGAACTTATTTAACATAAGCAGCAGAAAACTGTTGAGGATGGATGCTGTGAGAGAATCGTACAAGCGAACACCCACTTAACTAATCGCATGATTAATGATGTCAAACTGACACTTGAGGCAACTGCCACGAAGGCAGCAACAGACGCCTGAATGGCTGCCCGGCCAGTTGCCTCTGCTGCCGATCAAGAAATGAAATCAACACAGTCTCAGTTTCAGTACCGGTACCAGACGCACTGGCAGCCTCTCAAATAGATTGTGTGTGAATGTGTGTTTGTGTGTGTGTGTGTGTGTTGCATGTGTGTTGCGTCTGCCAATCGCAACTGCGACGCTTGAATGACAGGTGCTGACAGGTGATAGATTAATGCTGCCGTTGCCCGTTGCCGTTTGCCTTTGCGTGATTTATCCAAAAAAAAATCCGAAATTATATAGCGCTTCCAATGCCGATGCCAATGCCGATGCCGATGCCGAAGCCTTCCTGATTATGCGCCCCAATAACAGCGGCAACGGCATCTGCATCAACATCAGCAGCAGCATCATTGAAGCATCAGCAATGAGGCAGCAGGGGCAAACAAGCAGACGATAATTGATCTGTTCAATGCGTCGATCGCCACGCCAGACCGGGACTCCCCAAAACTAAAAAACACGATTGGTGGCTAACTGGCTGGCTGAGTGGCTGCCTGGTTGGCTGACTGGTTGGCTGACCGTCTATTTTTGGGGTGGCAAAACGTTTTGAGCATTATTAATGATGGCAACGCGTCGTCTTTTGGGCCCAATGGCTTATTAGCCGATAACTCAATTAATTTCGACAAATTGTGCACAGCATAAGAAAAAGGCTTACAAATGGACATTTTCGGCCAGACCGGAACAGGAATCTGCCTACTTAGTTATCAAGCATTGATTTGTGATGCGTTAACTGAGCCCTTTTCTATTGCTTCCTCTTCGAGAAGATCGGTTTCTTTGAATACTTTTCATCAACGAAACTTCTTGTAATGTGTTTCTGCTAAATACTTTATAGTAAGCAGTTTTGAGTATGCATTATAAATGACATAATGGGAAATAATTGAGAAGAATTATATATCGCATTCCTCATAATGGCATACTAAATTTCGTAAGAATACTTCAAGTATCTATCTGCCGAACTGACTTAGATATTTGAGACTCGCAAAAATGTAAATTGAGTGGGAAAATCGTAATAATTTTGCCTGCGATTCGCAATTGCAGGTTGCAGGCACCTTTTGGAAACATGTTCTTTGCAAGTGCCGCAGATTTGCGGCGTGAGGCGTGTAACTGTAAACTGCACAGCGAATAGGCAGGACAATTATGAGTTGTGTCACCGTCACGTGATTGAATGCCCCAAAACAAGAGCTGACATAACAAACGGCACCAAAACATGACGACTGACCACAGCAAATTTTATTTGGAAACTTACTGACGAAGGGAATTACTTTTGCATATATGTATGTGTGTATGTGTGTGTGTATGTATGTTGGGACCATGGGGCCTACAATAAACAATTTGTAGCGCCTGAATGCACAAATCTTGCGTCGTTAAAAATTAAGTGCAGAGCGGGCCACAATAGCCAGACAGTCTTAAGAGACAAGTCCGACCGACAGCCAGAGAGACAGACAGACAGACTGAGGATCAGAGTGGCTCTCGACCACAGCAGAACGTTGCGGCGTTGCATAATTTGCATTTCGATTCGATTGGAACGTTCGTTGGTCTTTTTAGAGGCGCGTGTCCGCCGACACTTTTTCGTGATTTACCCGATTTAGCTGGGCTGAGCGAGTTGCGATTTTTGCTGTTGTTCGTTCGTACGTTTGGTTGTTGGTTCAGTTCGTTTGGTTCTAGGAAATCACAATAAAAATTAACCAAATTCGTTCTAGTAAACGTTCGTCATCGTCCGATGCCGATGTCGATGACGATGACGATGACGATCTTCAACGGCACCTTGCCAAAGCCAACCCAATTCAACGTACGTGACACGATCGGAGCAGATCTGTTTGCTGTTCGCTGTTTGCTTTGACTTTGACTTTGACTTTGACTTTGGCTGCGATTTGATTTGCCTCGGGCTTAATGCGCTGGGCAAGACCGTTGCAACGGCCAAATAACAAAAAAAAAAAAAAAAAAAACAAAGTAAAAGAAACAGCATCAGCAGCATTGGGGCCTTTTCATTGATTTGACTATGCCAAGTCTCTGACCAGTTCAATGGGCCACTTCAAATCGAAATTCATGTGACAAATCAATTGTTAGCGCCCGCAGACGCAACGATTTCAAGTTTAACAGCACTACGGATCTGTGTGGATCTCACTCTCGAATTGCCAAAGTATATCAAAGCACACACATATGTATGTACTTACATACATACGTACCTACATACATACATATATAAAGTGTTGCATGCTATGAGAATAAATTAATTTCATTTGCAGTTGCCTTTGGCTTCTCAAGAATTTTCTTCTTACAAATATTTAACATCTTTTTGCATGCAATTATTTTAATTTTTGATCTTTTGACCCTCGAAGACTATTGAAAATTTCGTTTTGCTGAGCTAACTAAACAAATTTCCCCACAAAGAGAACATTTGAATGCGCAACGGACTTTTGATTTTGAAGTTTCCAACTGATACAATTTAACCATAACATAAATTTGCAGCATATACACGCATATTGCACATAAGACTATCAATAATATATTATCGTTGATAAATATAGTGTGGTATAGTTATAGTTGCCTCACTCCGACCTGATCATGGTTCATTCCCATTTCGTTGCAGTTCAAGCTGCCTTTCAAGACCAGTCTGAAGACCAATTCAGATACATAGAAATTAGTACGTTTACATATCTACATTTGCTTGTAATTAAGTATTTTTTTCTTTTTGCAAGAGCAAGCAAATCTGTCAACTTAATCAGCCAGGCACCTTATCCCCCGTACCCCTTCCACTCCCACTCCCACTGTTGCTGCGCTGCTGCAACAAAGTGTAGCTCGCCCCATTCGCGCTGCTTCTCTGCTTCTCTCTTCTGTTTCTTTAGCAGCAGATGCTTCTTCTTTGCACTCTTCGTGAGCTATTTATGCATGCAAAACACGCTCGGCTGCAGTCGCTGTTGCTGTTGCTGTTGTTTGTTGCTTGTTGTTTGTTGTTGTTGGTCTTGTCGGCTCGTGTTGGGCAACGCGCGTCAGCATCATAAAAATGTCATTCAATGCAATGCAAGGGCTGCGTCCTGCCGCCATCGTCTGAAGGGGGAAGGGGGGGGGGGTGGGGGGAGGGCAGCTTGCTCTGCCTGCGCACCGTGGGCGGCAATGCAAGCGCTTCACTCTCGACATTTGCTCCACTGTGCACAGTCGCAGTCGCAGTCGCAGTCAACGCTGCTCGTCACAGGCATCAGACAACGGCAGAATGAACGATTTGTGTGTTTTAGATTGAAATCAAAATAAAGCTCAAAGCGGCCGACAACAAACGTGGCCTGGGCAGGTACCCATACCCAGGCCCATATCCATAGCCATATCCATACCCATCCCGCTCTCTCCCGCACCATCGCTCCATGATCCGATGCCCAATCGTTTCTACAATAGCGGCATATCTCTCACTCCGCTTGTGTTTGCGTGTGTGATTTATCAAAACTGTTACGATTGCCAAATTGCAGATAAGCTGCGGCTCAAAGCAACTCCAGAAGAAGATCCAATTAATTTGTTAGTTATTTATACCCCATGTCCATTAAATAAAGGGTATGTGTAATAGAGCGATCTAACTCCATTCGATCGCAAGCATTCACCTCGAATATATTTAATATATATCAAAAAAATATATAGCAAAAAATAAAACCAGCTTCGCTTTTTACAGCTGTGACAATATTGATATTCACTTAAGTAGGGTATCTTTTCGTCGGTCACGCTAATTGTCTTCTTCTTGAACATATTGACATCGTTGATTTGCGTGCTAAAAAGCTGTGCAGATTCTTGTTAGATTCGGGGCTAATTGGCAGTCGTTGCCTATGAAAAGCTGCCTGCTATGAGTCTGTTGTATATATGTATATACATATGTATGTATGTATGTATGTATGTGTGTGTCTAGTTGATTACCTCTTCGTTGCGCGTTGACTTGTGTGTCAATAATGTCAAACAGAATGTCAACAGGCGCGACGCCACGCGTCAGGCACATTGCTCTATCCTCCTCCTCCCTCCCCCCAAATGCAACCAGCAAAGGCAACGATCGAGATCCAGATGAGCATTTGGATGGTCGCTCCATTCAGTCGTTCAGTCGTTGGGTCGTTGGGCTCTCATTAACATAACAAGTAAAGTCAACAATGAAAATTGTTGTCTAAACAAGCGGCGCGCGCAACATTTCAATGAACGCCGCTGAATGCAGCGCTGCAGAATTTATTGAGGCTGTGGTAAATATTCGGGGCCCGCTCAAAAGAAATCAAACAGAACGCGCGGCAAGTAATTTGTTTATTTGGCCCAAGGCAATAAAATGAGTAAGCGGCAGTGAAAGCCACAACCAGCCAATCCCACCGAACCCGCAATATCGAACAAAAACAACAACAACAAAATAAGAAACTGAAAAAAAACTGGCGCCAACATTGAAAGTAAGCGTGAATCTTTGGCAGATCTCGATTCAAAACATACGGGCATCTACCCTACTATGTCTGCCAATATAGGGTATCAGTTCGCCAAGATTAGTTATTAAATGGTAATCATATTAGATATAGGATCAAAGCCCACAGTTCAAAATGACTCATGTAGCGGAAGAAGATGAGCTTTTCTGTTGCTAGTGGCAACTTAGAGATTCAGCACACTTCGAAGCCCTTTTCTAGCCGACATATCTCATTTGGCAAGTCTAAAACCAACCAAGATTGCGAAATTTATTAAAGCATCCGGTTGGACAACCTTCTGATCTCGTTGCTTCCACCCAGTGACAATACGGCCTAAATAAGTTGATTTTATTGGCCAACAGTCGTCGAGCCTAACCTAAAAGATTAAAGATAATGGTTTTATAGCTATGCCTTGTAAACTTAAGCCGAATATCCCTTAAGACCTAACCACTTAAAAATGTTCTTCTTTGATTTGAATTATTGAACTGAGTTAAGATTAAGTGCCTGCATCTTATATAGGGGACAGAACTACCATTGTATTAAATTTGATAAGTATTAATCATGTATATACAATGTATAATTGGTTCGATAGATATTTACTTATATATGTGGTCTCTAAAATCTTTGTTTTTGCCTAGGCCCCAAACATCAAAGGCCTTACAACTTAAGAGGCTGTACAAATTTAAAAACATCAGAAAGTAATCCTTATACGAGTATACATAAGATACAATTTAAGACTAAAGGGTCCTTGAGTTAAGTAAAGTAAGCAAATATAAATATATAAACTAAGCTTGGTTAAAGAGAAAACATAAGAATAGATTGCTATATAAAAAAACAGTTCTTGTGCTTATGGCTTATATAAAGATACAGAAAGAGAGAGAGAGAGTGAGAGATAGAGAGAGAGAGAGAGAGAAGTCTGTTGTGTGAAAGTGGGCAGATTGGTTGCATCACGTTCGTGCTATGCTCAGGACCTTAAGTTATTACAAGAGCTGAGAACTGAGAATCGTGTTTTGTGAGTCAATGATTATTTTCAAAGAATTCGAATACACACATGGAAAGATAGATAGATAGATAGATAGATGGACAGATAGATAGATAGATATATGGGTTAGTGCTGGCCATGTCCAATGCTGACAAATCGCTGGCAATAAGTCAAAAGCAAAGCAAAGAAGAAGAGTGCTGCCACATCAACTACTAAAATGTTGAGGATTCTGGGTGCCGCCTTTCTTCGTTTTTATTCTTTCACCAAACTCTCAACTGTGTTGAGCGGTACTTTCACTTTTCTCCCCTCTCTTTCTCTCTCTCTCTCTCGTTCTTGCTGTCTCTGTGTGTTGATCTTGCCTAATGAGATCCTTTACCTGCTGCTAAGCGCATATATAACAATGCTGGCCCTACAAATTAGTTGGAAATCTCAGGGCAAAATCGATTTGATATCGATGAGACGCGCCCAACAACAATGCCACATCGTGTTGCAAGTAGCAGCCAACGGCATGAGTTACGAGCTCAAGCACTCTTATGGCCTCATCAAATTACAATAAATGCTTCTCGAGTCGAGGTTCAAATCCAGGCTTGAACCCTGCGTCCGGCATGGTCTAGTAGCCGAGGCGTTTAACACAGCAGTCAAAATGCGCAGCAGGTTGCATGCACCGTCCTAGTTACAGGTTACCCCCGTTCCATATTTGCCTTTGCCACATTTGCTGTCTGCTGTTTCTGTTTTTTTTTTTCTGTTGTGGTTTTATTTTTTTCTCTTTTGTGTTGCTGCTGTTGTTGCTGCGTGTATGACGCTGGTGGTCCCATCCGCATTGCATCCAAATTTTTGATTTATTTAGCCGAATGCACCTTTTGCGTTCTTGTTGCCGTCGCCGTCTTCTTGCCCCTGCTCCTCGTCTAAATTTAGCAGCAGCCGTTGTTCACACCTCGCTGGCCGCAGCTAAACAGCGACAGACAGCGACAAATTCGTTACATGCAGCAGCCCCCCTCCCCCCATCCAACGGTCGGATAGGAAGGGGGCAAACCTGCCTTGCAACAAGTTGGCATTGTTTAACAGCAAAACGCAATAATTGTACGCAATCCCAGGTCCCCGCCATCCTGCATCCTGGTCATGTCTGGTCACAGAGATCGAGTCGTGTCTTAGCGCCGTTTCTGCCCCTGCCCCTGCCCCTGCCCTGCCACTGCCTCTGATACTGAGCATCGCTTGTTGCGTATTGACAACAATCAAGTGTTTAGATTTTGCATTTTCATGTCCATTTCGCCAGTTGCAAGTTGTCTGCCCCAGCCACTTGCCTTTGCTGCCGTTTCTGTTCTGCAGGCCTTGCACTTTGTAAGCATTCATTTAAGAAAATTATTGCCAATGTTGGATAACCTTTTTGGCGTACGTGTTGCATGTTGCACAGTAATGGAAATGGTCACTGCGTGGGACTGCCTACAATTTGGTGTCAAGCAAAAAGCGCTTTGACAAGGCCTAAGTTTCGCATTTTAAATAATCGATTTATTTTTATTACATTCGTTCAATTTATTTGCATTTTTTTTTGGTTGGAAAAAATACGTTCTGAAATTTAGAAAATGGTATTGAAATTATGAATTTCAGCAAGAAAATAGCTAATGTTAATACATATCAAATATGTATACAAACCAAATAACGCCCTCGAAATTAGACATAGTTTTACTAAAATTCAGAGCGATTTTTCAGCATTATCTGTTTGTCATCCCAGCCACATTTAACTTTTATGGTTCAGATAAATTTGTTGAGTGCCAATTTGGTTTTTTTCTAGTTTGATATTTTGCGTTGGCGTTAATTAAGAATTCTTGAAGGAAGTTTAATTTCCGGATTGACAGGAGTGAAGAAGACAAATTAAATGAGCCAGCAGCATAGAGGCAACCGCAAGTGGAACCGACTGCCAAATCAATTGCAACATGCAACATTGGGGCATAAGCCGAAACCAAAACAAAAACCGATGCTAAGCCCAGCGGCCAATCCTCAAAAAAAAACTCAAACCCTAAATCGCCATGTGGAGAATGAGAATGACCTGTGCTTAGCCCAAAATTTCGATACGGCTGCTGTTGGTGGTTGGTTGGTTTGGTTGCGCCGAGGACAACGTGGTCGTGTTGGTGGTGGGGTGGCTCAAGCTCGAGCTCAATCTGGATGTGAATGTGAATGCGAATGGTTTACGCTCCATATGCCACGTGCGTAGACAAAAGTCATTTAAAAATTTAAGACATTGCCATAGCAAAGACGACAGCCAAATGTAAAACCAAGTCAAATTCCTGGTATAAAATTCATTGAAAAATTTTATGCAACATAAATTTTGCGTGCAGGATTTGGAAATGCCGCCGAGGCCGAGAACTCAATCACATGCAAGTGGACGGGCGGTCTCATTTTTTTTTTTTTTTTGTTCTCTAAAGGGGGGTGTGCGGGTGCGTGTGTCATTTCAATTTTAAAGCCAAGGAGCGGCACTTTCCTCTGCTACAACAACAGCAGCAAAATGAATAAATAAAAAAAAAAAAATAGCAAAAACAAGGAAAAACCGCCCCCGAACCGCTTAAGAAGTGGCTCCTGGCATACGGCACGACGAACAGCATTTTGGGTCGACTGCCAGGTCCTTGTTCGACGGACGGTTGGACGGCTTGGCTTTTGTCGTTGTTGGTTTTTATAGCTTTTTGATTTGCCATTTCTGGTAGCAAATGATCAAAAATTGAATGAAATTGTTATTTTTCAAGTGGAACATGTCCTTTTTTAGTACTTGCCTCACGAGGGTTTCACAACTTGTGCTTGTCCTGTTGCGGGTTGTTATCCTTAATAAGGGGCATCATTTCCAGGGCCTGGGCAGCCCGGCAGCTTGTTCCCAGGAATGCAGCCGCACTGCACTTACCAAGCATACTCATCATCATCATCATCATCATTATCATCGTCATAATCATCGTCATCATCATCATCACGACATGTTTGTCATCCTTAGCGGCAGCAGAGCTCCATGCGTGCTGCTTCTGCTTCATCTCCATATGTTGCTCAGTTTGCAAAATTTACAATATTTCCAAGCGATAAAATGTTATCATGGTTGCAAAGGATTTGCTTGTGTAGCTGAGCAGTTGGCGTTTGTGGCAGGTGGGAGTTGGCAGGTTGCAGCCACACCCTCAACGTACTGTGAACTTTTTCCGAGTGCCCAAGAACGCGAAAAACAATTAAAATATTTGCCTAAATTACACACAGGCACACATATGTTGTGTGTAGGTGTGTCTGCTTAGCTTTTGGGAAAGAGCAACTTAACCCGCCTGTGTCCAAGACCGCCTTTAGACGGTGCAAGTTTATTTTCGCTATTATTCCCTTACTTTGAAAGGTTGGTTAAACTTCTGGAATAATTATGATTTATATATGGACAAATGTTTATTTTCAACTGCGATCAATTTCTATATTATTTTATTATTTCGAAATTTACACTTTTTGATAGTTCTTTTTGCAAAATTTCACCAATTGTTAATTTCGCCAATTTATTGCCGACGCCATTAAATCAATAGCATTAGAGGGTTAAAGCCAACGATGGGCAAATGGCCAGCTAGTAACCAAAGTTCACAATATGGAAATCTAGGAAAAGTTTCTTCTCTCTTTTTTTTTGCGTCGTGCCAACCACAAATATTAAAAATTATGAATTTATGAGCCAATATTTATTAGCAATAAAAACAAGCTGGCGACCAAAGGCTGACCAAAGCAACCCCTGTCCGCAGCCGGACTCCTCAATGTAGTCCCAGGCAAAGATTAGACGCTCTCTGAAGCGTCGCTAATGAACTTTAATTACCAGCTTGACGAGCCGAACGAATGCTCAATAGCAGTGGCCAAGGGCGAAGGGCAAGGGGCGGTACACTGGACACATGTGGACAAATCTTGAGTTGGTTGTGGCAATCCGTACAGACACATACATACATACATATATAATATATATATATAAATACAATCGTGTACACTGTTGATTCTGTCAACATTAGACACTAAAGGATATTTATCAGTCGATCAAATTGATATTCCAATTGCCGTCGATTTTGAAACTTTATCGGAATATTTATCATTCTAACTAATTCTTAACTTATTTATAGTAATCTGTCAACTTGCTAAATTTAAAGATTTTCTTAATTCATTTCTTAAATTACATATTTATGTAATTTTTGACGACTCTAATCACATACATAAATAAGGCTAAAGGAAAACTCTTCCTTACTTTGGTTTGCTGCCACTTTTCGTTTCTTCATGTTGCAATCTAATTTTAGACATGTGGCATATGAGCTGAGTTTCAATTCTCATGATTTCATAGGGTATTCGAATTTAATAAGGAATTGTTCTAAGAATTATACAATCCAGTTGTGGAAGCAGTTTAAAAGCTTTGTTTTCGAATGCAGTTGTTAGTTTTAAATAGTCTTGCATTTTAACTGATTGATCAAGGCCAGTAATCTTTATATACATATTTATAATCCATATGCTGGCTTGTAGCTGAGTTCTTAGTTTAGTTTTCATAAAAAAAAAATATTCTCTTTAAATGATTGCTTTAACTCCGGTTCCAGCGCTTGTTTCTCTCGATGATGAAATGCTACACCTGTTGACCAGTTTCAACTCCAGCTCCGTAAAAGGCCAGCGATGAGTCGACAAATCAGTCTAAAAGTAAGAGCATCGGTTAGTCAAGTGTTGCATCAAATTGTGGAAAATAAAATCAAGGAACAAATAAAAAACAAACACAAATAAACGTAGCAATTTTTAATTGCTCCCGTTTGAAGTTGTCTGAGCGATCCGAGGGTGGCGGGATGGATCGGTTTTCGGGGTCTGGGCCTGGCTAACATTTAGCTGATGCATGTGCATGTGTGTGTGTGTGTGTGTGTGTGTGTGTGTGGATTTTTATTATATTTTGTGTGGCGGTCGCTTGGCCGGCTTGTTGGCCATGTTTTATGTGTTTCGTTTCCATTGAAAACCCCAAAGAGCCGAAAGAAACAAAAATTATTTGTAAACGGCGGCTGTGACAATTTTTTTGTGTGTGTCTGTCTGTCGCGGTGGCTCTTGTTGGCGTTCCGTGGAAGTTTGTAGACGTTGCCACTAAAACCGAAGACCAAAAACAAAAATTAATTGGAAATTTGTATGTCTCAAACATGTTGTAAGCACTGAGCAACAGCAGCAGCAGCAGCAGCAGCAACAGCAGCAACAGCAGCAGCAGCAGCGGTGGCAACAACAAGGCGCAAGTTCGAGGTTAATTGTTTGATTTTCTAACAACGACAAAATAAAAATAAATACATATAAATAATTTGTAAGGTTAATCTCAAGAGGAGAGCGCTACCTGTAGCAAGGCGGCCCAAAAAGCCACAGGAAATGTTTGTTTTTGCCTTTGTTGCTCGTTTTGTTACACATTTCTCGAGCCGCGCTTCCGGGCCGGTCTTTATTGTAACTGGCAACTCGAATTTATGGCCTACATGCCACAAATTAATGACCGCAAAAAGTGTTAGCCACTCGCAGTTGACAACTGAGAGACAGAGAGAGAGGGGCACTTATGAGTTGCTATCATTCGATTCATCCAAATAATGTTTATTGATAAATATGATTAAGATAATATGATATGTGCCCAACTGGGAATATAAACAAACTTCGCACCAACTGTGTGTGTGTGTGTGTGTGTGTGTGTGTGTGACATTTGAGTAGCGTAGGAATCAGCGAAAAAGATTACGCACTTGCCTTGCACTATTTACGTGACGTCATCAATGCAGTAATGTGTAATAATTGGCTGATTTGACACAATAATAATAAATACGAAGCAATTTTATATTTTTACTTTCTTTTTGCTGTCTAACTTCTGATTCTGATTTCTGATTTATTATATTCCTTATTTTATTGTTGGTTTCTTTCATTTCCTTCCATTAACACATTTGAAAATACGCACAAATTTATGATTTGAATTTGAATTTTTGCTGTTTCAACCACATTGCGTTTCGATTGTTTTAGCAAATGCATGCATGACAAAATATACTCTATCGCCAGCAAGTTGGCAGCCCCGATCTCATCGCCAGCAAGTTGACAGCCCTAATCCCTAATAGCCCATGATCGTAATCGAAGTCGGCTTATTTCGCCACTGTCCGCGGCTTTGTTCTGATTGATCAGCGAGTGAGTGTTTGCAAATATTGTGCGTGATATTTGTTTAAGGCAAATTGAATTGTTTACCAGCGGGTAAGTCATTGTCGTATGTATCTCAATATGTTGGTGAAAGAGTAAAGATATTTTAGATAATGATATATGGGCATTTTCGGCGTGATATAAACAAACTGGTCTGCAAATTTCTGTGAACTTGTGTATTGCAATGCATATGTACAAACGATTTATATATATATATATATATATTTTTTTTTTTTGTATGTACATATAATTGCCTTTCAGCAAGATCGAATATGAAACACTCATTTATTAATTGTTTACACAATTATTTGCGGAAAAGTCGAATTGTGAATGAAAATATGTGTAAATTTTGTATTTCTTGTGTTTTATGAACTGCCTAATATATTTTACATCTGGATTTAGGGTACCTTCTAGACGAGTTCTCTTGCTGTTTATCACTCGCTTATCACAAATTTAACACATTAATCATCGATCATGGGCTTATTTGTTGCAACTCAAGTTTAATAACATACCCTTATACATGTGGCGCCAGAAGAGTCGTGTGTGTGTGTGTGTGTGTGTTTGTATGAATGCCTATTAGTACATCATGATGCTGTTTGCAGCGCCAGGCCGTGCCTCGTCTTACAAGCTCAGTTGCAAAACCAAACCCAATCCCGATTCCAATTCCAATCGCAGTCAGTTCGCCTTGTTGCCTGTCAGCCAGGGTAGCCACGTGCGCTGTGATCACGGTGCGGGCGGAGGCAGGCGGTGGTTTCCTGTCGCCAGTGGACAAATGCTGCTCGGGGCACCTAAAAAGGCGACGAATATTCGATAGTCGGACAAGCTGATCAAACAGTTCAGCTATTTTGCATATAGCCCAGGCTCCATTAGGGTCCATTAGGGTCCATTCATTTCGATAGCTGATTCGCTTATAATTATTATTCTCATTAAATATTTATAGTTTTCATATTTTTCTATTTAAGATTATTTATTTTTATTTTTTTGTGTAGGAATCTTCTTGATATTAATCATAAGATTATTTATTTCTAATTATGTCACACAATTTTATTATTCATATTGGATTATGCAATAATTGTTCTTTTATTAGATATATATTTACACTTTTTTGCCTATTGTATTTGAGAAAATAATAGGAAATAATATTTCAACGGTACGAAGACTAAACATAACTCAAGTTGCTATTTGCTGATTTGTAAACAAGTGCGCAATGTTGGGCAGATAGATGTGTAGGGGATCAGTTTGCTACTTTTGTGAATGACTCGCGTTGGGTTTGCGCTGGTTAGATTCGCTTGTTGTCTCCAGCAGCAGCAGGAGGAGCAGCAGGAGCAGCTAGGTAGTTGTTTGGATTGTTTATTTAAGTTGCGGTCTTCCGGCTGATGCTGCCTGGTTTTATGGTTATGGATACAGATACAAAGAGATACACAGTAGCCGTAGCCAGGCAGCCCCAAACAGAGACCAACAAGTCCGAGCTGGGCAGAGAGCAACAGTAGCAATGAATTTGCATGTAGTACATGAAAACCGTGATCTCCAATTTGTTGGCTCTGCTGGCTCTGCTCTGCAGCCAGTCGAATTAAGTGGAGTCGCTTCGCATCGCATTGCCATGGCCAGAGCTCTGGGGGTACCCAAAGGGGTACTCCACTCGCTGCAGCGAATTGAATCGCAAACAGGGCCCCGATCTTGGAGTCGCGTACTTTGGCTACATGCCAAAAAGTTTGTAACATTAGTTTAAGGTGCCGGGACTTGATGCTGCCCGTCCCCCGTCGCCGTTTGTCGCCAGTTGCAAGTTGTCAAGCTTGCCATGGCAAATTTGCGATCAAGCGACAACAACAGTGACAACATGAGCCCAGTGACGACCATCGTCCGCTAACCGCAGTCAGCAACACACACAGCAAGCTGTGAACTGTGAGCTGTGAGCTGTGAGTTGGGCTTCTTGGGTTTCAACTGTGTACATCACGTTGCCTTGTATCTGACCAAGCTGCCACAGCGCCTGGGCACGCAGCGATCTTCCTCTGTTCGTCTGTTGTTGCATCCAACTCTCCAACAGCTTTCAGCTTTCAGCTACCAGCGCCAACATCAACTTCATCTCCAGCTCCGACCTGGACCGTGTGTGACTCCCTAGCGAGTCTGCAGCTTGGCCGGCAGCCAGTCAGCGACTCGGCCGAACTTTATTGACCATATTGATTGCTGCTGTATTGATCGCTTGTAGCTGATAACAAATAAATGGCCTGGCCACAATCAGCACAGTTGGGTGCTTCACACACCTAGCTCCAGCCCCAGCTCCAGCTCCAGCTCCATGTTGCACACAGTTTTGGTGTTCACTCTGTTAATGATGCTGCCAGTTTACACGGCGCAATCCAAAAGCCGAGTAAAATAACTGAAAATTATGGATCAGAGCTTACTTATATGTTTTTGTATATTTTAGGGTGATCAGAGGTATTCGTATTGTGGTGATATACCTATAGTGTATTCAGAAGTGCAATGTACAATATATATGTATAAACAATATGCATATCATATTTAATATACAAACCTTTTGTTTGTCAGAATATTAATTCAACATATTTGTTTGTTTGGTTGTTATTTTTACATGCTTAGTTATTTCACATTAATTATATGTGTGTATATTGTTCCAGTAAGAATGCGATTCGATAGCCAATAGAAACATAATGCTGGCTTGTAGCTGGACATGGAGACGGGGAACCAGAAGCCAATCGCCATTCTGTGGCCAAATGAATATGATATCTGAATAGCAGTCGGACAGCAGCGTAATGGTCACGTGTAAACGTGGCCCAAGTCTAAAGACGGCTACTGACTGAGCCGGCCCAAAAACAGCGGGCGGTGTCTGTTGGCTGCTGGCTGCTGGCTGTGGCTGCTTCTTGTTGGCTGCTAGCTGTCCATCTGTCTGTTTGTCTCTTTGGCAGTCTGCCACGTTTGCATATTCATAATTTCGAGCTGGATTTATCAATTGCTCATCTCAGTCATGAAAACGCATAAACATTTCAAAGTGCTTGGAGCGGGTCAATAATTTGACATGAACGAAACAATACGCAGAATCTTGCATAAATAACTTGATGCACACTTTTTGCTATTGGACAGCAGTGTGTGAGTGTATGTGTGTGTGTGTGTGTGTTTGTTTTATTTTTAATTTCACATGAGCAGCCACCCACCACTCTCCCTTCGCTCCAGCACTGTTCAATGATGTGTGCTGCTGCCAGAACTGAGCGACTGCATCAAAAGCTGGAAGCCATGCCGGGCTGTGGAGAGTTGTCTGCAAACAACAGGCAAGCAAACACTAGACTCTCCAGTCAGCGTTTCCAGCCGCTGAAGAGCCAGGCGCGCTGAGATCAAGAGCAGCAGGTAGCCAGCGCCAATGATCATAAGAGAGAGAGAAAGGCGACTGTTGAGCAGCGATGAGCTGAGCTGAACTATCACCAAGTGCCCTTTCGCATGGAATTCAATTTCGTTGTTGTTGTCAACGTGACGCCCACACACATACATACACACACACACACACACACAGTGGAGTTGATGCCAAATGCAAAAAAAAAGAAAAGAAAAGAAAATAAGAGCTTGTAGAGCGTCCTCCTGTTTGGCCCACGCCCACATGCTACCACATTTGATTTTTAGCCATGGCCATAAAGTGTGCAGCAGCAGCAGCAGCAGCAGCGGCAGCAGCAGCAGCGGCAGCAGCAGCAGCAGCAGCCAGAGTTGGCAATTTTGTAATTAATTTATTGCTACAGGCGGCATCAAGAAATTGTCGTGAAATTCGCGACGTGTCAAAACTATTTTTAATTGGAATGTCCGCGACGTGCGTCTGACCTGATCCAAGTGCAGCAATAAGTCTGAAGAGTTGCATGCATGTGGCAAGCAAAAGATGTTCCAGCCATCGTAAAGTAGGCAAGATCAAAGTGCTTTTTGAGTGCTTTCGTTTCTATTTTTTCCGCCATAATTGATATGCCTGTTGGCCTTTCTTTCTTTCTTTTTTTATTGGCTACCCTTGCATTGTAGTTTTGCCATTGGTATTATTATTTCGTCTTGAAGTGTGTAACGCACTCGAGCAGACATCAATGTTCTGATAATCTGTACGCATGTATTCCTTATCAGAATTAGAAGGGCACTCGAAATATGTATATATATATTATCAGTCTAGCAATGCTTACTATCATGAACAACATTTTTGTGCCTTAATCAAACTCATTTATAAATGATCCTAAAATATCTAAGTCAATATAGTACGTGCCATAGCTACTATTGGAAACTGTCAATTGGTTTTGTAAATTTGTAAAAATCTAGATGTGTTCAAGTGGACTCTGGTTTGCAAGAGTATGTAATCTTTTAGCTGTGGTAGCTGTGCTGATTCTCGTTGTGTTTGTGTCTGCCACCTTCACATATGACTAATGCACCACTCAATAGACACTAAAGATGCATTACGATCCCCCCCAGCGACTGCGGCAATTGCATTTTAATGCAAATTTGGTGTCAACGCAATATCGACCATGACAGCAGCAGCGCCATCCCATCCTATCATGTCCCAGACCAGACCAGACCAGACCAGGCGATCAACGTAGCCCAGCTATCCAGCTCTCCAGTTTTGCCAGTTTGCCAGTTTTCCCAACGCTCACGCATTCAACATTCGTTGCAACATTTGCGGATCGCCTTGCAGCGCATTGTAAGTGGCAACTGTGGCAACTGCTTGGTGTTAAAGTGACTGATTAAGTTCTGTGTTGTTGCTGTTATTGTTGTTGTTGTTATTTCGACTGCTGCTGCTGCTGACGCTAAACGAATTATACGCTTACGTAGGTGGCAGACACTCAGGCACAGTCAGCAGCAGAGGCACCAGCCAAATATACAGATGCAGATGGAGCTACAGCCAGAGGCAGAGTACTCGGTAGAGCAGTCACCCGGTACCCGGTACCCTGGTACCCTGGTACCCGAGGCATAATCATATATAGAGCCAAATGAATTGAGACGCGCCACACAGAGTTATAAATATTGTCGCCTTGCTCTGTGGCGGGGCGTTCCTTGCAATTCTGCAGTCTGTCTGTCTCTGCGGCTGTCTGTCTCTCTCTCTCTCTCTCTGTTTTTCTCTCTCTCTCTCTCTCTCTCGCTGTTTCTCTGGCCATGTGGGCGGCACGCATTATTGAGGCCCACTTGGCTGCCACCATAGGTAGAGAAAATCTTGGGAATGCACAAAAATGTACTTGAAATTTTGCATCGATCATAAAATGCATTTAATTTGTTTATTCATCGAAATGTACTTGAAACTATTTTTGATCAAAATATGTATTATTAATATTATCTTAAGTTATTTAATAACTACAACATTTTAAGATTTCAGCTTTGCACTTGAATATTTCAAATATACTGATCGCGTATAGTATTATACCAAATTATTATCTTATTCGATTTATGTAGGATTTATCTTAATTTTTACCTCAGCATCTCAGTCCGCTGTGAATCATGGTTGATATAAATCAAGATATGGCATTGCGAGATTTCCAAGTAATTAAATTATTTACTGTGCTCAAAGAAGTTACGTTTTACAGGTGAAACTATTTCGTGTAGTATCATTAGTAAGTTATTTGATTTTACGCTTTCTTCTTATATTTGGGATGACAACTAATAAAGTCATCAAGATTTGGAAAATCTGCACATTAAAATTGATTTTATGAACACGAAGCGAATGGGTTTTATGGTTCCGGCTACTGTCGCGACGATCGTTTCGAGTAGATGCTATCGACAGGGTCTCAGGACCGAGTGTAATTGAAACCTTTGACTTATTTTATGGCGATCATAAAACTATGGGTTTCAGCTACTGTTGGAGGCTACCTGTTCGGATCTTTATTGTCATTTGGCAAGTTCGATTTGTTCCATTGAGCGAAATGCAGTGTTGTAGTCAGTGATGCTTATCGGTTTATCGGGGAAAGTTTTATGACTTGTTCCTCTCGTAACTAACGCTTATTCTGCCAGCAGCTGGACACTATGACTTTTACAGCCTGTGCATTTTATCGAATTTTTCAAATCTGTCATTGACTTGCCCAACATAAATGCCTGAGAGCTAAGAGAAAGGATAGTGGACTCTGCAAAAATATTTACCAACGGATCGTAAAAATTGTTTGAACACATTTGTTTTCGAGTTCTGCTTGCTCCAAAACTCTTGAACTGTATTTTAAAGTCAGTTCTAAGCAGAGATCGTTGAGCTCAATTTATTTTATTTATTTATTTATTTTATTTATTTATTTATTTTTTGCTGGCTCAAGTTTGCTTGTTGTTTTTTTTATTGTTTACTCCAACCCATTTTTGTTGTTGATATAAACATCGTGAAATATGAGAGGAAACTGATGAAGATATGGAAAGCTTTTGAAGGTCAACAATCCAAAGTGCTCATGCCACTTTGAGCCTAACTCCATTGTTGCTTTCTGAGCCCATAAATCCTTGTATTTTTCTCCTTAGTTCCTTTTGACGTTTGAGGCCAGCTACTTAGCCACTTCTCTCTCCCTCTCACTCTCCCTCTCACACTCTGTCTCTCTCTCTCTGCAGCCAGCTTAAATCGTTAATCTATTGTCATCGCCTGGCTTGCAGTTGAAAAGAAATTGGCAGGCAAACGGTTTTCAATAGTTGGCATCCAATTTGGATTTTTATTGCTTCCTGTCGCTTGCCAGCTTCCTGTGCGACAAACCTCGCAGCGCCCCCGCAATTTTGATTTTATTCACATTTTTGGGTTGGGTTTCGTTTATATTCTGCATTACTTTTCGCATTTCAAAAGCGGGCGACTTAATCGAGCAAAATAAACCGTTTTCATATGCTCGAATTGAGGCAAACACGTCGCATTACACGCCAGCTGAGATGTAGATGAATGAAGGGTGTTACGATGAGGGGGAGGGTGTGGGGCAACTGCAGATAGAGAGAGAGAGAGAGAGAGAGAGAGATAGAGTGAGAGATCAGAGGGTCGCAGTCTGTTTGTTGGCATGCTTTGGGGGGACTCCCGCGGGGAATTACACTCAGCATTGTGGCAGGGTCTGGATTCGGGCTTAAACCTCAGCCTCAGCTCACCTTGAAAGTGTTTGTTATTTTTGTTGTTGTAGCGCTGCTTTCTTCGCCTTTATTGCGTGTGCCGAAATGCGCGAAATCTCTCAGGTTTTTTTTCTCTTTTTTTTTTTTTGAGGGAGCCGCAGCTTTTGTCAAAGGATTATCACTTCCCTTACTCAGTGCCTGTTGCTTGCTGCCTGCTGCCATTTATGTGGCAGAGTGCAGGACTGTAGGCAACAGGACAGGCCAAGGGTCTGGCTGCTAATGAGCTATACATTGTGACTCTGCTGGGTGGCTCAACTCCAACTCGAAGCACTCGGGAGTGTGTGGCAGGGTGGGGGCATTTTATGATTCGGATACGGATTCGAATTCGCTTGCCCGCCCGGCTGGATGATGACTTTGACAGTGTGCAATATGCGTTGATTTTTTATGGCCTTCAAATTGAAGCTGCGTAGGAATTGAGGCCGCTGTCGCTCTTACTGTTTGCTGATGCTGTTTGCTGATGCTGATGCTGTTTGCTGCCGCTATCGCAGTCGTTGCCTGGCCGGGGCTGGTTCGGCTCCGTTTGGCGTGTTGATCTCAAAATGCAGATAATAATTATTTCAATATGTGTGACTGACTGGGCTGACTGACTGGAAAACTGTGGAGGAGCGCATTGCCAGGGTAAGAGGAGGAGATGCAGGAGAAGTAGGGGACGCAATGCCAATGCCATCGCCGGCTCTTCATGATTGTCATGATCATCATTATATTATGCGAATGGATCAAAACCATAAAGCCGCCAGCTCAGTTTTTTTTTTTTTTTGCATGTGCTTCTACTTTGGGGTTGCTGATGTTCTGCTTATTATTGTTCTTGTTGTTGTTGTTGTTGTTGTTTTCACTTAATCACTTGTGGAGCGGGGCACCCGAGCAGGGATGGAGAGCTGTGTGTGGGCATTGGAGAGGGCGCTGGTGAGGGCGCGAAACTGATGCCGCGCGTCGGCTGACGGCGGTTTTAAGTTGAAAATTGAATTTCTAAGAATTACACAAAACAACAGCAACAACAATAATAAAAACGAAAACAAACCGAAGAGCAATATCAACAAGGCAGTGCGTCGATGTGCCGTTGGCATGCCAGCAACTGAGACACTCGACCGCCGAGCAGGCTTCAATTTCAGTTTTGGCCGCACCTCCTACCCCCCTCCCCCAACCCAAATTGCCCTGATGTGATGGGCTTCATTTCATTGCATTGCATTAATTTTGCCAATTAAAAAGTAAATAGAGCCTGCATCCTTTCCACTCACATGCAGAGAGCTACGAGCTACACCCACTAAGCCCCGAGCCACTGATTCTCGCATTGAATTGAGTGCTGCTTTTGCTTGCAAAACTTCTCAATACAATTCAATCCCATCTAAATATACATATATATATATATATATATATATATATATGGGTGTATACATATATGTATTTAAATAAATTATATATTTTACGTACATTAGTCTGCTGGCTGGGCGCTATTTTAGTTGGTTGGTAGCGTGAAGCCCCGCTAAGAATGCTCTCAGTGCGTACAGTGGAAACATTCGATGATTTTTTAATTAGAATTCGCAAAACTTCAAGATTCTACACTTTTTCCTACCATAACAGTTGACTTATTAAATAGGTGTTCAACTTTTGTCAATATTTTGCTGAATTTTGTTTGGCTTCTCTAATTTGAGTATCGTCGTGTGCGTGAGTACAGGGTATCTGCTGGCCGAGTTCAGCCAGCTATTCTGTTCATGAACCGGTTTCTGACAAAAGCTTGACCTTAACTGATTTTCGCACAAGATGTGAAATACATTTCAATCAGCATTTAAATCATAATCTTAAAATCGGCTCAAAAGTTGCCTCGATTTCACAGCTAATTGGAATATATATATTTAAGTGTTCTTTCAGCTCATAAGTGTAGCACATTAAGAACATTTTATTTAACAGCCTTGCCACACTGTACCGTGCAACAATTAAAAGCACGAGGCAACAAGAAGATGCGCCCGCGCTGCGAACATCGTCATCAAAATCAACATCTTTGTTGCCGTTGTTGTAGTCATTGTTGGCGGTGTCAATACCTTCCACAACGCCCCCAAATTGCTTATGACACATGTACACACCCGCACACACACACACACACCCACACAAACACACACATACACACAACTTACACATGTCCCGTGCCCATCAGGCCAAAGTGTTTTTGGGGCGTTTTGTTTTGTGTTTGTTGCTGTTGTTGTTGCTGTTATTGTTGCTGTTATTGTTGTTATTGTTGTTTGTTGCCTTTTCTTTCTTGTGTTTCTTGTTGTTACTTGGCTGGCGTCAGGCAAAAGTGAAGAACTGAGCAAATGATCGACTGAACGTCTGAATGACTGACAATCTTCTTGGGCGCCCAGTCGCAACGCGTCGTGGCGCAATTGTCTCTGCCGCCCTGCACCGCCCCGCCCCGCCAGTTCCCTGCCCCGCCCTGGCTGGGTATCGCATATCGCACCTGATAGGTTGCTCGCTGCCGTCTGCAGCTGTGGCCCATTGTGGGGCGGCCAACCATTCGTATAATTGTCGATGCGTTAAGGTAATTGTACACCCAGTTGCCAGCCAGCTACCAGCGCTGCTGACTAAGCAACGGCAGCAAGGCCGACCCATTTATACATAAGTGTACTTGTTTCTCTTTCTGTATCTGTATCTGTATCTGAATCTGTATCTGTATCTATATCTGTAGCTGTATCTGTATCTGCATTTGTAACTATAGCTAACGCTATGGCTATAACTTTAGGCATTGGCTTATCTGTCTCTCTGCACTGAGAAAATAACATTCAAAGAAGTGATTTAGCTTCCAAATATTATCATATATTTACGACCAAATATTGCAAGGCTTGGTGTGCCCTTGAGCATAGTGGCCGACTAGCAGATATCCTGTATTAATATTCTTCAAATGTGAATAGAACAAATTGCAAGAGCAAACCTCTATAAATATGCATGGACTAATTTCGTTGGGATTTATAGATCCATTAAATATACATATATACATATATATATAGATAAGTTCATTCAATATTGTCTTCACAAATTTTTTTTTTATCAGTTTCGTTGTCAATTGTAAAATGTTTTCAAGTTGTTGCACTTTGTATGGTTAACTATTTTTTCGCTGAGTGCAGCTGTTCTAGCTAAATGCTGGGCTAAGGCTTCGACACATCAGCCTCAGCTTCAGCTTCTGCTTTGACTTCGACTGCGGTTCTGTTCAATGCCGTCGCGTAGAGTCAACCAGTCGTTCCTAAGTTTGCGTTTGTTATTTGCCGCTTGCCTCTTGCCTCTTGCCTCTTGCCTCTTGCCGTTTGCCATATTGATGGCACGCTCCGGCGCCTGTACGACCCAGTCCCAGTCCCTGCCCCTCCCAGCAGCAACTGTCCCAGCTTCAGTCCCTGCCTCTGCGAATTCAACAACACCCTATACAATGTAAGCCACACTAAAGAGCATTTAAAACGTTGCCATTTAGTTTTTGCTGACATCAGTTTGGGCATCGGTTGGGTTCGTTCGGTTTAGTTGAGTTGCGTTTGGTTTAGTTTGGTTTGGTGTTTGGTTTTTGGTTTGATTTGCTAGATTTGATTTCAGGAAATCTGTGTCACACACACGCACATGAATACGCATGCACACACGCACACACTCATTCACCTGGCTGAATGGCTCGTTGCATTCGCATGCACATTCACAATCACTATTCACAATTCACAATTCACGATTCGCATTCGCAGTTGCAGTTGCAGTTGCAGTTGCAATTGCCTTTTGTGTGATTTGTTGCATTGTCTGTGCATGGGTGTTTGTGGATGTCTTTTGTTACAATTGAAAAATCATAGCCATTAGATGCATTCCCCATCGGCACACCACGCCCCACAACGGCCAATTGCCTCGGAGTCAACAGGATTCACAAGTTGATAAATTTGCAAAAAATGTTACAAAACAGATTTAATCTTTAATGTTTTGAAATCATTCAGCATGTTTTCGCTTAAATCGATTAGAGTTATGGGCGTCAAAGAGTCGTTTAATGGAATTCATCATAAGTTGTCAATGTGGAACTACGCATGGCAAAATGCATATAAGAATTTTGAGAGTCTCAATTTGTTGGCCGGTTGCAAAGTGAATTTGTTATTTATGCTCAACATTTGTACTTTACAGTCGACTGCATAGTATGGCAGTGTTGCTGATATATTTTTCAAATAATACATTATTTCTAAAATATAAAATAAAATAAAAATGATTTTTTTCTTTTCAACTTTACTCTTTACAGTCGACTGCTCACTATTTAAGTTATACATTTCTGTTGGAATATGAAATTAAATTCAAATGACCAGAAGATGCCAGTTAGATAACTCCTGACTATTGTCTTATTGCACTTTAAAATTAGTATCACAAAGACAATAGTGCATGTGAAATGCATTAGAGCAGTCCCGACAACTTGGCCAGGATCTGTGATGCTCCGAGGCGTTGAGTTGCAGATGCGGCGATGTCAGAGGCTCGACATACATCTGTGTAGCACAGAACTCAAGGGTTTCTCTTCGTTTCGTAGTTGTTGCTGTTTTCTTTGTACTTTTGTGCCTGTTTTCGAATAATTTTTATATGCAGTCATCAACAGCTCATATATATTTTTATTGCCAACGCGCTTTGAGATATGCATCTGAAAAACAGAAAAAAAAAAAAAAACAGAAGAACAAAAAAAAAATAATCAAAAACCAAATACAAGGAACAAGCGTCGGCTGCCGTTGAACATACTGACAATCACGATGATAATGATAATGATGATGATGACTACTTCTACGTACAGATTTCCAATAAAAATTCTGTCCAGTTGAGTTCAGTTAAGCTGGCTCAGCTCAGCTCAGTATTTCATCTGGCGGGCTGTGTGTGTGAGCGAGATTTACACGCTGATACAAGAAATACACAAAAATAACAATAAAGGCAAAGGCACAAAATGCGCTACAGCAACAACAAAAACAACCATATCAAAAAACAAAAAACAAAAAAAACAAAAACAAGGCAACCGATGCCTTTTGGTTGTCGATGGTCGCAGCAGTTAGTCACTCAGTGTAAGATCTCTTTAATACCAGCTCTATAGCCATCTCTGTTTGGACATTGGGCACTTTTTTTTTCTTGGTTGTAAAGATTTATTTCTTTATTTGGCAGCCCCTTTTCTGCCCCTACCCCCCGCCCAGGCCCATGCTGCTGTGTCACTGTTTTATTACCAGGAAATTTGTATTTAATATGTTTTTTCCGCGTTTTCGTAGCGTTTCGGGTGCGACATTGTCGCCCCAAGGCGAGACAGTGACACCAAAACGAATACTTTATTTATTTATTTATTTTTCTCTCTTACATTTGAGCTGTCAAAATCGTAGTGTATTGGAAGCTGCGCTTCAATGAACTACCAAAATGCAGCAGAGCCACCAAAATTCGCTGTAAATGTACCCATTGCGGCACACTGTGCGCGAGGGGGCTGCAGCTGATCTGGTATTCGTTATCTGTGCGCCCATCGACACGTGAGACAAAACTGGGTCGACTCTGAAAACGGTGTCAAATGGTAGCCAAACTTCGTAGAATAGATCTTCAATCGAAATCAATCAGTTCGCAGAAGTGCAAAGGGCCCAATTGAGGAAGTGATTGTTTAAAAGTTTTATATATGTTTATATTCGATACTAAGTACTGATTAAGTGACTATATGTTCCGAATTATATTCAATTTGTGAATTCATAAAGAATTATTGGATGTGGGTAACAAAGCTAAGATATTCAAAACTTATTTCTTGAACTTAATCATGTTGTTGACCTTATTCTGTCATTCAATATATAGCTCTGTACTTGTCGCTTTCGACACGCTTTCAACTCAACGTGAAACGCAGCCACCCACAGCAAGTTGAGTGTAGCAGGTCCGTGGATAATTAAAGACTAGCGCCAGCAGCAACGGCGGCAACGACGGCAACGGCGGCAACGGCAGCAACTTCAGCTGCAACTGCCACCAGGCAATGCCTCATCGATCAGTTGAAATTAATAAAATACTCAATAAATGCGCTGCAGAAGAAAGCTCATAAAAACGTGTGCAAACAATCGATCAATCAGAATTTGACAGCAGCGCAAATCTCAACTCTCGACTCAAATGCACAATTGCTGGCTGAGAGCCAGCCAGCAGAGCAGTGGGCAGCAGTTCCAGTCCCAGTCCCAGCACCAGCCCCAGTCTCGGTCGACAGTCGAGTCGAGTCGCGTCGAGTCGAGGCTGACGGGCAGATGGTCTGCAGTTGGTAACAATCTTTAAGGCAAACTTCAAAACAATTACACAGCAACATTTCCAGCGAGAAGAGAAGCCGGCATGCAAAAGATACAGATACAGATACAGATACAGATGCAGATACGCATACGAAAATACATAAGCATTTACGATTGTGAATACGTATCTGAAAGATACAACTGATATGTAGGCAAAGGGAGGTAGACAGACAACTGCCACTGTACGACTGACTGCTGGCTGTTGATTCAAGCGATTAATCGATAACAAATAAAAACATTTCGACAACTACTTCCAAAGAAGAAACTCCAGCGACAACCGCCGACCGCCGACCGCCGGCCGCCAAACGTCTCCGGCAAACCTCAGACTTAAGGTCTGCTGACTCTTTCTTCTTTGACTGCTTGGGGGCTGTCAACAACTCGACATTGTGTATGTGAGTGGCGTGGTACGCATAAATGCCATGGAAATTTTCTTTTTAATCAATTATGAGTATTAAGCAAGGGGCAGCCGTACACTAACATCACTTAGCCAAACAGGCAACGGGTACTCGCATTCGTATTCATATGCGTATTCGTTTTTGTGTTTGTATTCGTATTTGAATTGGTATTCGAATTTGTATTTGTATTTGTATCTGTATCTGTATTCGGGTGACGCGGCAAGGCGCGCACAAGATAAAAATCGCAAAAATTCTTTATTGAATGCTGTGGATGCCAACGCCAGGCGACCCATACAAACATACACACATACACACGCGTGTGTGTGCGTGTGTACTATATAGTCTGTGTGTACAAGTGTAATCTGCGTGCCCCTAAGCATGTGAAGTAGCACTTTGTCTGTGCCTCAAGTTGAAGTAGCTGCGGCAGCCAGCCAGTCACAGTGGCATAGCCACCAGGGACTCGACAACTGCGACCCGAGTCCCGAGGCCCAGTCAACCTCCAAATTCCATTCGGCACATGTTTTTACCACACTCGGTTCGGTTTGTTTTCGATTTCAGCTCTTAGACACTTTTGGGTTGTTTGGGAAAGCTTCTTAATGCTATTCCTGAGGATCATTTTAGCTTTATATGGACAATTAACCCAAATAATATTGTCCGAAAATTGTATTCCTCAGCTAAATACTGGCATTCATTTACATAATGATCGTCAATTTGGGAATAAATAAAGAATTACTTATTTAAATTAAGCACAACGAATATTGTGTTTTTCCGCGCTTAGCAAAAATTGTGTGTTTTCCAATCATTTTCATATTCTGAGCTTAATCATAGGTATAGATTTGTTGTACATCAGATAGGTGTACGTGAAGTTAATTGTTGCAAACTGAATAACCAACTGATTCTTATAGAAAGCTGATTAAAGCCATAGGATTAAGCTTTTAAGCTTCAGGTGAGTTATTAGGATAAATCAAGCACTAAAAATGAGCTTTCAATTTGAAAAATAACTTGTACGATGATGCAAAAGTGACCCAAGGGGTATATTTTATGTAGCTTTGAGAATTTGCCAATAAGTGCAGGAATGTTTTTTTGAAATGCATGGTGCTGATCATACAATCAATATGCCGCAGTTGCTGAATTGTAGGGGATGATAATCAAACAAATCATAATCGGTGGATAGGCAACAGTAGACAGTAGCTGAATATGCTTCAAACGGTCGACAGTTTGTCTGTCAAATTGACATTACACGCTGCAGCAGCAACAGCAGCAGCAGCAATGTCAAGTGCAACAACGTCGCGACGATGGTGGCGAAGGCAGCGCCCAACAAGTTGAATTTACATGACACTTCTGGCAGGCGCAGGAGCTACAAGGAAGCAACTGCACGCGTAGGCTGGCTGCTCTGACCATGGACCTGACAGACTCTGACTGATGCGCCGACTGCGCCTGTTGGCCTGTTGGCTTCTGTTTGCGGCACTGACTCAGCAAATTGTTACTGAAACTGAAGCAGGACTGCGGCTGCGACTGCGACTGTGTCTGTGTCTCTGGCTGCTGATTTTCTGGTTGGATTCCTCCAAACCCGGACCGGGGGCAACCTGTTGCCAACTCATTAAATAATGCCGATGACTGGACAAATTTCAGATACACATACATATATAAATTTATAAATATATATATATGTATATATATATATATATATATATATAAATATAAAATTATACATGTGTTCTTTTTTTGCTGCTGCTCAAATGAAAAGTGATTAAACACGGCCAGGGAGCAAAAGCCACAGAGAGGCAGAGTTGGCAGTAGGCTCAAATTTATAATCCTCGTTGTGTGGTGAAATTGCATTTGGCTGGCTGCCTGCTCGCTGCGGACTGCAGTTGGTCAACGTTGGCGTTATAATTCTACTCGACTACCGACTCCAAGTCCAATCCCAATCCCAATTCCAATTTCAGCTCTGGCTCAGCTCAGCGCATTGCTGCCCTGCCAAAGTGACACTTGTACAGATTTTCTTAATGCGCCAAAGTGCCACTTGTCGTCTGTTGACGCACCTCGTCCTTCAAATCCACAGCTTGCCACAGTCACAGCTACAGCCACAGCTACAGCTACAGGTACAGCTATAGAGCTGCCTTCAGGTTGGAGCCTGTTCTCGCCGACAGATCGAAGCTTTTGTGCGCTAAATGCATACGTCCCAGACCCTGAGAGAGAGAAAAGAGATAGGAAGAAAGAGAGGGAGAGAGAGAGAGAGAGAGAAAGAGAGGGCGAGCATGGCCAAGAAGCCTCACAGTTGTCTGTTGATTTCAGTTCTAATTGCTGCCCAACGCATAATTTGTCATATGCCAAATTAATAAATGACTCGCAGCGGCAAGTTATGCACTTTGAAGCCTTGGAAACATTGTTGCATCACCAGCATGTTGACCACTCATCGCAGCCAGCGGTGGCTCAACACAGTAGCAGCTGATTTGGCTTTAAGTTGGCACAGCAACTGCTGATTGAGTGTCTGCTGGCAGAATGTGGGCAGCATCTGGTTGAAGTTGAGGTTGCCTCCTTTGCCAGCGACATGTGTTGACTACTGTGCCTTCTGTCCGATGTCCTCCACAATCAGAAATCAATCAATTGTGCCATCAAATAGGACAGTCTCGCACTTAAAGTCTTCCAAATTTAAGGAAATTGCACTTAAATACATACATATTAAGTGATTATAAAAAGTGATTCGACTTTTGACGGATAGTTCTATAGTTGTATGATATATGGCCGCTGATAATGATTTAGAATTAATTTATGTAGTTTGTTCGAATTCGAATTGTAAGAATTATCCTTCAAATTGGAGATATTCGATTTATTAAATAAAATATTTATGTATTTAGTCCCACATCACACATTTAGGTCGATATTAAACTGGCTTCTGTTTAAACATATAGTAAGAGAAGTATAATACTTATTTGAGTTGAGATATTTGAATAACTCAGAATAGAGTTGCCCGATCAGTGGGACTTCCAGTTGCATCTACATAGATTGTACATTGGCCGCCATTACAAGTAATTGCTGCAAGTTGGGGCTTGGTCGGAGTTGACTGCTTCCAATCACCGAACATTTAATAAATCTTAAAAGGGGCGTTGTTGTTACGAGTCGAGCAAGTTGAACAGACACAACCACAATGACAACTTCGGTGAAGCGACAACAATAACAATAACAATACCAACAACGACAACTTCTCTTAATTGCAGCTAGTTGTTATAGTTGTTGTTGGTATCATTATTGCCGCTGAGGCTGCTGCTGCTGTTGTTGTAATGATGGCCAAAGTCGCCAGGCAGCTTTTTTGCTCAGTTACTTAATTTATTTGTCACCGAACCGAAGCGCAAATGAAGTTCGAAAAAGCGGCATGCAAAAAAACGAAGGAAAAAAAGACCAACATCAACAGAGACAACAACGACAATGACAACAATAGAAACAATAATAACTACGGAATCGTTTGAAATTATACAGGATGATAATGAACATAATGTGTAAAAAGAAAAACGAAGCACAAAGCTGTCGGTCGTAGTTGCAGATGGAGTAACAGAATCACCAGACAGCAAGACGAGCAAAAACGCTCAAGAAATAATTACAAATTAAAACGAAACACGAACGGAGGGAAAGAAAGCCAAGCGTGGGGAGCTGATGAGGGGCAAGACATACGTTGAGGAAGGGACGGCAAACACTTTTACAAAAGTTTTAAAAATAGCTGCGACGCTGGCCACGCATGCGCAAAGATTTGTCATAATTGATAAACGACAACAGCTGCCACAGCAACAACAGCAGCAGCAACAGCAACAGCAGCAACAGCAACAGCAGCAGCAGCAGCTTTTAAGGCTACATATGCCACATATGACGACAAGTCAGTAAGTCAGTCACTTCAGTCTGCAGACTTCGTTGCAGACCCCGGGCAGACCCCGGGCCGATGCCAATGGCAATGACAATGAAACGCCTCGCCGGGCAGACAAATCGAAGCGTCGTCATTTTAACGTGGTCGTATTTATGTCAGCAGCAGCGACAGCAGCGGGTGGAACACTCATCAGGGTTGGTTAACGGGCGTGTTAACGGGCGCGGGCGGGGTGTGGCGGAGAAGAACGAGCAGAGCCAGTTGCCAGAATGGTTACCGATCGATTTGAACGAAAATATATACCTATATACCTTACTTAGATATATATCTGGAGATCTTTGATCAACTTGCATTTTCATTTGGGATATATATATATATATAAATAATAAGTATTAATATAGATCGAATAAATGTGAATATGTGAAAATGAGAGCAATTTATTGATAATGCTCGGTTGAGCCTCAATTCCTACAATTTTTGATGTTGTGCTTAACAGCTTGAATTATTTTTGTGTGCTTAATTCGTAACACTTTTGCTTAAGGCTGTCATGTGGCTTATAAGCTTGATAGATCTATGCCACTGATGTACTTATTTTCATAAGGATAAGGATAAGGATAAGTAATCTGTGGTCAATGGTCTGTGAGGCAGCTGGCTACTGGTTAAGAGCCGTTCTACATCTTAGTAGCGACGACTTCGACGAACTGGTGACAATGACAATTGAGTACAATTGCTATGCTTCTGGCTGTGATTCTCGATTACCAATTCCCGATTCCCGATTCCCGATTCTGACTGACAACTCTTAGCTGCCAACTCCCCGTTCAACACTTAGTCCAACTTGAACTGCAAGTCGGCCAACTGTGACAACGATGACGCCAAATTGGCAGCGCTTCTTTTCGAACGTGAGAACCAATTGCTATGTATGGTCATTACAAGCCGTCCACGGTTTTGTCCCAACTAACAGACGGGATTGCGTTGAACGAAGCTGTTGCTGCTGATGTTGTTGTTGTTGCTGTTGCTGCTGATGTTGATGTTGCTGTTGCTGTTGGTTAGAGCGAGAGATAGCCCATAAATATTTTAATGATGATTACATTTTAAAAACGAGTGAGGAGCACAGTCAAAGGCGAAGGCGAAGCAAGCGGCATGAAATCGAATCACAGTACCGATCAAGAGCTGGAGCTCCACTCTGGACTGTTGTGGCCGGCCGGGCCATGGATATGCGACTTGGGTCTGTGGCCCTGATGAGCTACTACACAAGTACAACGCGACACTGACGACATTTTTGGAATTACATTGACAGGCCAAGCTGAAACTAAAAGCGATAATTATTGCCGAGGCGACGCGAGGCGGCCGGCTCAACGGATCCGGATCGCCTTCGCCAAACCAAAGTGTTGGCGATCGTGTCGCGTAAGCTCAAAGAGATCGCTGCTCGAAATCGCTAAGGCCAGGACCAGGCCGAGAACTCGCAGCTGTAGTTTGTAGTTTGTAGCTGATCGACGTCTGCGGCGTCTTGCCAATGTAATTTCAATAATTTTATCTGGTGGTGCTCGCGCGCCAGCCGTGATTCGATTGGTGAGCGGTAAGGCCGTAAGCGGTCAGCGGTGACAGATCAAAGCCTACTTCTTCTCTCTCTCTCTCTCTCTGTCACGATATCTCTCTCTATATCTCTCTCGCTCTGTTTCTGTGTGTTTGTGGTGTACAATTGAGCGTTGGGCGCAGAGTCGGCAAAGATCACTGATCACCTGCCTTTGGGACAGTTGGACAGGTTGGGCGGCGATTTGCCATTGCTGCTGCTCCAGATGTTTAGCTGCACTTTGGCGGCAACTGAGACGCGATCCCAATCACATACACTCACACACACACACTCGCACACTCGCACACACAAGGGCACATTCAAAACGCAATCATCAACATCAGAGTGAGCCTCATCGCGCTGATTGTCTCTCTGCACTCTGCCAATTACTCGCCAGCATTGTTGACATGCCATTTGCCATTTGCATCGTTTTCGTATTGATTTGTTTAAGTTCTGGCCAAGAGTCAGGCCAATCAGCGCAAATTTTGACCCCCAAAAAAATTGCCAACAAAACATTCAAACAAAAACAAGAGCTGCAACAATAAAATCAGCAAAAACCAAACTCACGCATTTTTCTCCCACGGCACAGCAGCGTGTGAATGAGAAAATCCATTCGACGTTACTCCAAGTTCAATGAGCCGATCGAAGATACAAGTATGTCAAAAATCTATTGAATCCAATAGTGGACTGACGGCTGCATTGGTTGATTACCTGATTGCCAGTTTGGGCTGACTGCTTGCATTTGTCCACGTCCTGTAGGTCAGTTATCGACCCAGTTTATGTGAGGATATTCCAACTGCTTTCGCATTTCCTCATTAACGGCATATTGCTATTGACACTTCAACTCTGTCGAAACTCCTTTCGTCTGTCATAAACATGTATTTGCATGCATATATTATTATTATTATAATTATATATTGTTGAACAGCTTTAACTGACACATTTACTATACGGTTCAATTTAAACCTTTGCTATGACAACAAATATGGTTAAGACTAGGAATTCAAACGGAAAAAATTATGTTCCAAGATCAAATCGAGCTATATATCAGTCAAAAGATTTTATTTTAACTTAAAAATGTGTATTCTGAGACTTTTGGTAACTCAGCTGACTCTGAGATATTTAGTTACGAGGGGCTGGGGCAAATTTGGTCCGTTGTGGGAAATCATTGAAACTATTTCTTAGGTATCGAAAATGTTTATTTCGAACTGTTCATATATTTAATTTAATATTCCTTGTCTTCAAAATTGAAATGAATAAAGTGGGGGCTTGAATATCTTATCGTGTCAAGATAAGTACATTTTTTTTTTTGTTTAAGAGCGTGTCCAAATTATATTATGAAGGCATATGGTTATTTGCAGAGCACAGTTTCGTTGGTTTCATAGGTTTTTAGCAAACTCAAGATGGTTAATTGGTAAATTATCGGTGATTTGAAGTTCAAGGTAGCCCTTTAGGATGGACATATCTTAAAATTCGATTGTGATCTCCACGAGTTGGACATGCAAATGGAAATTTGCCACGCCTTTCACAACTTTGTTTGTAAACGAAAAACATAAAAAACGAAATCTTTTTCCCACACCAATTGGCAATTGACTGGGCATTACGAATATCTGGGCTATATCTGGGGCTCTGATACTGCGGGGTCTCCCCATTAGTCCGGGGCGCAGTCGCACATCATTTGGAATTCCGTGAGCGTTTCAGTTCAAACATAAAATAAATAAAAATCAGTACAATTCGAAGAGTTGTAGTCGTTGCCTTTGAGCTTTTGCGACAATCACTCACGTTGCCTGCCTGCCTGGCTGCCACAGTGGTTCCGTCTACATCGCAGCGCTCTCCCCCCCCCCCCCCCCCTCTGCTGCCCCGTTCGGTTAATGCCTCCTGCTTCAATCGGCAATGTCTTTGACGCTGTTGCCCGTTCGTTAAACGTTAAATGTTCTGCGTATTGAAATTAAATTTGTGTCGCTCGACACGATGACTTATTCAATTATTCGATAACACGTGATTGAATTATTGAAATAACTCTTTGACTCTTTTGCATTTCCCTCCTTCATTCTCCATCCCACCAAACTACAATATACCCTAGGCCCACACTTTGATATATATAGGCTTGTCATTTGATCAGGATTGATATATCGGTTTCAAAAATTAATATGACTTAGTCAGCCAATTTTTATTGTAATCGTTTTTTTTTTTTTTTGATGAACTTCAATTTTGTTGGGAATGCATCAAAAGCCAAATAATTGGTCAATTTAGTAACTTAAGCACGATGAAGTAGTCGATCGATGTCTATAATTAAATATATTGTATTTATGTTCCTTCACTTTTAGGCTGATATTAAAGATGTTTTCATTGGAAAATTTACAAATAATATTTGTATATAAATACATTTTTTACTAACTAAATTCGATTATAATTTCTTCTGTTGCAGAAATGTCTGTTTTTTATTCTGTCGCATTATATATGGATATAAGCTGTCTCAGTCTGAATGTGTGAGAACCGTGTGACTTTTCCAATTTGATGTTCTATTGTTGAGTTGCTTATCGCATTTGCAACAAGTGTTGTGTTGGGGTCACAATTACAGTCGATGCCAAGCTGAAAACATTTTTTATTTCCATATTTCGAACTTGTAACTGTCAATTGCCAAGTTTGACTGCTCATTTTGCATAATTGTGCGACGTTACGGGCCGAGCATACAAATTTATTATTGAACTGAATTTTTTATGCTTTGATTTATGATTACCATTTACAATGCGCCCCGTTTCCATCCCGTCTGACACCCGCCAGTCAACCGATTTGCTTGTGTGTGCGCCTTGCAAGCTCGTCAAGGGGCCAAAGTGAAAGGGGAAGGGTGAGGCATACTTTTGCTGGGCTTGGCGGCACAGCACTTGGAACGTTTTAAGATCAAAAATGCTAATTGAGCTGTTTATCGATTTGTCAACAACAATAATAACAATAGCAGCAGCAGCAACAACAGCAGCAGCAGCAACAGCAACAACATCAATCGAAATGACAAGCCACAAAAAACTCGAACAATGGCCACATTAACAGCGACAATAACAACAACATTTTCGTTCATTGTTGCCGCTGTTGTTGTTGTTATTGTTGTTGTTGTTGTAGTTGTTGTCGTTGTTGTTTTGGGGCACTTTTGACGGTGCTCCTGTTCATTTAACGCTCCCCACCAGCTTTTATTGACCATTAAAATTGTGTCAAAATGTGTTTGAAATTTTTTATTGTTAATTATTCGAAAAGCGCGTGTAATGTGGAACCAATCAAAAATGCTGGCAACGCCAATCACGAACAAAAAAAAAAAAAATAACACTTGTGTATTGTACGTATTGATCAGCAAGATAATGGTAATGTCATGAGCTCATAGCAGCTAATTCTTATGCTGAAGCCGATGAGAATCAACTTGCGACTTTATAATAGCTCAGGCAATAATGCCTGGCCATCATTTATCGCGGAAGCAGTGTGGAAGCAACCATCGGTGACTTATGATTTTTGTTGTTCATAATACGAGAAAACACAAATTTTGGCACAAATGAATAACTTGTTATTCAGATGCACAAATAATAATATTAATAAGATAATGCCACATTTTAGACTGTAAGTTTAAATTTGATAATTAATATTTCTTTATTATATTTGTAAAGACCTCTATGATAAGCTGAGAGCAAAATTTCATTTACCCATATTTGCTTCAGTTAGAAACCAGGAATTTAATGTTTTAGTTATTTTTTGGTTGAGTTTTATTTGTGGATATTTGAAATATATTAAGAATTTCAGCTCATCTATCCATTTATATAGGATAGTATACAATTCTCATGGAATTGATAATTGTTTCAATACCAAGAATCTGGAAGAGTTCGACATTATGTATAATTAAGAGCTAAAGCCAGGTCAAGCTAATTTCACTCACATCTACTCTAAACCCTCTCTTCAGAAGCCGTCAAGAATCAGCAAAGCGTGAAGGCAAAATGCCAAATGCCAAAATGAAATGAAATCAAAATCGAAAACTTTAAATGAATAGACATGCAGATCGGACAAGCAACAAGAATTCTAAAAAAAAGAAGAAGATATACATATATATGTATATATATGTATGTATATACATAGCTCAGCAAAGGCAGAAGAAGACAGACGGCTGATGGGGTGGCAGGGAGGGTAGAAACGAAGAGGAGGGGCGGAGTGGAGGCTTTGAATAATGAGGCACTGGGGGTAAAACTGATTAACTACGTGGCCGCATCGCGAATACGCTGAATGACTGTCAGGCGAGCTGACACACTGCGAGCAGAACTCAGTGACTGACATTTGATTATTGGCTTCCAATTTGTTGCAGATGTGTCTTGGTCGATTCTGCTCGTTTTTGTTTTTCTCTTTGTTTTTTGCTTTTTGTTTTTTGTTGTGCTTGTGCTGTTCTTCTCGTTGTTTGAGCTCAAATTGCGTGCCAGTCGGAGTTGGAGGCGCTCGCCGTGGCCGGGACTGCGGCTCAGAGCTGAGCTGAGCTGAGATTCAGGCTGCAATCACGGCGCGCAAATTTGCAAAATGTGGCCAACAACAACAGCAACAACAGCGGCAGCAGCGTAGTGAAGTCGCAGCGAACAGAAGTCAAATTGTGGCCAACATGGAAATTAGTGGAGCTCGTCCATTCAGTTGCTGCTTCATCGAAGCAGCAGCAGCAGCAGCAGCAGCATCATCATCAGAAGCAGCAGCAGCAGCCGCTGCAGCAGCCGTGATCTCGATTCGAAATTTTGTAGCGGCCGCAAATCGGCGGCAGGAAAGGAGTTATTAAAGTCGCTTGGCGCTTGCGCCAGACAGAGACCACAGGCACGGGGGCAGAGCGAGAGAGTGCGCTTGTGACCATTGAGCGAGCGAGACAGGGCTAGTGCGCTGTTTAATGAAGGCAGTTCGATCGATTTGGCTGGCTTGGTTCACTGTTGCCTGCCTGCCTGCTTGCCTGCTTGCCTGGCTGCAAGTCGTGGCCGTGCCATGCCACCGCCTGTCAAGTTGCAAGTCTCGACCAGTCTTTCAGTTGTTGCTGTTGCTGGCTGCTGCTGTGGCAGCATTTTCGATCTGTCTGTCAGTCAGCTGCCATTTTTGCTTGGGCCACAGCTCTGCCGGTGCTAAAAGTAACCAACCAGCCAAGCAAAGCCGGCCGAAGCAGCCAACCAATTGATTGACATTGCCCACAACGCCCTTTTATTTTTTTTCGTATTTTTTTGTAGTTATTTTTTGCTTTTAGTAGTTGACTGGGCGGGCCGCGGCCCATTGGCTGAGACTTTTGAGCGCAACTGTACCGGAAATGTGTAAAGCGAGCCATTCATGAGTTTCTGCTGAATTATGCCTGAACACTACAAATTATACAACAATACTCGTAATTAATTAAGCCAAGCGCTAAAAAGCCCAAAAACAAAAAAACAACAAATTTAAAAACCAGTCAACAGGCACTCAACAACCAGTTGCCAAGCTGAACAGTTGTTGCCACTTCATTGAAGAAAAAACTGAGAATGGCGACAAAAACACAGTTATCTCAGCGCATGCAGCGTGCGTGTGTATGTGTGTGTGTGGGGGGGGGGGGGTGAGGGGGTTGTGGCAGATATTTACCTGTCTACACATATGAGTGGTAATAACTAAAGACGGCCCCGAAAAAACGAAGACAAAGTCGTTGAGCGGTCAAAGCCGTGTAATTATGAAATTCAAAGAAATGAAGCATAATAAAAAAATAAATATAAAGTTATAGATACGTATACGTACATATATACATACATACATATGCATGTGTGTGTGCATATGTACGTGCATTTGAGTATTGCAACTTTGTCCTGAAATATGCAAAAATCGAACAAACGAGTATTGAAGAACTTGGACTAATAATATATACACAAGAAGGCATAGCTCTGAGAGTCAATAGGAGTTAGACTAGACCTATTTATAAGTAATTCTTATAGGCATTCTAGAGTCACGTGACAGCTGATAGAGTATAATACTTATTGTTGTTTAGTAATCAGAAACTTCAAAATAAAATCTCCAAAACTGCTGTGAGAGTGGCTGATTGTCAAAGTGCCAACCTGGATGTCTGCGATAATTTGTTGTATTATGAGGGTATAAGAAATTCGTCAGTTCGCTGATAACTTGTCATTTTCTTTCTGGTTTTATTTGTATTTATGTATTTTTTGCATTGTCAAATCGGTTGACAAATTAATACACAAAACTGCGCTCGTCGGTGTTTTGTGTGGCTGTCAATCGGTTCGTTTGAAGTTGACCGCCGCTGCCTGGACTTGAATTTCTAATTTGGAGCTGCTTGCAGTTCCCCCTAAATTGGAAGTGCTATAAAAAGCAAAACATCAGCAATTAACAACAATAACAGCAACAACGGCAACAACAACAACAACAACAACTTGGCAATACAACTTCTACTGGACAGCGCCATAATTTGATGGCCCGGGCATTTTCTCACCGCTTTTGAGCGTTTTGGTGTTCGGCTGTTACTTTATTTTACACTTTCCAGCGAATAGAGCTACAACTTTAATAACACTCATGTAAACCCACAAGCCAACAAATTTATTATCATTTTGGAATTGAGTTATGTCTTAATAAACTTTTGCTGTCCACAAACAACCAAACATGGGAACATACATATATATACATTTTACATGCAACTTGTCTCTCTCCTCTCTTCCAGCTGCTACTTGAGGCATTGCTACAACTATTTCTTTTGAACAGAAAGCGCTGGGTGAGTTCATCAATTACGATCCAAATCCAATGAATTGCCTTTAAACAAATGTCTCTTCTTCATCGTTCTCATTTTCCATTTTCATTAAATTTAATATAAATAAATTAGTTACATAAGTTTGACTCAGTTAAAGCTTTTCTCTATAGTTAATTTTCCTTCTTTCTTGCGCTTAATTGCGTTGAGTAAAATGCGATCAGCTCTATTCAATGGTATTCTTTAGTACTTATAAAGAGAGTTTTAAACCCAATTAAATCATGCCCTCTTCCATTTGCATTGTGAAAATAATATTATAAATACGAATATTAAATTAATAACGAAAATTAAGTAAATATCTGGCTAGTGATTAAAGGAATTTGAAGTTCCCATTGCCTCAATTGACTAATCATTTTTGCTTAGAGCTAAGCATTTTGCAGTTTCCCAGACATTTGGGTAGACTGAGCCAGACAAAGCGCCACAATTGCCACAATCGCCACAATCGCCACATTTCTAATTAAATTCTCAACGTTTTTTCCATTCATTTGTGTATATGCAATTTTTGATTGACATTTTACATTAAATGAACTCGCTAGGACTGGGAGACTGGCCGTCGGGCCAGAGCCATAGTCAGAGCCAGAGCCACAAACACAACCACAACCACAACCGGAGACTAATACTGAAATAGACTCGGTGCCACGGACAGAGAGCCAGAGCTTGAACCAGAGTTTGGATCACACAGCGTTGAAATTGATCAATTTCACATAATTTCAAGGCAACTCGACGCGGTAATGCAAATCCGACAGCTGCGCCTGCGCGTTAGAAGTGCTCAGAAATGCGCAGAATTAGAAAAAGATACAAACGCACACACACACACACACACACACACACACACACGCACACAGAGCACAGAGTACTCATAGTACATGGTATACTCGGCGGCTTATGATTGACTACCAACTGAATTGAGCTGCAGCATGAGTGTGTATGGAAGTATGTGTGTAAGAGATACGATATGTGTGCACATACATGTACGCATCGTGGCCACTTCGGAGATCTCCTTCCTGGTGAATATATGTTTGGCCTGACGCTGCCATTCTCATCGCCATCCTCCAGTGCGTCCACATCCATCCGCAATGACAACTTGACGTGCTTTGGGCGCTTTAAACGTTTTGGTTTTGGCCGCATCAGCTGCTTTACACCTCGTCGCGTTCCCCTTGTGCGGCTTTTAATTGCTCTCCGTCGCGTCGTCTGCTGTATTTCTTCAGCTTCTTTCACAATTCTCATTGATCTTTTTCGAATGTGCGCAACTGTCGGATTTCTGTGAGCTGTCAGTGGTTGTGGCCACAGCCTCAGCCTCAGCTTCGGCTTCAGCTTCAGCTTCAACTTTATCTGCAGTTTCCAGTCTCAGTTCTGACTATGGCGTGGCATATCTTTGATTTGCTAATTAACGGTTTGTCGGTTGAGTTTGACATTTGAACATGAGTTCTTGACATTTGGCGCGCGGGAATTGGCTCTGGATTTAGCTTTGGCTTTGGCTTTAGCTTTGGCTTTGACTTCAGATTTAGCTTCAGATTTGATTTTTCGTTTTTTTGAGCACGTCAAAGACATAATTTGCTTGCAATCAAGGTCCAATCATTGATCCAAATCCAAGTAACGATCAGAACTTATATCTGTAATCCTAAATGCTTTGTGAATGAGGTAAATACACCAAATACGCATTATTTTAGGTAAGATATTGGCAGAGGCTGTGGCGTGCGACAGCTGAGCACCCTCAATAATCGTTCATTGATGCACATGTTGCAAGAAGGTTGATCCACATAGAATTGTTTGCAAAGTGCCAGCTATTAAGATACTGGATCTGATGTAAGAACGCTATTGTGCGACATTTGTAAAACTATCGGCAATGCTGCACTCGAGCTATTATCGATAGTTTTTGTAGTACTGATTGTGTTGAGAATGCGCCAGTCAAAGAAATGACTTAATGTGCAATTTTTGAACAGCTTAACCGCTTAACCGTTTAGAGTTGGTGTTGCTGGTCTTCCCTCGTGGCACACGGTACACTAATATTAATGATGATGTGGTGTTGATGTTAAGTGCAGTTTAATAAATGAATTGTCTCTCACTCGGTGCATGCTTTAAAAAATGAGCTATGCAGTTGTCCGCGTTGTCCATTGCCCATTGCCGACGAGGCTGTGTCTAATTCATCAAGCGCTCGGTTCAGTGGGCCTGGTTCGGTTCAACGGTGCAACTGCAACTTCCTGCATTTGCATGTGGCAACAGTGAGCAGTGAAGAACTGGGCAGGGAGTCAATGCATTTCGGTTAATAGATGCTACGACTTTTCAGCGCATTTTCAGCTATTCCATTTGTTTTTGGGGGCAACACGCTCTCCGCAATACCATTTGCTGGCGGAAAAACGCTGCGTTCAGCTGCTTGCTTATTCACTTTGGCACCACTGTGCGGTGGCTGCTCATTTGTCTGGCGGTTAGCTGCTCCAAGTTAGCAACCAACTGCCCGCAGTCTTCAATTCAGTGTTGTTGCCGGCAAGCCTATTTCTTACAACTTCTTCAAACAACTGCAACAACTGACGTATCATAAACAACAACTACAGCAGCAGCAGCAGCAGCAGCAGCTTGTTGTCGTTGTTGTGTCTGTTCGGCTAGTTGCTCTTGCACTTGGCTGGCTGGCGAACCTTTTGCCAAAGTATTTCGTGTCTTGAGAGCAGTCCACGTCTAACAAGCCCAAGAAAAATGGGCCCAACGCCAACTTTTGGTTAAAGCGCAAACACATTAAAAATGCTTCTACTGCTGAAAGTCTGTTGATATTATTGTTGCTATTGTTCGCGGATATGCACTACTCTATAGTCAACAGCAGCAACTGGCATACAGATGGATACTTCTAGCGTTGTAAAATGAACCAATCCTGCACAGATGATATTTAGATATATTTTAATTGACAAACTATTGCCTACAATTTTGAAGGATATGAAATTATATAAATTGTGAGCTTTTTCATGCTGATAAATTATTGTCCGTTCTCTGGAGGATTGGGCAATATCGGTGGTCATTGATATAGTGAAATGTATCCAAGCTATCAGTTATACATAAAAACATGAAAGATTTCTCGAGTCCTTTGAAATTAAAATACAAGAATTGATTTTTATTTATTTTTTATTATTGTTGTATTGATTTGGACAACATTTAACAATAGATTCATTGGTATTTGATTGGATCCAGTTAGGATATCTTAAGTGCGGTTTGGGCTATTGAATAGCCGTCTTCTTGTTGTTGCTTGTGGCTCAAGGCGTCAAATGCACTTTGCAAAAAAGCATTTCCTCCAAACTTGTCTCAATTTTAGTGTGTGTTGCGCTGCGGGCCTTAGTGTGAAATAGCTGCAGCAACAATTACAGCAACGGCAACAGCAACAGCAACAGCAACAAAAAATTCGCAGCTAGCTGCGCGATTTATCTTTGGGGGGCTGGCAAGTTAATGTGGCAATTGTATGCTAAGCAGCAGTTGAGGCAGCAGAAGAAGGCGAGTGAACAGTGGATGTTGTGTGCCGCAGGAGGATGGCTGCGGGGAGGGCTGTTGTGCTGACCGAGGTGGTGGAGGCTGTTCAACGGTTTTCATGAATGAATTAGACAACGACCAAAGTTTGCCAGAGCGTCGGCCGTTTCGTCGAAAGGGCAGCAACTCAATTTACAGTTGCCGGACGCGCGGAATTCCATTGCCCACGGGGTGACCATTTCAGGAAAGAAAACAAAACCAAGAAGAGATTTCAACTAAAATATGAAAGAAATACATATATTTACAGTGTATGTATGTATTCATCAGCTGCCAACTGCAGGTTCATTCTCGCCCCATCCACCATTGAGCACCCCGCCCCCAAAGGCCAATGCATCTCATGGGTGTGATTTTAATTTCATACACAAATGAACGCAAATCATTGCGGTGCACGGGGGCATTGGGCTAGGGAGGGGTAGCTTTGGCGCCAATTGCTGTGGAATCCTGCTGACAAAAAAAAAAAGAAGAAAATTACAAATAATTCCAAGAGCAACGCGAAAATAGCAATAACTCCCACGAAGATTAATAACACACACACACACACAAATACACGCACACATGCTTGTAGCTAAATAAGCCAAAAATACAAAATGCAAGAGAAATGAATAATAAGCGTAGAACAGAAAATGAAATTTATGCAGAAAAGAAAGAACAACAAAAAAAGAAAAGTAAAAATAAAAGATATGCCAAAGAGGCTGGCATACAAATCGCCCATCAAAAGTGCGCCAAATAAAAGAAACGACAAAGCAACAACAACAACAAAGACAACAATCGACCAAAATGGGCGGCAAATTTCTAGGGAATCAAGCCAAGATTGAATCGAATTCGTATTCGAGACAGAGACAAAAAACATAAGGTGAACGCAACACTTCTAACATGATGCTTGAACTTCACATTTTCCCATAGGAGCCAACATTCAACATTCGCTCCTTAATTTATCGAGTCTCGCATTCATGTTATCCAAAATTTAGCAATATCATTGCGACAAACAGCGGAAAAAGGGTTTTCAAAATTTGTTTCTATTTTATTATTATTTACATCTTAGAGATTAATTAATTGATTTTCCAAAATAAGCATAAGTCGATCTGCTGTTTTATCTCGATCAGGTGGAAACGGGCCATAAGTTCGTGATCCTTATAAATCTGAAAATGAGAACGCATTTTCTGTATCTTGTTGTACGACTCTTCGAAGTTATCGTTCATGGAAATCCATGGAAATTAAGTGATTCTCCGTCTTGCATCTCACGCTGATTAAGAGCATAGTTTAACTGAGTCTAGTTCTGGGTTAGCTTGCAGTCATAATGAGTTGAGAACATGGACTTGTAAGCTGCGTGAGTTTTGCGGCGCATCTTACTCATACAATCACTCTTCTTATCACATATTCTTAAAGCCAGAGATTAGTTTACAAGCTCACATACGTTGCCAGAACCTTAAAAAATACGCACACTCTGAGAAAATGTCGCTTAAAACACTAAGTAGAAAATTCTTAAAAGTGCTCAAAATGAGCGCAATCGTACTGAAAGAAATTAACTTTCGAATTACAAAGTCGAGTTGTTGGGATGAGAATACGCTGGTCTAGGATTTCCGACATAAAGTTCATATATTTTTTTTTTAGTGTACACACACATCATTTATTTATACCTATAGCTATACCTACTGCCTATGCATATAGGAGTAACACAGCCACGCACACATATCAAGGATCAATGGCACGTAGCAGCACTAAAGTTATTAAAGCTATAAGAGACAGCCAAGCGGCTGGGTGGTGCGGTGGTTGGGTGGTTAGGCGGCTGTTCTGCAATCTAGTGCCCGCCCAGGCGTGCGTCCATATGCAAAATATACGAGTTTATGAGTGTAGTGCTGACTGCTGCCACTTTGGCGGGGGCGGAGCGAGGAAGGCGATACATTGACGCACGCTCCACACGACTTTAAACCCATCAAACCATTAACAACAACAACAACAACAATGGGAGTGAACACATAGCTGCCCCTGGCCAAAACCAGCTGGCATATGAGTAAAAATTTGCGTATGAGTCAACAGCACTGACGGCTATCTTTCAACCACCACCACCATCACCAGCACCAGCACCAGCACCACCACCATCAGCACAAGCACCACCCCAGCCCATTTGGCGTTGGCACAGGTATGCATATGCACCCCAGTGTGAGATTCTAGCTCCCCTCTCGAAACCAGCAGCGTGATATGTATCGCAGTCAACGTCACAGTCCCCATTCCCATTCCCATTTCTGTTGCCATCTTCATACACCGCACCACCTCCCCCCGCATCATTCGCCTGCTCGTCTACAGTTATAAAATATATGCTTATGCATATGAGTTGGGCGAACGACAAACGTTTTGCTCAAGAAAAATCGACATGGCGAACGTGTCGCAAACGTGTCACAAATTTGTTGGATGAGAGCAGCAAAATAAATAAAACAGCGTTGCCTACTTTTTGGGATTACCTGGGTAAGCCAGGCAGAGTCAAAACGCCTAAATGGACGTTACTTATTGTGTGCCTGGATTAGTTATATTTCCAAATTCCTTCGACAGTGCATTTGGAAACCAGATACTACTCTTTAAGAACTGTCTATCTCCATGTGCAATACACGGGATCCATGAGCAACGCTGCAATTGAACATTTATTTATTTGATTAAACAATAAGAAGATCGAAGCTGAGTGCTGAAATTGGTGCCTTTTATTAGTTTTGTTCATTTACATAAGTTACTGCACATATACATAGCATATATTAATGGGATTTGCGTCTATTAGTTTCTATTACATTGCCATATTCAAGCAGATTAAAGAAGTCCGATTCCCGTTGTTGTTTGGCGTATCCAATAGTCAACCCCAAAGTGAGATGCCAACCCCCAGTGGTGAACTACCGAAACACTTACATAAAAGCATACCTACATATATTGAAAATTCAGAAAAATGTTATTTTAAGTGTTGTTGTTGTTGTTGTTGTTGCTGAATATAAATATAAAATGAAATTAATGCGACCAGGTTGTGTTTTGGGAGTTGAATTCATGGCATGGCCCATATATACATACATACATATATATATATATATAAAGTTGAGCTGCTGCTGCTGTTGCTGCTGCTTTTGCTGCTGTTGCTGGTGCTATCCGCACATTAACGCCCGTAACGTAATTAAACAAAAATAATGGTCTCAATAATCACACAAAAACCGTAAAGTGCAGCCAGCACACAGACAAGCCACCACCCGTACCCCCTTCCCTGGCTCCCCTCAAGCCAACTCCCACTCCAGATGCCTGGCCAGCCCCAAACCCTGCTCTGCCATTGCCATTTCCAATTTTAATTCCATACATCCGAAACAACCCACCCATTGGATTGTCTAGGCGTCTAACCCTTGGCTTTTTTCGGAGTCACTAATTATTTGTCACTACTATTGTTGTTGTTGTTGTTGTTGTTGTTGTTCTTTCTCACACTTATCGCAACTGTTAGAAAATATACCGAATCCCTCCCCCGTTCCTGGTGTTGCTGCCTGTCCCTGCTTCTAATTTACACACATGCAGATTTATGACTGATGCCCGGTCTCAACTTCTGTTGAAAATGTGCTCTGGTGGGTGGTGAGGCTGTATCAAAAATCAATTAATGAAAATAATTAAAATTAAAACAATTCAGCGTTTGCCTCCAACATGTGTGAAATTTAATGACTCTGAAGATATTTATGGAAATAGGCGAGCCACTCTGATCCTCCTGCATTCAGATCCCAGTTCTTGTTGCTGTTGCTGTTGCTGTTGCTGTTTCCCCCTCTGCCATTTCGTTTGCAATTATCGAGTATAATTCTCCATCCTTGCCCCGTTCCGTCCGGGGACCTTTTACTTCTACGAGTCGAACTTGAGCTGTAACGCTTTTGACTTTCTGTTTGAGCATGCTGCTGGTGAGGGTGCTGCTGGGTGGGGGGGGCGCTCGAGGATGCCTTTTTGTTGTAATTAGATGAGCAGGCAGCTTCGGCAGCAGCGGTGAAAAGGTTTAATTACATTTTGAATAGAAAATTTATGAAACAAGTTTTTCGGTTTCTGTTCACTTTCGGTTCGCTTTGGTCTGAGTCGGTTATGGGGCGTGCCATTATGGGCATGTGTGCTATATCGCCCAACTGTCTTCTTGTATACGAATGTGTTTTGTTTTTGTTTTTGTTTTTTTGGGGTATAATGCGAATCAGACCACTTAAAATATGCGTTGCTCCGCACGATTGCATTCAACTGAATAATTGACAAGCAACCAAAACTGTTTTTCACTTCCATTTTGTACTTTTATGGCGAAGAATACCATTTGACCATTTATATGGAAATTAAGCACTCCACCCAAATGGAAGCAATGGCGCCTGTTCAAATTACGCTTCTGTTTGAATAATAAAAATAACGAAAGGAACATTGATTAATGTTCGAAATTCCCTAAAACCTGTTTTTTGTTTTGTTTAAGTTTAAAGTATTTGTTAGATATGATAGATAAACACAATATTCATCTACATATTTATCTTGCATAACCCAAACCACTATTATTTCGCTTATTTAGAATATTTCTGGCACATTTGTCAATTTATGAATGAAACCTATTCACATTTCATATATAATAATTCTAGATGTTTGACTTAATAGTGGATTTGGTTGTATTCTACGTATTTTATATATATAAGTATATCTATATATATATAAGTATATCAGCTGGAATTCGAAAGAGCTGTTTGGAATTCATTCCTATCTTTTTTTCAGAATTTTAAATAGGCTTAAATAAAAATGCGGAAAATTTGGAGTTAAATGTATTAAATTATTTAGTTGGTAATTACCTAGAAATGCTTGTTGCCAAACAAATTTCTCCTGCAACAACCATATGTCTGGAAATTAAACTGAAGATGTGAAAGTTAAGAGGAAAAGATAAATCAAGTTGTGACCATTAGGCAGACCTGAGTGTCAATTTAGGTGACAACAAGTGGTAACATTTTCTATAGTACACAACGGATACACCTACACGCACACACACACACACACACATATACACACACACACTTGTGTAGACTTGCTGGCTTTTGGCAGAATTTTCGCGTGCGCCCAAAAGTAGGTAACGCGCAATTTTCACAGACAACGCGGCAGCTGCCACAAATTGTCGATTTTGTATTGAAGGCCGCAGGCGAGACACCCAAAAAGAGCTCAGCCCTCTCGCCTCGATGGCGTTCAGCTCTCGTCGCTGAAATTGTTAATTGATTTATGTTTATATTTGTGCAACATGCTGATGCCGCGATGCGACGCGACGTGGCTACTGCCCCTGCCTCCTGTCTCGCAGCTACTCACTGCAGTTGAGCAAAACGCTCGCGGTATCATTTGGCTGCCGTGTGGCAAGGGCTTGTTGCAGAGTGTAGCAGGGGAAGTGTGCCTCGATACTAACAGGCAACAGAAACAAAAACACAGCGCGCCATGTTAATTGAACAACATTCGACAGCCACACACACACGTACACACTCACACACACTCACACACACACACTCTGTCTCAGAGTCTATTCAATTTGGCGAATATTTTAACGTTAGCGGCATATTTGTGTGTAATTATATCAAAATGTAATATAGACATGTGCATGTCTCTCTCTCTGTGTGTGTGTGTGTGTGTGTGTGTATGTGTATATATATATTTGCCATATCAGTGCTGCAAAAAGGCAAATATAAACTTTTGTCTTGCCACGCCCGCAGGCGACAATTTGCAATGCGATTGCGGTTTCAGCTGCGGAGGGTGGCCAAACCATGGCTCTGAAACGGAAGCTGGGGTTGAGTCGGGTGGTGGGCGGGTTGAGCGGTCTGCCCGGGGTAAGTATTGTCGATCGCCTTGTGGCGTTTTCAATATTTGTTTGCTTACAAATACCTACGTGGCCCAATAAAAATATTTAATTTATTTGCTACGCACAAATGGCAAAGTACGCAACGCATAAATTCCCATTTTAAGCTAAAGCAGTTCGCAAAACGCCAATCGTCAACATTCTGACCCCATTTTAGACACACATACGCATACAAGTTGTCTGTTATGAACTGACTTAATATATTTTTATTTCACAAAGAACATTTCTCCGATTGAGCCCAGTTTGCACTTTCAACTACATTTGAATAGGCATAAGGTCATAAATAATTCTCTCTTCTGCTTAATGCATTTGCGATGTTTCTACGAAACTAAATATAAATGCAATAAAGAAATTGGTTAAAAAAAAAACACATTTGTTTAATTAAATTGGCCGCAAACTTGTAAGTGGCATGTAACAACAGTTTGCATTGGGGATAAGTCTCGTCTCTGCAACAGAATCAATGCATTGCCGCTCAGAGCATAGAGCGACCGCAGTCAAAGTCAATTTAACTGGCAATTAATGCATGTTGCTCGAACCTGTGCACCTGTGCCTGTGCCTGGTCCTGGCAATGGTCCTGGCCATGGCCCTGAACCTTTGCTGAACCCGTCTCCCGGCCAGGGCACATTCGATCCAATGCCCGAAAGTGGCAATCAGCAAGAACAACACCAATAAAGCCGCAGCAACAACAGCACACACACACACACTCACACACGAATTGGGCAACAGACTGTGGTGTGAGTATGGGTGCCACGCCCTAACGCCATGTCGACACCTATTACCATTCATTGACTTTGGCCATGTCCCTGGGGTGTCATCTATGCAGGTCGCTTTGGTTTGGCGTTACACTCCTTGTCCTTGCTGCTGTTGTTGTTGTTGTTGCTGCTGCTGCTGTTTTGTGTTGTTGTTGTTGTTTTGTTTGTCTGTTGGTTGTGGGCCCACACTTTTGATTGCATTTTCACCGAATCCAACGACCGTTTGCTAATGTCCTTCGATAAAGTCGACAAAATCAACACCAGCATCCACCGACCGCTCGGCCTTGTCAAACTGTGCCTAACGGGTGGCGTGGCGGGGAGTGAGGAGGAGGAGGCGGTGGTGGTCTGTTGATGGGTGGTGATATGGGATATGGCAATGGCAATCGCATTGTGCGCCTCCGTTTTCATTTGGTGTTTGATTGGATTTTCAATTATTCATTATTATTGGTTGCAATTTACCTGTCCGTTGCTGTTGACACTCCGGACTACGGACAGCGGACAGCGGACTGCGACCAGTGGAGTCCATGGCCAGAACACGGCAGCGGGTTCGAACTGAAACTGCTGAACCGGCTCCTTTCTGCTCCTTCTCCTGCTCCTCGACAACGCATTGATTGCGTTCCATCAGCAGCAGTGTCAGATTTTCAGTCAGTTTTCCAACTCATCAAATTCCAATTGCATCATTAAACGGAATTTTTAATGCCACCCTCGTTTGAGCTTGTTTCGCTCAGTGTAGCTGTAGCAAATGCAGATGTCATTTGCATATTGGTCTGCTTCTTGTTGTTTTTGATTTTAGATTGCTGAGCTTTGCAAATGGATGTTTGCCAATTTTCGGTTTTTGGATTCTCGATTTGTGTTTGTTTCAATGCAAAAATATTGACTTGAACTGCTTGAAGAAATAATTTGGAAAATCAACGGAATGATTTGCCCAGGAAAATATTTAATTTATATTGCTTATGACAATTTTGAAATATACATTTACTTGCTGAGTTTAACATGCATATAATCGAGTAAGAAAGCTGTAGTCGAGTGAGCTCGATGCTGTTCAGGAAGATATTTATCTTATGTGGTAGGAGATGCTTCCTTCTGCCTGTCACATACTTCCACACAAAACCATTGTACGCTTTTAGCTAATTTTTAATGGGTTGAGTGTATTGAACGTGTTTATTTATACGGTTCAATGCTTCACCAGGTATTAACAAAATTGGCTGCTTGCGAATTCGAATTAGCTAAGGTCATTCGTCTAATTATTCTTTGCCTTTGGCTTTTGGTTTTTTGGCAATATACTTCCGCTCCCCGCCCGAAAATCAACAGTCATCTTCCACGTCGAGAACGAGATCAAGCTATAAAGATAAAAGCCAACATGCGAGCGGAGAAACACCGACAAAGTGCTTGTGTGTATTCAGATTTGTTGTCGTATTTTTATTGGCATTCGACTGGACGACCGAGAAAGGCCAATTTGATTTTACGACCATTTCAGTACGTTTATGTGATATCAGTTTGCATCGAATTTGGCTTTCGGATGCCAGACGACGAACACATTCGACTAGCAGATATCCATTAAGCGACTTCTCTAAACCCATTAAACCATGTCAAATATTTAACAATATTATGTTTGTGGACTTGTAGCTCGTGAACTGCAGACCGATGCCAATTCATGTATTGTTCTTCTGGCCTTATGTTTTGTAAGCATGTACCTCTTGCTTGAAGTTACAGGGTATGCGGAGAACAACAAGAAAAGGCCTTACTTGGCTGGCGGCTACTTGTCTTCTGTGCTCAAGGAGCGCGACAATAAATTAAGTCAAGTGTAGCGTTTAATTGATTTTACTGGCCAAAAACCGATTCTAATCATAGATTAAATATCGTTAAAACAACACAAACACAAAGACAACCACAACTAAGTAGCCAAAGAACAACAATACAAACAATAGCAGGCAACAACACCAAAATGCCGCTTGACCGATAAAGTCAACAATGAAATCAAACACCCCCTGCTGCCCTGCTGCCCCTGTCAGCCCCACAATCCAGCCCGGCCTGCCCAGAAACGAAGTTGGGGCGCTGCCGGGCAAACAAAATTTGCCGCACAATAAGTTGTCGTAGTTGTTGCTGTTGTTTTATTGTTGTAATCGTTGTTTACCAATATGTAATCCTCAGAAACAACAAAGAGCACACCCCCGCAACCACGCCTCCCCGCCTCCACGCTCCCTTACGCACTTGTGCCACAGAGGCATTGCTTTGGCTTTGAATTTCAATTGGCTGCGAAAGAGATTGACTTGACTTGACTCCTGCTTAAAGTCTTCAGCCAACTTTGTGCCTGTAAATGCTTGCTAATATATATTATATACAACATATATATACGTGTTTATGTATGTATATGTATGTACGTATATAAAAATATAAAAAAAGGATGTCTGGCTCGCAACGGCGAAAAGCGCCGTGTCGTTCACTAACGAATCAAATAAATTTGTTGGTCAATTAAAAAACTGCAAAACGCGCACAATTTCCACATGTGTGGCAACAACTGAAACTGCAGCAACAACAGTGCTGCATATCGCCTTCACTCCCCCTTCATCCCCCCACCCCACCACAACGCATCCCCCTTGCGCACTTTCCCCGCTGATGCTGCTGATTTTTGCACTAATGGCTGCCAACGCCAAATAAAAGCGGAGCATGAAAAAAATTGCTTTACAAACCAATTTTTTTTCGTTCCATTCATTTTTTACTAAATGTCTTTTTTTTTTGTTCTACAGCATTTTCAGGATTCTCACACGGTGTGACTTTTTTGTGACTATGTTTTGGCCAATTTTTTTTTTTTTAGTTTTTTCTTTCTTTTTTTTTAGCAATTTTTTATGACTTTTATGTAGTATTTTTTCTCGCTGAACTTTGGCCGTAAACTAACTTTGTGGGACTTGACAGGGGGCGGGCATTGTGGGTGTGCTCGTGGGGTGGGTGTGGGCTGGTGTGTTATAGCATTCGACGAGCGGGAGGAGCGACAAGGAGTCCCGTTGGTTATTAGTCGGGTCTGGCAGGGTTGAGTGAACACGCGAAGAGCTCTTAACCCAACCTGAATGCAGTTGAAATTACAATTTAAAAGCAGCTACCATTTCGGTTCGATATTAAGTGATTTTTCACAACTTATAGACGACTATAAATTGTATGTGAACTGGTATTAAGCACTTGTGCACAAATAATTAATTCAAACTGTTTTGTACATAAACAAAAACTATAAATAAATTTGATACATACATGAATATTTGTATACTGCAGTCCATGAGATTTTGCGTTCTTACCTGCTATCTAGAATTTCTGATATTGTTATTTTTTCGGGGAAATATCTTAAGTAAATCAGCCCAGCAATTTTTTGCACTCTCTGCATAGATGTGGTAAGTCTAAGTTGTATATTGGATATGTTGACCCGCTTCCAATTTCCGTTGGGGTAAAGTTTCCGAAAGGCTTTTGATAACTGCAGGCAACTTTAAGCATTTTTAGCATTTGTTTGACAGATTTGAATAATTGGTTGAAAAATAGCTTTAAATGTAATTAAATATTCCTTCTGACTAAAGTGTAGTTTTGCGTATAAGAAGAACACATTTTAGCCAAGCACTAATGGGGGAATACTTTAATCTTGGAGTTCTCTTACTGATGGTTGTTACCTTTGCTAAGCTCATTCAGTTCGCAATCATTCCGTTTTATTGGCGAACCCCAGCCAGCATCAAGTCTCGTTTAATTTTTTGCTTGTTTCGCTTGCTGGTCATCTGTAACCCCTTTCTGCCCAGCTGGGCGATTACTGGCCAAAATTGACACGGCTGGTTGCCGCGGGCGAAAAACTATATAAAAATGGAGAGCAATTTACGGTTAGCGTTTTACATTTTGGGCGGCAGCAGCCGGAAGTGCCTGCCCCCAACACGCCTCCCTCCCTCTCTCTCTCTCTCTCTCTCTCTCTGCCTGCTTTCTGATGCTCCACTCAAGAGTCCCAACGACTGCCAATTTCAAGCTACGCTCAACATTTCTTCCTAGTGTGGTGCTCACTCTGCTTGTGTCCCGAGATTTTTTTTCTTCTTTTTTTGCAACTGCAACAAAGTTTTTATGATTGTGGCGCATGTCTGGCATCCCTGAAGCTGCCCCTTCAGAGGAGCTGATTGAAAAATGTGCTCGGTATTCGTGTGGCTATTGCGCCTGCTCGGGATATCGTATCGATAGCTGATAGCTGATGGCTGATTACTGATTGCCAATAGCCAATAACCAATAGGTTCGTGCTCAGGGGCGTGCCCAGCTAACAGGCAAACTGCAAGCAATTTTGCAATTCCAAATTAGTAGCTATTGATCTTCAGATATGATTTTATATATGGCTAACTGAACACAACTAAAAACTAAAGTATAAAATTCAATTTCTTACTGTGCATCTTAGGGGTAGCAGAGAACCCGTTTTGAACTGAAGGTCCGATAATTGAGATGCCGTATTGGGATCGCCCGCACTCGCCTGAGGAGCAAATTTGCAAAACTCATTTCGTAAGTCCCATGGAACTAGATCTGTACGAACTAGTTGAGGAGCAACAGATACTGCTGGACATTATGAGCCGTGAGCAGGAGCGCCTGGAGCGTCAGTTGCTATTGAATGAGCCGGTGGTTAGATTGTCAACTTCGCTGCACGAACTGGTGCCCTTGCAGCTGGAGGAGATCTACGATGAGCCACAACCGCAAATGACAGTGGTGCCTGAAGTCGAGCCAAGTCTTACGCCTGAAGACGATGCATTGTATGAGCAGTTGGAGCTGTTTAAATACTCGGAGATGCCACCGGTTTTGCAGCCAACAACTCCCAGCGTTGATCTACAAATTAATCGCCCTCTTCGAGTTGTCGCTTCTCAGTATTTCGAGGGCGCCAAGTGCACGCCGCCCAAGAAGGTCGGACTGGGCTACGATACGCACTTTCCTTATCCCAAGTACGTGGGCAGGAGCCGTGAGCGGCGTGCTCAGTGTGAGTTGAGCCTAACCGACATCATACACTGAACGAAAAATAACGTTCTTATCGTTCGCTAAAATGTGAATTAACGAATTAATTTCCTTTCCATCTAATTTTCAGATATTTTCGGGCTTTGCGAGGACCTCGTCACGCAGCTTCAGCGCATGAATCTGCGCGTATCTGGCAAATTAAGAAGTCCTATAATCGTTGAGTTGGAGACGGAGAAGCAGCAGAAGCTGTCCTTGTGCTCGGGTCATGGGGTGGATGTGTCAACTGGGGCGCTGCCCAAGTCGAAATTTAAGCGGCTTGAAAAATCTGTTAAGTGCTTGCCCAAACCGCAGGCCGTGAAACGCACACAAAGTACAAAATGAATGCAAACACTTTTGAAACAAACAATAATTGATTCATTTTGCAGAGACACCTGTGGAGACATCATCTTTGCTGGAAAACGAATTTGATTTAGATTGCGAATTCGGCATGGAACACATTAAGAAATTTCGCCACAATTGTGTGCGCGAAGATCAGATCAATAGATTCGATCCTATGCTGCTAGCAAACGAGCCAGATACCTGGGGTAAGCCGAAACAAAGAATACAGGAGTAGTTACAACGCTCTCATTCTCTAATCTCTTCAGATCGTACGTATGTTGACAATGTGCTGTTTTCCGTCAAATTGTCTGAACAAGCCATTGGAGAGGACACCACTCCACAAACCCAGCAGCCAGCATTGCCCGACTGGTATGAGTACGGGACGATCGAACGATCCCCGCGAGAGGCCTTTTCTTGTATGCAGGAAAAAGAGACGCTTCCGCATTACCCCGCTTCTCTGCCCAGCAGCGAATGCATCGATCTGATGCCCAGCACCTCGGCACAGGCGCGTGCCATGTCCTTGGCTACAGACAGCGTGAAACACTCACCTTCTTCTTCCCCTACAATGCCGTCATTGGGCTCCACGCTCTCCCACTCGCCAGGTAAGTAAGTGGTCTGCCACAATTTGTGGTAATTCAAAGCTGGAATACAAGCATATTTGACTGCACTCACTCTGCTCAGTGCCGAATCATATAAGTCTATTTTAAGTAATACAGCCCTTAACACTTAATGGCTTATTATATATATAAACTCAGTTTCTCTAATCCTAATCAAAGTACAATGTTCGCCATATCTAAATATGATATGTTCTTTAAATAATTAAATATAGATCACACCCAGATGGCCATTAATCGATTTTCTCTGGACGCTCATGAGGAGAAAATGTTTTTCTCATATAAGCCAATTAACGACAATGAATTAAATGCAGATTACTGGTTAGCCTGCGAAGAGGCAATGTGGTTGACAGGTAAACGATTCCTTTGGCTGAATCAAATCCTGCTTAAAGCAATCGTTCGTCTTGGCACAGATATAGTTCCGGGATTGTCTCCACTGCAACCAGCGGCGCCTCCGCCATCGCCGGAGCTCAACGATTTTATCAACAACATGACCCTACCCTGGAACGGAAACAATCCGCAACTACGTATGGATGGCGATGACGATGATATAAACGACCAAAGTACAGGATACACGGTTGGGGTCTAGTTTGGAGAATGGTAATTTCTTAATTAAATGTTCATATTATATTGATTTTGCAAATATATTTCATCTATTCAATACCCAAACCCTGCTCTGAGCCGTAATGATTTCATAAAAAAAACCTACAATTTGGTGTGTATATTTATTTCCAGACAGTCGCTGAATCAAATTGGGTTACTCAGCTTAACACTTTTTTTTGGGGGGAATACTCCTCAAATGCGAATGGATTATTTAGATTTAAGTAAAGCGAAATATTAATAAATTAAGATAGATGATGTATTCCTTTTTATATTTTTTATTATCATAAATAAAGTGATGTGAGTATTGAAGTTTTTTCATATATTTATTTTGCAAATCGGTAATTCATATAACAAACTTTGAGGAACAGTTAAGCAATTTAGTATTAAGCACAGCATTTTGCATTGCATGGAGTATTTAAAATATTTATCAATTACTGCATCGTGAAGGCAACTGACGCATCGCTAGTCAAATCAATTTAAATTGCACGCGTTTCATACAGGCCGACTCAGCCCCACTTCCACTTCCACCTCCAGTGCCACTCCGTTTCTAAAGTCCATCTGCCGCCATCCCCCGGCTGAGATACCAAAGTGGCAGATAAAAACAACAAGAACAATAGCATTGAAATGACAACGGCAAAACGAAGCATCAAATCAAAAAACAATTACGCGGCAAATGACATTATCAAATGTCAAATGTCATGTTTGGAAAAATGTTGTTTGGTTCCCATCTACCACCCACCATCTCCAACTCTGCGCACTTCCGCACGAAAACCTTGAAAAAAAATAAAGGAAAAGAGACAGCAAAATGCAAAGCAGCAGCGACGTCAACGAAGCTGCCGCATCAAATTTGTTCAAGGCAATTTTTCAATTCATTGAAGTGGAATCCATGAGGAAAAAAAAAGAAGGAAGCCCGAAAGTCGCCGTCTGGAAATTTGAGCGGTTTTAATCGCGGACAAAACGCGCGCATACAAAACTCTAAGCGCCACTTGACTTACGGTCGAAGTCGTTGTTTCAGCTACAGCTACAGCTACTTATACATATCCACAACAAAGCACAGCACTCAACCCTGACCCCAACATCACCAAACCATTCTCCCACCCAGCCAGCTAACAAAACTGAACATGCTGCCAGTCTGTCTCTATAGTCCATAGTATCTCAAATCAAAATCTAGATTTTTGATTCTTTTAGACAAGCGTATTACTGGGACCCCAACCCCCAATCCCCCACTCCAACCCACCCCACATCGCAGCCCTTACCACAGCGACCGGCATTTGGGGAGGTGCAGAGGGGGGTGGGAGTTCGTTGGTTGGTTTATTTGTTGTTCGTTGTTTGGTTTCTTTCGTTCTTTTGAATTGGTTTTTGCTTTAAGCTCGTCAGTTCTAAATAATCCTGTACAGCTTTTGTATTGCTTTTCATTAATGGTAGCAATTCTTGGTATTGTGGCTACTATTGTGGCCAACTGAAGGATACACAGCTTGCCTTTACCCCAACCACAACTTTTGCAGCAAACTAATAAATAAATTTCGAAAGCTGTCTCCGGATACCTGGCGACACATGCCTACTTATATAGACAGACATCTCCTAGTATTGATGAGCGGACATTTGTCAAGTGGATGCTATAGATTAACTGAGTGTCCCTAATGATGGCCAATAATGGAGACTGTGCTTTTGTGCTATCATCAATTGGAATGGACCGATTTCATTTGTGCAATTGCAAGTTTTGCTTTTATGTGATAATATTTCTTTCCGACTTTATATTAACTCCCTTTCAAAAAGTTTACTAATTCAAGACTTAAAATTACTTCTTCGGGCAGAAAGTGGAGCAACAATTTTGTATAACAATCTCTTTAGCTATTCATGAAGTAACTAAATTGAAAAAAAGTAAATTAATTGCTAAAAATTTACCTGCTTCGGAAAATGATTCAGGATTAAGCGGATGGACCAAAATTCAACTTTAACAAATATTAACATTTGCTGTAAATGAAAATAATTCGAAATATTTCGTTGTGCTATCAACGCCTTTGAAAAAAACGCTGAATTTACGAAATACTTTCATTTTGGACTTATTGAACAATAAATGATTGTTGTAATTTATTCAGTCTGCTGGCATATTGTCATTAGTACGCCAACCATATCATTGGCGAACTGAAAACTATTAAGGATGGTCTCTTGTGTGTGTGTGTGTGTGTGTGTGTGTGTGTGTGTGTGTGTGTGTAAGTGCATGTTAAGGTCCTTGGCTATGGTAAACTTGACTGCCATTAGTCGTGAACGCACATATGTCACAACCTCCGCACCACGAACCCAAAAGAAAACAAACATGAAAAAAGAGAAGGGAAACAAAATGAAAAATGATCTCATAGCTAAAGCAAAATTGCATGATGTTGGTCAGGGCCATGTTTGAAGAGGTGTGGCGGCATTCATCCAATTGCCATAATTTATCTGTCACATGTCGAATGTGTGTCAACGTCAACCCAGCCAAAACAGCCACCACCACCACCACCACCGTCAGCACCACCACCATCAGCAAACTCTGTGCAAAGCCCACCATCGACTGTCCGCCGCATCGCCCACCCACTGGGCAGGGATCTATGGCAATGCTGTCGGTCAGTTGTCATTAATATTTATTATGTCACATGCATGCAGTCCAACGTTTTGAGTTAAAGGTCCTGGTCTACCGGTTACCGGATCCTGGGTACCGGATCCTGACTCCCGACTCCATCTCCAATCACCGATTCCGATGCCGATTACGTGCCAGGGCAGATGGCATTTGGTATTTTAATATGCTACATGCATATGAAAGTAGCCAAGGATAAGGCCATAATAATCTTTATCTGCCTTTCTCATATTCGGCGGGATATTCCACTCAAAACTCGCAAGCAAGCTATTTAAAACAGTTGATACGATATTCATCTTAAATCGTGTATCAAACTAAATTCTCCATTTATTTTCGTATTTATTGAAAAGCATGTGTTCATCTTGCACCTCAAGGAAAACCAGTCCTCTAATTATATATTTGATACAATTGTTACATTTTAAGATGGGTTTTTTAATTACCTGTATGCTTACACTTAAAATGACCGCTTATAGCTAAAGCTTGTCAGTTAAAAATATTATGTTATATTATGTCAATCTTATATCAAATCTGCAGCACAATTATTTTGCCCAAAAGCTGGTTGTGTTGCGTTGCTCTTTTAGATCTTTGCGACTAACTAAGTCTAAGTACCTGGGCGTCTGTCGCGCCCACACCGTGACACTGGGGCCCCTGATGACCCCCAGACACAACGCACAATGGTCTCATTAGGCGTTTAATGGAATACGTAATGCCAGTCCAGTTGATAAAGTGTCCAGTGGGTGGCTACTGAGTGCAGTGATGGTGGTGGTTGGTCTGCCGGCGCGACCAAAACTAACAAACTAATCCAATATTTTTATTACGAAATGCCATTAAGGGTCATTGAATATTGTGGCATAATAAATAAATGGCCTGCTGCACACACGCACACACACACACACACACACATACACACAGTAACATATGAGAGAGGGATAGAGAGCGTAGCCTGCGACTGGGTTATAATCCCGGCTATCAACGGCATCATTATTCAAAGACGGATTTACGCGACGATACACCAAAAATGTCTCAGTGTGTCCGTGTCGGTGTCTGTATGTGTGTGTATGTGTGTGTTTATGCATGTGTGTGTGTGTGGGTGTGTGGAGTGGGCAACTGACACACATACATCAAAGCGCCTTAATTTCCCGACCAAACTGACTGACTACTCAAAAAGCGATTTTTTTTGTTTATTTCGCTTCCTGCTTCCCATTCGCCTTCTTCTGCACCATATCCTGCTTGAGTAGTCCTTGTGTGGGTGGGAGTAACAACAGCTCAATGGAAGTAATTACTTGTTTCTCTTATATCTCTATTAAATGCTTTCCATGACTAACCCATTCTACATCGGCACCGATTTACAATTATGTCCCTGAATTGATTGCGATTTTCCAAAACGAAATTGCATTTTTTGCAGACCGGATTCTAAACTGGAATATAAATTTAATAGCCGATCGATTGACCTATTGAAAACTACTATCATATGTTAGTCTGAAGTTGATTTAGAGCATAGCAAACAGGCTGCCCGGCGACAAGGCGACAAGGAACAAGAAGAGTCGGTGCAGTAGTCTTGCAAGGAGAAGACTACAATTGCTTGGTTCTCCCTTCGCTATAGACATATGCGAATTATCTGATATTAAATCAAGGCAACTAGCTCGTCTCCAATCTGACCTATGCTGTATAAGCTGTAGGCGATAAAGTCTACCTCAGTAGCACAAGGAGTCTTAAATGGGTCAACTGCCGACAATCCTGCTTGGCAGCTTGAAATTTGATTCCTGGCTAGGTATGAAGTTGCACCCCGGCCAACGTGCGCTTAATTAGTCCGTTTTGTTTAAAATGATTTTGATGACGATGAAACTGATTCTCATATTGCAGCCATTGTGGCCCAGGCACCGTCCACGTCCAGTCTCTGACTCTGCTCCGACTTCGCCCCCAACTCCGACTCCGGCTCCCATTATGGCCGCTTTTTTGCACAGCTTCCTGCTGGTCTGTTGCCTGGTTTGCCAGCAATTCAATTTGCTGCTCATGCACGTTATGTTTTTCGTTTTTTGTTTTTATTTTTTTGCTGCTGCTGCCCACACCCACCTGCTGCATAATGTGTGTGTATGTGTGTGTGTGTGTGTGTGTTTGCGTATGTTAATCGAAATGTTTGGCGGCTAACTGTTGGCTGAGTATGGGCGTGGTATTAATATCTGCTTGCTCCTTTTTTAAGCGCCCCAAGCACATGTTACGCGGCTTTGTTTAACATTAAATGGAGGTTAATACCTGGCAGCACGTCCTCGTGCACGCAATCCACGCCATCCATGCGGCGAGGCGAGGCGAGGCGGACCAGTGCAGCAGCCCAGGGTCGTTGACGGTTGAGCCAGATGAGGGGTGTATGGGATCAATGGCAATGGGAAGCTGTATTTGGCCGCGTTGATTCTTTGCCTGTCTACATGCTGCACACATACACACAGGCGCTCCAACACATACAGCTACTGTTGTGGACGCCACATTTGATTGTTTGGCCGCCGTCGCATCGATGTCCACTGTCAGCAAATGTCCTGCAGGACTCGCGACTCGATTGTTGTTGCAAATAGCCGAGTGATTTTACGGTTAATTGATTTTAAAGCGATATCGCTTAGCTGTTATCTCGCCTTGTTACTCTTTTGTGTGTGTGTGTGTGTGTGTGTCTGCCTGTGTGTGATTGAACTTGTTTGTTTTTGCGTGCGTAACTGCGGCTGAGGGCAACCGTTCCGTGGTTTGGTCGTGGCAGGCGGTAGGCCCAATATGAATGCTACAAATTACCGATGTTGTTCGCATTTTCATTATCTCAAATCCTTTAAATATAGTCGAAAAGTGTATTTTACATGCATCCCAGCGTACACAACTTCGCTAACAAGTTACTCGCAATACTTTGCAAGAAAAGTCACTAAAAGATACCTGTCAAGCACCCATAATATACATTATTTACCTAATAATAAGGAAACAGATAATTCAAAATTTCGAATAGTTTATTTTTTTAAATTGAATATACTCAGTTTCAAAATTGAATATCAGAGTTGGTTGGTAAGAATTATACCAGTAGCTGTTAAATAGGCGAAGACAGACAAAAAATACAAATAGACTCCGTCGACAAGTTGAGTCTGGACTGACTAGAGCGAGTTGTGCACAAGATGTGCTTAACTAGAATGTCAGCTATTGAGGAATTACACTATTTTCATTGGACAAACTGTCAGATTGTTTAACATCGGCCAACAGGCCTATTATGATACGAGTAGAGCCCATGACATATCTAGAAAAGAGGCAACCCACGCCACACATCCAGGGGAGTGGGACTAGAATTGCACTCGTGTGTTCATTAAAACAATAAAAAGCACACACACACATATATACACACACAGAAATAAGGACATCAATAGAGGGTGTGGGGTGTGTGTGTGTGTGTGTGTGTGAGAGAGATTGGCTGCGTGTGGGCAAAACGAAGCCTAATTATGATTTTTCTAACTGACAGTGGTCAAGTCATAGCAGTTGGAGTGTGGACGATTCTTGCCTTTTGGGGTTGCCCCGCCTCAGAGACACTCTGGCCGCTGCTTCTGTTCGAAGTGTTGTAACCCCCCTCCCAGCTAGTTGGTCATTTCCTACTCTATTTTCATTTCCATCTGTATCTCTATCTGTGCGTAACGCAACGTAATTACACAACATTTTTACTTAGGCATTTCTCGTTTGGCTATTTGGCCATTGGTTTTACGAGCTTATTGCACTTTTGTGGCCATACAGCATAGAAAAACATCGGCTGTATCAACCCCCAAAAACCAGATCCCGAAAAAGTAGCCGAAACCGAAACCGAACCCAAAAATCCGTAACGGAAACTCAGCCTGGCACCTGTGCTTCAACATATCTCGTGTATATAAACATATATACGATGTATCTGTGCAGACTGTTCGTCAGTCCGTCCGTCCGTCTGTCTGTCTAGCATTATTAGCAGCTTGCGTGCAAAAGCATTTATGAAATTCTCAACCCTATGTGGCTGTAGCACATACCACATAGCACATAGCACATGGATGGTCCAGCCGTGAGTCCGCCTGTCAGTCTCTCGTTTAACATTTATGAGGCGACGCAAAATGATACGAAAACGTTTCGTCATAAACTTCAATAATCGTAAATATAGATTTCTCCCTCGCCCAAGGGCGGGCAATTTCCCCAGCTTTTCCACACAGCATCCGCTGTCTGCGTTCCGTTTCGTGTTTTTCTCGTTTCCATCTACGTTGAAATTAATAGTTTTAGGCTTTCGCTTTCGCTTTCGCTGACGTGAGTTTGCGTTTGAGTTTGAGTTTGCGTTTGAGTTTGAGCGTCGCATTTCATTTTCATGTTGCCTGGTCAGTTATATTGCTTCTCCTGCCCCCCAACACACACACACACACACACACTCCTCAAAGCCAAACCCCATTCCTTTGGAACAGCCCTAGTAAGTTCCAGTTCCGGCTGGCGCCCTTCCACTTCCGTAATGCACATTTATGTGTGTGCCGGCCACTGCCAGCATTTTTATCGTTTCGTCAATGTCATAAATTCTGATCTAGTAGCTGAAATTGAACTTAATGCGATGCTTGTCTCCTCTCTTCACACACAGCACAACTAAGCAGGACATAACAACTATAGACTTTATCGTATATTGTGGCCATGAGCTTCTTCTTCTTCTTCTTCTGCTTCTTCTTGCTTGCAGCTCGCGTAGGAACTTGTCGGCACTATCACAAGCTGCCGAAAGGTACAGTTGTGCTTGAACTCAGTGCTGAAGCATCTAGAGAATAGAACGCTGAAACAAACTCAAGAAATCAATTCGAAACGATGTACGAAATAAGATCAAAATAAATTATTTGCATCTGGCAAAGACAGATCAATTAATATTAATTATCCAAGCCTGCTCCAACTTGCGATCACGGAAAATTGTTCCTTTCTTACTTTCCAGATGCCCGAATTTGCTATAATGGAAAAGCTTTCCCTTTTCAAATGAGGCGATATACCATGATATATATATATATGACGATATTAGCAATAATAAAAATCAGTTCTAAATTTATAATAAGTACAAATTCACTTCAATTGTCCATTATAACAATCGCTAATCATTTAAAAATCATGTTAAGTAATCATTGTATTATGGTGCACTGAGTAACACAATTCCAAGCAATTTAAATGCCAAGAAATAGTCTCTGAAATGGAAATCTCATTTTATGATTTTATCCTTTTATCCTTATATGTTTGCAAACTATGATTCGCATTCTTTCGATTTGTTTGCACTGCAATATGAATTTGCTTATCAATAATCTATGTGTGATGAATTATTGGACGCTGTCTCGGCTTTCTACTTTTAGTCATTTTTCTTATGTGGGTCTGCTGGGTGGGGAGTGGGTCTTTAATGGCAACCCTCAGATTATTGTTGGCTACTGGCGACCGATTCAGCTGGTTATTTATGTGGCAATTAGCAGTGCATGCTTTGAGGCGCTGGCCGCGCAATTTTAATGACCATTCGAAGCACATTTCGTTGTTGGCACTTTATTTTTATTTATTTATACATGTTCATCGCATACCGATTGTTTGTATTGCTATATGGAGCCAGCCCGGTCTTATCAAGATGTTCGGCCGCCAGTTCTAATTGATAGGGCGGGCACGCCCCCTGGCCCAGCGAACCGCCCACCAGCGCAGCGAGCGTTCGATACTCGCGTGCTCATAATTTGCGCTGCTGCTGCGACCAAAAGCAAAACCGAAACCAACTCTGAAAATGAAACATAAACCAAAGTCTAAACCCAGTCAAAAACAAAGAACCCCAAAGTTGTCAACCATGTGCGAGTACAACCATAAACTGATCGAATATGAGATACCCTGAATTCGAATAATACCCAGGTTAAGATCGACAATTTAAGCATTTCCAATCACTTCAGTTCTCTAATCATTAACATTATGTTCCGGGGAATAAAATGTTGTAAAAGTGATGATTACGTTTTTGACACATTTGAAAATGGCTTCAATTAGATTCACAGTTGAGGTTATCAGGACAGTTCTGCTAGTTGTTCTACTGGGTATGTGGAAAAATCCACAAACACATTGTGTGTTAAACTACTAAATCAACCTGACAGTTGCCAGGTAAGAGACTTTGAGCTGGAATGACGCCGAGCGTAACTGGGGTCCAACCCGACTGCGGGACGGACTTGATTTGCACAATTTCTTGGTAGTTGTTGGCGTGTCGATCGCTCATAATTCGTGGGCCGACATGCAAGCAAACAAAATCGAAAATTCAGCACGAACATTATCGATAAAATTGCCATTAAGTTGAGTTTGTGAACTCTGCCCTCAACGCCCAGTCGCCTTATCGATAGTTTGCATCGCTCGTCGCGCCGTCAAAACGCAACTCGATTTGGATGATGAATGACGAGCGATTAAACGGCCCAGATAGCTACGCTACTACCACATTGACTCAACCCACTTTCCAATTCCAATTCCAAACCCAATCTCCACTAACCAGCACTGCTTGGCAAATTAAGGGTTAAACTCTGGCTCAAAGCCTTCTATGCTTACGAAGGCACTAAGGGGACTGCTTCGTACGATTCTATAATGCGAAAATATATCCGATAGACAAAAATATTTGCGTATACCATGTGGCTTGTATTAAGCTCAGTGTGAACCCAGACTTGGCTTGGAAATTGCTTATTTGAATATTTTTCGTTTTGCTTAGAACTTTTTTCTGGTGCAAGGAAAAACAACTTTTTCCACTGTGTAAATTCAGCCACGTCAAAATTCGACTTAACTTCAGATGAGTTTAGCGCAAGCGTTTTGCACTCTTGTAAAGATTTTTTGATTACAATGTATGAAACGTGGCTTAAATTAAAAGTTATTAATTAATTAAATTTCAAGCCCCTTATATGAAAAGTTGGGTAGATACTTGTCTCACTGTTACACATTAATTTCGGCTAGACTCGGTTTTGATGAAAGATTCCGAGTGATGCGTCATTGAAATCGGAAGTTAAACGATTTCTACAATGTTGTACTTCATTAACGTATGACTAAGCGAGATGAAAAAAAATATAAAAAAAAACTGGGAGATTTTTATTTGTTGTATTATTTTTATTGGTTTTGTAATCGGGTCGGTTGCACTTCAAGATATTGAGTACTCATGTCGTGCTTGAATGCGAGCTCAACTTATTTCCATGGCATTTTTCCATTGCAAAGCACACTATTAAATTAATTTACGTGCGCCACGCAATCTGCATACATAAAATTGTGGATATACAGCTAAAGAAAAGAATTCATAAGGCATCTAACCACATGCGGGAGGAAGGGGTGAATCATGTGTGAGTGAGGGGCGCCAATAACTCAATTCAATCAGGCAAAGTGCCCCCACCCCCCGTCACCGCTCCAATGTGAGGGCAAGGGGCAGTGACAAAATTTGAGAGCTGGGCAAATGAAGTCATTTGCATGCATGACAATTGTTATTGCATATTTTTAGGCGCACGCGCTAATACTAAAGTTGACAAAATGCCGGGCAACAGAGGAAGAACTGCCACACCCCCCAGCCCAACTCTATGATCTGCACCCTTCCCCTGCTCCCATCCGTCTAATACACAGCCTCAGAAATCGAACTACCCTTTTATTGTGAATGTCTGCGGCTGAAATTTATGCGCCGCGTCGACACTCAAAACTATAAACGTCTATAAAAAAGGGCAATAAAAACGAATTGGCGACAAAAGCCGGAAATATGAAAATATGTTATCCCCATAAGCAGAGAATGAAGCCGCAGGCAATGAAAAAGTGTCTAACATCCTGAGAATGAGGTTTTGGTATTTTTCAAGTGGATTCGAAAGAAACTTAAAGAGATTTATCAAAATTTGAATTTTCCCTTTTCAGGCGCTGAAAGTGTTAATCGATATAAAAAAAGCATTTAAGCGTAGCTCAGATTGTTTTAAATTTAAGTTTTCTAAGACTTAAGAATCCGACTTAGACACTACGACAAGTATATTTCAACTCACTTCGTAGAAGGAGATATTTTTAGACTCACATCGATAATATTGTGAATAACTTATAATTACAAGTGCCCAATGTAAGTTTCAGAATCGAGATCCCTTGTTTGCTTGTCTATTATGGCCAACAGGCCTATGGCAGGTTAGGATAGAACAGTAGACAACACGCCCAAAGGTGCAGTCGATGTCAGAGTTGGCTTTGACATTTGATGAATTACGCGCAACAACAGCAACGGCAACAATTGTCAACTATCTAATTAGACTGGGGACACTTTTTTATTGCACTAACACACACCAAACGCACCAAAGTCACTTTTTTTCCATTATTTTTTTTTTTTATTTTCTATTTTTTTTTTTTTTTTTGTTAAGGTGTGTCCTGTCGCGTTTCACACCAACTGCTGCTGCGGCGGTTGTTGTTGCCGCTTTTGTTTTTAATTAATTAATTAGCTTGATGACAAAATAAACGCGCTCGCTGTCCGTCGCTGATGAGCGCAGAGGAATCAACAAAAACAGTAAAAAAAAAAAAACAAAACAAATACGCTTAACAAAAAGCAACAAATTCTGCAAAGAAATGAGTGTAAAAATCAATAGTTCCCCAGCGCTTAGCCTCCCTCCTGGCCAACTGCCTCGACGCTGTCGCCGTTTATCATTTGCGGCTCATAACTTTGTGCAATATGCAGAAACAACAACAACAACAACAACAACAACAGCGAAGAAGAAGAAGAAACAACACAACAATGGGCAACACCCCGTGGCGGGGCGGCATGTGAAAATGCAAAGCTGTCAATGAGTTATGTTTGGCGCTATCATAAAATTTGACAGCACTGCCAGGGAAGTTTCTCCATATGCAAATGCTGCTGTCTTCTTCTCAGGCCTGCACGGAGCACTGCTGCTGCTGGAGCGGGTCGGGGGTGTGTAAAGCATTTCGCCAGACAAGGGTGGCAAGCGGAAGCGGATGCGCACATTTAAGACAGTCGTGGCAAATCATGAAATCGAAAGGATTGCGTGGGACTTTTTATTGTCTGCCTGTCTGTCTGTCTGTCTGCCCGTCTGTCTGCCTGTCTGTCGAGTGAAATTACTGGCGTTATTGTAAATCAATGACGTCGTTTAAAGTTATCGACTGTAGTCGCATAATAGGCAAATTATTCACATACTTTCCAGAACTTTACTGATGCCGAAACATATTGAAAAATCAATTTTATTCATTCATTAGGTTAAGTAACTCTTCAAATAGGATGAACAACAGTTATGCTTATGGAAAACTACTCGACTTCCACTTTCAATAGAAAATTTGAGTAAGACTTTGTTTTTTTTTTTTTTTTCATTTTTGTGCATAAGGAACTTTTAAAATCAAAAATTGAAAACTACAATAATAATGCGAACTGATTTAAGTGTCAAGTGGCAACAAGTTGATGCACACAAGCAGCAAGAACAGGTGCAATGAACAGTGGCAGACACGTCCATGCCACAAATACAACACAGAGAGCAATTTAAGCAGCTAAAAGTCGCCCAAAATGTGCCCCAAATGTTGCCCAAAAAGTGAGGTGCAACAATGAAAAGTAATCCAAGGAACATGCACATTGCCACTTCGTATATATATATATATATATATATATATACATATATATAAACTTTTATAAACACACACACACACTTATGCACATGTAGATATTGTTTGTGAGAGTGTGTTTGCTATTCGTTTGCATATTTAGCAATTTTCGCACTTATTTTTGAGTATTATCGAAAAAGTTTTCCCATCATCGAAGCATAAACGGCAATTGGCAAAACAACGCACGTTGTTGCTACGTGTGGCAGCTGAATGTGTATGTGTGGAATACACACATGGAACATATATAGCACAGATTTGTTTTACTATCCTATACATGATAAAGCACAAATATAACATTGCTCATTGGCAAATTTTCGAAAACTGCAGCAGCAATTCTCACGTGCGCTTGTTGTGAATATGATTAGTGCTGTGGAATTGGATGGGCACTCTTGATAGTTCCTGTAACGAGGCTGAAGAGCACCTAAAATAGTCACTCAATAATAATTTCTTAAGGGTCCTTTATTGTATGTTACTTATTTAACAAATATGGAACTACTTCAAATTTAATTTTTCCTATAGTAGTTTTGGTTAGAACTTATTTCCATAGGACTTAACCCATGATGCATTGGCAAAGATGCCCATTTGGCCATTTGTTCATTTGACTGCTCAGATTGGGAAAATCTTTTCTAATGCCAATTTCAATTCTCACAGTCAGAATGTTTTAGCGCCTAAAGAAGTCCAGGAACTCCCACCACTACCACCATCACCAAAAGCAGCAGGCTAACACCGACTCATCCATCCGTAAAGGTACAGAATACCAGACCAACGAATTACCTATGAAGACTCTTAAACACATTTTTGTATGCATATTTGTTACCGCAAATGGAAAATTTATTGGCCCGTGAAAGTGACTAACAAAATACTCTTTTTTTAGATACAAGAACTATGCCAATTTTTAAGCATTTTTGTAATTTTTATTTATTTAATTATTGCTTTCTCTAAACATTCAAAGATAATATTCCTATATTTTTATCAAGGGTATCCAAAGGAATATTTGAGGGAAAACACCGAAAAATTACCAAAAAATATTCATTTCGTTTTTTTTGATAATTTTCGTGCTTAGCTCAAGCTCTTGTTATTGTTGTTGTTGTTGTTGTTGTTGTTAATTTATATAAAAACGCTTAAGGCTGCCCAGCGGGCTCGTGTGGGGCGGAGGTTGGTGCGGGGGCGTGGGCAAGGTGAGGCCAAGTGTCGCTGCCGGTGTAGTGGCTGGGAGGTGGTTGGGTGGATTCAGTCTGATGGTGGTGTCGCTCTGGTTGCTCGTGGTGTTGGTGGTGGCTTTTACGAGTACGCCCAAAAACTTCAAACGAGATAAATACAATTTCCATTAGGCCTCGCAGAAAATCCCTCAAACCACATTCATACTTTTCTCATGTTTTATCAGCATTTTTTCTTGTATTTTTTTTTTGTGTGTTTTGTTTTTTTCGTATTGATTTTAGGGCTTTTTTACAGTTTTTTGACCAAGGGCCCTTTGCCCGCCCCCTGGCACCATCTTCCTCGTCTGTTTTACGTTAATTTTTTAATTGTAAATATTGCCTAGGGTCGTATTTTTCATCTGCTGCTCGGCCTGTGCCCAGCCTCTGCTTTTCCTCGACCCCTAGCACATACCCTTAAGGCTCATAATTTCTTGCCTACCTCTCCCCCGCGCCACGCCATCTCTTCCCCAACCACTTTGTTTACATAATTTGTACGTTACAACGCGCATACGAAACATTGTTTTTTTTTTTTTTTCATTTTTTGTGGGCTACTTTTGCTGGCATTTTTTAATAGATTTTCTGCTTTTTTTCGTATTTGATTTTCGTATTTTCCTTTCCGTTTGCGGTGGGAAATGTGCGCAGTTGCTGTGAACAGCCATAGGGAAGGGCGTGGAAAGGGGAAGGAGAGGATAGAGGTTGCGGCATGATAAGGTCCACAGTTGTGTGTTCAATTAAATTTACACTTAGCAGTGCAGTTGTAGCCCCGCAGCGGTGCTGCCCCCCTCATCCAGGATTTCGACAGATGATCCAATCAATTCCAGAGCGTATTCAAGAAAATCCGCCGCTTGTGGATAAGCAAATAATTTCAAATAAGCAAAAATATGTTTAAAAAAGGAAACATTGAAGATCTTTGAAGAGCATTTACGAGATATTTTCTCGATTAGTTTTATGTTGATTGCCGTTTTTATAGCCCTCTTCGCTAATTGCAAACTATTGGCCCCCAATGACAAGCACATACTGACACCCACACCCACACACACACACACACACACACTAAAAACACACGCACGCACACACTCACTTTAGCTACAACATTATTATACAATAAACTAGGGTTATGCCAACAGACGCCTATCTGCAATTCCGTTTCGGTATTAGAAATTATGACAGCCCCAGCAATTTGTGCCGCCCTCGACCCGCAACCGAAATAAACGATTGCAAACAAATAAAGCGACGCGTGAGCTCGTGAATGCCTTCTGAAATGGAGCTAGCGAAAATATAACTGTGTGGCATCAATGTTGTAAATCCGGAAATTTATAGATTTCCACTGCTGAGTGGCAAAAGAAAAAGCACAAAAATCAGAAAACTTCCATCTAGTACATACAGGCAGCAGCTCTGGCATCGATGCCAGAATATTGAAGCAGTTATCTGACACATAAACAATAATGAAAGTAACACAACACGACGAACGTTGTGGTGCTTACGAGAATAAACATACAACCAGCTGGGATTTGTTGATATACACTTAAATATGCTTTGGTCTCGGCGAAATATGGAACCCTAACTGGAGAAGAAAAGAAATTTTAAGTTTGCTACTTTTTATTTAATTTAATTTTTATATTATTGATGATAAAAATGTTTGCTCTAGTCATAAAAAAATGTAAATATAATTAGGCTAAAAATTAAAGCGAACATAAACATATAATCAGTATCAGTATCAAATCTGATTTGTGTAAAGATAATTGCTAGCAATATTAAAAAGTTTATTTATTTAATTTATTTATTTTACGTGTATTTTGTCTCTTCTAACAGCTCTTCCAACTGCCTGCATAATGTGAGATCGGACACATTCATAAATCATTTATTTGTGACTGTTTAGAGCAGGCACTTTCTTGTGTTCACCTATCGGAACTGGTTCGAACTGGTTCAGAGGGTTGTGACTTATTTTAATAAATGTAAAACACGATCAGTTTACTTTGTTTTCTTTCATGTGTTGATTCAATTTTTATACTTTTGGTTACTTCAAATTAAACTTAGCATAAGCGTTTGTATTCATATTATAAGCCTTATTTGTTAGCTTAACTTTGACTATTGATGACGTGACCGACAAGTGGTAAGACAAGAGAGTAAATTTGATAAAGTTGCATGTGCAAGGCAAAGACCAAAATTAGAGATGAGCAAGCAAATGACGTCATAAACTACTTTAGATTTTTATTCAATGTTGTACTTAATTATTTGTTGGCTGCTGCTGCCTCTGACAGTGGCGTTATTGATTGGCTTAGCTTGCTCATCAAATTAGTCTTAAGTTCTTAGAGTTAGTAATGCACTCATTCAGGTTTATAATTGTACTTTTATAGACTCATTCGAACTTGACTTACTTTATTTGCCACATGTTTCATCTAGTTTCCATATTTGCTATCCAAATCTCAGCTGTTGTGTTTCGACTTTCGTTTTCAACCGAAGTCGGCCAGCTGTTTGCAAGGCAACTGCCTAGACCCAGGAGCAGAGGCATAAGTGGCGCCAGTCACAGATCCGACACATGTGAAGGTCACGGGATAAAACCAGGAGGCGTTCATCTCGTACAACGGACAGCGCTGGCGTCGAAGGGCGATGGCGATGGGCGTGTGTGGGCGGTGGTTGAACGCATTCTGCGTTGACGTCGCCGTCTTCGTCGTCGCTTTTGGGCTAATGAAAAAGAAATAAAAGTGTCGAGTGCATTATTGCCCGCTGCCCAGCTCACACACGTTCACACACGTTCACACACACACACACACACACACACACACACACACACACACATTTATATATGTGCATGTGATGCTCTCTGGTAATTGTAGAAACATTTTAGTGCTAGAAGCAACCGCCTGTCGTCCAGCTCATATTACGTGCCGTTTGGTTCTGCGTCCAGCGTCCTGCGTCTGATCCTTGTCCTGCTTCTGCTACTGCTTGTACTTCTTGCCCTAGCTCGTGCCCCGACCCTAACGGCTATTATTTTGCACTTACTATAACATGCACATAAATATTTTTGCCTGGTCCAGCGTCTGCGGCTATTTTATTGATACTAACACACACACACACACACACACACACTCACACACACTTACACATGTTTGCCAAGTTTGGTCATAAATGGTGCTGAGCCTCTGTCTCTGCCTCTGGCTCAGCCTCTGCCTCCCCCTCTTGCCACACAGTGCTGTCGTTTTTATTGTCGCCTCGCCAACGAATCTCTGTCAAAAAGCAATAATCATCAATTCTGATTTTTGGCAAAGACGTCGTCGACGTCGTCCTTCCCCCTTATGCCCCCGACAACAATTTGATTTCAAATTGATTATTATTTATGCCATTTTATTTTAGCCATTTGCGATCTCATCGCTGTTCCATCTCTACGCCTGGCTAATTGTGTTCGGCCATGGACATTAAGTAAATAAATACAATAAGAAAATAAATATTTTTATATTTCACTCATTTTGTATATTTTCTGAAAAAAAAGCTTAATAAATATCCATAAAAATTATAAACTACAGTGTAACAAACAAATGTTATGTTATTAATTGCATTTTATCAATTTTATGTTGTCGGATTTGATGTATATTTTGGGTTGTAATATTTTTTCTTTTAAGTTCTTAGAATTATTTTGAATAGTGATCATGATTTAGCTATCCTTTGGATATTGGCCTTAGTTGGATGGTGGGTATTCGCAAAATCGTCGATCCATTTAGTTGGTCACATGCCCGTTTGGCCGTTCCATAACCGGTTCCCGGCTCGGTCTCAGTTGTGCAGTTGTCTTGGCTGCCCACCAACATTGCTGTGCGTGGAGATGCTGTCGAGGAGTCGTTGAGTTAAATTACTTAATTTTAATTTCTCGTAGGCGCTGCTTAATCAGCAACTATTAATGCACCACTCTGCTTATTTACGAGCTCCAAATGACTGCCATTGAGCCACAGACGCAGCTCAGACCATGGCGTGGGCAGCTCCTGTGCAATGAGTCACTAAATGGCCACGGGCCAAAAGACCAGCGAATTGCCAGCAAAAATCAGGCCGAGAAACTGCAGCAGCAGTGAAATAAGTAAACCAATTGAATTGTGTACTGCTTCAAGTCACGATAGTTTCGGTGGTTTATCAAAGAAATTTATGTAAATTACTTAGTTTGGCTCTCAATTAAAATGCTCAGGTAAATGTTAAGCAATGCTATCAATCTGCTGAGCTGGATTATAGGGATAATCTTTGCATATTTTCAGACCTTGCCTCTATTATAAGAAGTACGTATTTATCATCAATTATATTTACAACATCGATAGTACCTAGGGACACTCTGAGTACATGCCAACGTACAGCCTCTAGGTTTATCGTACATTAGAATACTATGAGTAAAATGATTAAGTTCAGGTTCATCACCTGAAATGCAGATCGTCATTAAGAACTGCGCATAGCCGGTGAATATTAGCTGGTTAGGAAAGGAGTTTGAATTCAGGACACCCCCGGACGGTTGAGGGTTGTCCGACAGTTTCTTGTTTTGCCCACAGTTTGTCACACTTAATTAAAGAAAATGTTAAGCACTTTAGATGTCAATTTGTGCCCACTTTTCGGCTCGGCCGATGCGTTGACAGTTGCCAGTTAGCTGCCAGTTGCCGTCAAAAGGCAGCCAAAAACTGAAAAAAATAAAAATAAAAAATAAAGTAAAACCCAAAAAAAAGAAGCAAAAAAAAAAAAAAAAAGAAACGGTTTAATTAAGTTGAAACCCTTTCGTGCGTGCCAGGGTCAGGGCCAGTTGTCGTCTGCCCCCTCTCTACCTTTGCCTCTCAGTGCCTGTACCCGCTCCAAGTGGCTCAAGTGGCCAAGCAAGAGCCCGACGGCGGCTCACTTGGCTCGCGCCCGCACCCCTCCCCTGCAGCTCGCGACGCGCTTTGCCAGCACTCGTCAGACTTTGCATCTTCGCATCTTTCACAGCTGCGGGCTCTGCTCGACGCTCGAGTATTAATTTCCAAGGTGTTTGCTATGCCAAGCTGTTTCAGTTTCAGTTCTAATATTAAAATAAAACAAAAATGAAAGGCAAAAAAAAAAAATCAGCGTAATTAAAAATCAAATGATTTTTTTCTTTATCACACCACCGACCCTATCAGCACCCCTCCGCCCTTCCTTCCGCCTGCATGCCTCCTGCAAACCCTCGACGGCGACAGAAAATATCTTCATTAATTTTGGTCAGCCTTTTGCTGCAGCTGCTTGTGGGTGGTGGAGTGGGGTGGGGCTTGTGGTGGGGGTGGGTTCTTGATGCTTCTTCGTTTCATTCACAATTGAATGAATGCAGTACAATTTTTTACTCATTAATTGGTGTGGGCAACCCTTTTTTCTCCTTGGCGAAAGCAAACGCGGAAAGTGTCCTTCAAACAGAGCCAAGTGATTTACTTGCTTAATCCTTTTTTGAAGCGATTTGTTCAGTGTTTTTCTAGCTGCTGCGCTGCTACTTCAAATGTAGCTGATTAGAGAGCCAGCAGAAAAGGAAGGCAACAAAAGGGTTTTTGTTGAGCACTGCGATTTAATTGATACGTTTTGAGTATGTTTTCTTGTCGTTGCATTGACCGAACTGAGCGATCTGACCGATCTGGCCATGTCTGGCAACTTGTTTAGCTGATTTTAATCCGCATTCGATACGGTAACAATTTTTACCTCATCACCTGGCACCAATCAAGAAGGCCACGGAGCACAGCAACAAGCTTTTGACACTCGCATAACTTCCGATTTAATCCCAGAGCGCGTGAACGTCGCTTCGCGATCGTCGATCCATCCGTTCAGACTCGTTTCCCCACCCTGGTTTCCCCCATTCCATATGCCCCCTTGCCACCTGGCCCCCCCTTCCAACTTCAGCTCTGAGTTATGCGCTTCTGTGCGCTGTCGTATTTTGTAAGCTTTCACGCGCTGGCTACCAAAGCTGAACAACAACAGCAGCAGCAGCAGCAGCAGCCTGCCTGCATGCCTTCTGCCCCTTGCCCAACCGCCCTTCTCGGCCACCTTTTACCTTCTGGCCAGCTTCTCTTGTTGGCAGCGTCATTGAAGCGATAAAAGATCAATTTAGTTGCGCTACAGTCGCTGATTTAAATCCGATCATTGCACGACGATTTGATGCAAACTGAAACATGCACATGGAATTTGCAATTATCGAACATCAAAGGCGTCTCCTCTCAACTCCGTTGCCTGCCAAGCCCTGCTCCCCTTTGCCACATCACCTTGAGAAGATCGACAAAACGATCGTCAGCTGCTGTTTGCTGTAGATTTGAACGTGTTACTCCGCTCAGCTTACTTGCTTCTCAAAAGAAGTTGTGGAATTACTAAAGATCGCCAGATCGATTCCCCTGCCAGAAGATTAATGTACACCGTCAAACAGTTCAAGTTCCGCTTAACTTGTTTTTGATGTTTATTTCCAATCATATCTGTACTCAACACTGGCTCAACACTAGTAGAATTGCACTACTTATGAGGAGAGTTGCTAAATTATCAATCAACAAAATTTTAGCCTGTGTCGCTATCTTTTACATTATATTAAATAATAGGACATATCATGAAAGTGTATTCAATGGACACCTACAATTTGTACAGTGTAGATGTCATGCCAAGATTGGCAATCAATGAGTAGCTAATTAAGCGCAATAGCCATATACCTATGACAGCTTACAGTGATGAAGCCAACACCTGACATTGGTTGGGTGTGTGGAAGATGCTTCTGCTCCTTCTTCTTCATGTTCCTCTTGAAATTAGCCACTAGATTATTGCTGCTGCTGTGGTTGCCAACAGCTGCCCGAGCCATATTCAGCAATAATCAGCGATTCACACAAGTTCGTTAAACGATTTTAAATCAGAGACGAGACATCGCAGAGATAAAACAGGCTTAGGTACGCTGCTCCTCAGGCTGGATGATGGCTGCTCTCCGAGCGGTGTGAGCGGGTGGGTGGGTCCCTGCTGCTGAGTGAGTTGTCTGGGCGTGTTGTGCAGCGGGGGCCTGAAGGGACCTGAACGCTCTGCTCAAAAATCAAATAGCAAAGAACTACAAATTACATGCCAAAATGCACTTCAATACAAAGCACTTGGGTAAACAGAAGGACAAAGCAAGAGACAAACGGCATGGCACGCACACACACACACACACACATGTGGCAAGAACCATGGCACACCTGTGGCCCGGTAGAAGCAGCCACTCCCCTCACCCCTCACCCCTGCCCCTGCCCACTTTCACATTGACGATGTAAACCTTAAGGTATTTGCGATAATTGCACTTTGCTGTTGTTAGCTCTGCCTGTCTATGGCCCCGCTCTAACCAGTTCTCTCGCAGTGGGCGTGGCAGTGCAAGGGCACTTGCCAAAAAGAGTTGCCCTTGTCTACCCCCCCGGAGCCAGTTCCACCCACTGCTTTGAGTGGCTCTGGCAACCACGTCGCATTGTCGTCGCTTGTGCGCTGTGTGCAAGATAAACAAAAGACACCATGTGTGAGGCTCTATGTGTGTGTGTGTGTGTGTGTGTGTGTGTGTATGTAGTCTAACACACGTCTCCGGCAACAGCTGCCCCACCTCCTCCTCTGCACCACTCTCCACACCCTTGCCGTTGCCAAATTTCTGGCCCAAGCCACTTGCAGCACTTTCTACAACTTTCCGCTGCACTAAGTACAGTGGAAATTGACTAAACTTTCATTTGCTGCCAAGTTAGCCCAACTAACTGATTTAGGGAAAGTGACTCTCAAAGCTCTTTCATATTAATTTATAGCCAGTGAGACATATATTTAGTTTTATTTGGAGCAAATATTTTGTTTCAGCCGTTAACCAATATCGCTTAAATCAATTTAAGAATCTTTAAGTTGAGGCAATTTCTATGTTCAAATTACATTTAAGTTATTATTCGAAGAGTTTCTAGTTTGTGTAGCTGGTACATGTTACCACTTGCCGGTGTTTTACTGTAACTGCCACTTAACTAATTCAAATCATGCTAATTGCATTTTATTTATTTTGTGGAGCAGATTTTAAGTTTTCAATTACCACCACTGGAACAACCATCCCCCCTCAAACCAACAAGTATTTGTTATTCCGAGGATTGGTAGAGTCTGTGAATTGTATAAATTATGGATTTATTCGTGCCAAGGTTTGTTTTTTTTCCATCATTTTTCTTACATAAATGAAGTTACATCAATTCTTACAAATAAATCACAAGTTAATTAAGCAATTTTGCAACATGCCGAAAATATGAAAACATATTAAAATTCAAGTTTTTAGTTTTCCGGTTCATTAAATACTTGAAAATGTAAGACTTGAAAACTGAGCTGATTAGAAACATATTAAACTTAAATTGACTAACATCAGATAGATTACGAAGAAATTGTTTAGCTTCTTAGTTGAGTAAATCCTCAGAATACCCATGTGGAGGCCAACACAGAAATCATGTTGACGACATCTGGCTCTGGTGCTGTCCGCCGCCTAATGGCCAAGGCCACAGCTCTGGGCATATCTATTGCTATTGCTATTGCTATCGTCGTCGTCATCGTCATTGGCATTGGCATTGGCATTGGCATATCTCGTCATATGGTGCGTGGGGCACGCACACACGCGTGCTTGACTCCAAATGTTGGATTTGGTGGTTGGTACTGTGGCAGGAAGTCGGAGTTGAATTCGGAGTCGGAGACGGAGACGGAGTCCGATGCGGCTGCTTCTGGACTTTCATTAAACACAAATTTATGCCTTTACTTAAATGTCAAATATTGCAAATGTCAAACGCTGAGCGCAGAGGCCGAGATGGGTCCCGGCAGACAATGGCAGTGTTGCCACGGCCACTGCTACTAACACAATCGCTAGCAATGCCGCATGTCTGCGCCAGCCTGTGTCCCGTTCAAGTTCCACTAGCATGTGCCGTGCCGTGCCGTGCTGTGCTCTGCTGTGGCCGTCATCAGGCTCTGCCGCTATGCCCACCAACCATCCCCAACTCCTGCACCTGCCCACCCCGGCCAGAGTTGAGTCGGGTTTTATGCGTTGTTCGTTTTGTAATTAAACGACGCACTTGGTTTAGTTTGGCTTGGTTTGCCTGTTGTCCAGGGTAAACAGATGAGCAGCATGACAGTTGCGGCTGCAGCCATTTTTAATACACTGCCCCAAATGGTAGCATATTAGTGCTAAAGACACACACACACACACACACACACAAAACGTACACTCACAAACACAAGGCCTCGGTTCTATCTTAGCAGAGCATCAACTTGATTTGATAATCACAATTTGATAAATTTGCTGCAATCATAATGCGATAGTTTAATTCTGGATTTTCTCTGTGAATGGTGTTTAAGATGTTAATAACATATTTATATGCATACATTTAAAGGAAACGATCTCCGTAATTAAATTGATTATTGATTGATTTTAGGGTTGTAGAAAACTCTGTTATAGGTCATGGTTATTGTCTGTTCTTTTAAATTATTTTTTGAGTACTACACTTGCCCTGGTGCCAGCGAAAAATATTGAATTGAAATTGAAGTGCATTTGAAAGTCGAGAGTAGCTTTTGTGAGGCAAGCAACATTTTAATTGTGGAATAAGGTTGGGGCAACCGTTAAGTGAGCAGTTGGCAACTGTCCCCAAATAATGCCCCTGGCCCAATTGAAATCAGTCAGGCTATGAATATATTTGGCTTACTGGTCAGTCACACATTTTGTCAATGCATTGACCCAACATGTATTTTGTGGTCAAAGTTGCCGTTTGACATTTATACCGGATGTCAAGCGGACGGACGGCGTCTGCGGCGTCTAAAGATGCTCCTTTTGTCCTGGACGGGGCGTAGTTTGCTGTGGGGAGGGGGGGGGAGGTGGGGGCACAACCATTGTCATAAGCAGGAGCATCCATTTGTGCTTGTTATTGTCACTTTGTTTTTGTTTCTCACTTGTTTTTTGATTGTATTGTTTTTTGTTTTTCTTTTTTTTTGGTTTTGTTTTGACAAACTTTGCTTCCGAAACTATCGATACGTGGGTCGAAAAAGGGGCGTGGGGCCTCGGCTTGGGTTCCGGTTCGCATTCGTATTCCGATTTTGGATTGGGGTTCAACCTTTTTCATCATTTCAACTGTAACGAAACTATTCATTCGAATCCAGCAAATACACCCCGGAGGGTATTTTCATTTTGTTATTTGTGTATTTGACATTTTGCTTAAGTGTTGCTGACTTTTGGTCAGTTTTTTCACTGGGACCAACACATTCCAACCAGGAGAAGAGCACAACTGACCCAAGGCCATTGTTGTTGAGCTGTTTACCCTGCGTTTGTTTGTTCGACTATTCTACTCCTGCTCCTGCGTCGCTTTCTTCGTTTCGGTTAGACTCGTAGTCTGTTTATTAAAGTTTAGCCAAGTCATTTTGGTGCTCCTTTTGCTGGCTCTGTTTACGTATAATTTGTTTGCTTATACTCCTCGTGGACCGGTCCCGGTTCGATTGCTCAATATGAGTGCTAGTTTAACTTTGAAGTCTTAGATTAACTGCAAAAGAGCAAAAAGGTTGAATGAAACCATCACCATTGAGCTGTCGCTCAAATCAAATTCAATATTAACTTAGGCCTTGCAGATCATTCGGTATGTTATTGACTGTCTGATGTACTTTCCAAATTGTATTATTAAAGCCCATCTGAAGCCGCGCATCCGTCATTTACCTTGAGAATTGTGATTAGCATTAAATAAATATTTTCATAAGTCGTCAATTAAAGTGAGATAATATTCAATAATGAATTTGGAGCTATTGAACTATTTAGGCATAAAATGACTCACTCACTTATCATATAATTATAACAATTGTACTTCAAGGAAATTGTTTTTTATACGTTTCCTGTTTTTCGTCTCTTCTTTCTGCTTGACAATATGCCATTTTTTATGATTTTTGGACGCAGAAGAGCAGCACGTAGCGAATCACTTAACTTGATTCCGTATTGCCAGGCGGGGAGCAGCTGATTCAATGATGATGGTAGATGTCCATGGAATTCACTGCCAATGATTATGGCACAGTGGGGAGCGTGCGGAAGAAGAGGAAGGGGGTGGGGGGTGGCAGTGAAAATAATTTGCAGTTATTTGGGTCAAACACGCAAATGCGTTCAAATCAATTGTCCAATTGAGCCGGACCGATTGTTCAGATTGTGAGCCAAGCGCAAAGAAAAAGAAAAGCGTGAAAATGTAAAGGAAAAAAAGGAAAAGAAATGAGTTCAAATTGAAATGGAAAGGAGCAGCGTGCAGGGCATCGCAAATGAGTGCCGGGAATTGTGAGCGAGCGAGCGAGTGAGTGTGTGTGTGGGTGTGTGTTTTCCAAGTGGGTATGCTTGAGGGTGTGTGCGTGTGTGCGTGGGCAAGTGCGTGCCACTGTGCGGTTGAAACGTTTTAGTTCACTTTCACTTTTGGCTGCAACTTTCGCTCGCTCAAACACCACAATGCCGCACCCCCCGCCCACCGCCCCCACATCCCTCAATTAGGGTTGCTTTTTGCTGGGGTGATGTGCTGCACATTGTTTGCCTGTGGTGTTTGGTCAACTTGTGGCACGTGTCCTAATTTTGATTTCTTTTCTATTTTTTTGTCGGTTGTTTTCTTGCCTTCTTCTCTCGGCTGCTCTTTTTCTGCCCATAAATAATTTGTTGCATACTTGTGGGCTGCCGGAGTTTAGTACGTTTTTTAGCCACGCACCCCTCTCCAATGGCTCATTCTCGATGTCATTTGTAAATGGCATGTTATCAATTTTCGAGATGATTGAATCAAGTGATTTGTGTGCGTGTCAAACGGGGGCAGAATGGGGAAGGCGTCTTGTTAGCAGTGTCTACCTCCACTACCAACCCAGATAGATAGAGAGAGAGAGAGAGAGAGAAAGTGAGAGAGAGAGTCCCTTAAGTCCATCGGATTGATATCTGCTCGGCCCTGCATCTGGTCATGTGTCCACGTGTCCAGCTGTGGGCACTTTGAAGTTCACTGCAGCCATCGTGGCTCGCTTGTTGGCTTTTGGGCTTCCCTCCTGATTAATAATATGGAAAAAAGTCCCAAGGATTTGAGCAGGGCTGCTCTGTTTGCTCGGCCGTCTTGGCTGCTGCTTATTAAGAGATTATCAATTTCTTTGATGCGCTAATACACTATACAAACATGCCCAATGTGTTTCCCTCCCCGCCGACGCAGATGATATCAAGGCTAAGGCAAAATTGCCTTGCGAGAATGTATCAGCGCATAAATATATACATATTTATACACACACACACATGCATACATGGCAAGTCTGCCAGTAAGTATTTAAGAAGCAACCGGCATATTTTCTAAGAAGCAGACAAAAATGTGCAAGAAGCGCAAAAATAAATGTACTTGTCTTAAATTAAATAATGTGTCATCTTAAACATGTACAAGTACCCCTCAGCTAAAGAAACAGTCGTATATATATATATATAGTAAGCAAGTAGAGAAATGGACATTTTCCAGCTGATTTCTGATCTTTGTATATATTTTAAATAAATATATTTTAAAGATTTATTCTTTTTGTACAATTTTATTGAATAGTATGCGTATCTATTATATTAGCAAAAATGATTGAATTCTTCAAAAATGTTTATAACTATATTTTTTATAAATATATATATTTGTAAGTTAATTAATTATTAATTTAATATGTTTATGGGATTATCATTAAAGTCTCATCTTTCGGATAATGGGCGCTTTTGAGTCCCGCCTATTCGCATTGAAGTATGTTAGGTGCTATCTTAACAAGCAGAGAACTTGGAATTTGTGTACTTGAGTTGCCAACATTTGGCGCACTCAGCAGGCATTTCACGCTGCGGGGGTGGGGGAGGGGGGGGAGGTGGTGCCGTGGGAATGGAACTGGAACTGCCACGCGAAATGAGAAAACTTTTCGACCACAACATCGACGCAACGTGCCAAAGGAAAGGAATCAAAAGGACGCGGTGCTTAAAACTACAATGCAAACACAAATATAAACTGGCGCGCCTGTTGGTCCTCTGTTACTACAGGACCTGCATGCCCCACTCCCCCAATCCCCGTACCCTTTCAGCGCCCTGGCATTGTCTAGCCGCAAAGATTGCTTCTAGAAATTTATAGTTTCAATAATGTGAAGCACAACTCGCTACATGTTTCACCCATTTGTCTGCCATGTGTGAGAGCAACATATAGCAGATATATATACATATATAAACATATACATATATATATATACTATATATACATATATCTGTGTGTGTTTTGCGCTCATGTGTATTTTCAATTTACGCGTCCATAACTTTAAGTTTTGCAAGTTTGCTAGCCTCACGCCTCTAACTGCTTGCGGCCCGCATATTGAACACTTGAGCAACGCAACAGACTCCGCCGGAGCTTCAGATACAAGTCGCTGCTCGCTGCCCCGCCGAGTCTTTGGGCTCCTGTTGTAGTTGCAGCTGCAGCCACGAAGTGTGTTTGCTGAAACTGAAGCAGTTGCCGTTTCCGCAATTATAAAACTTCTGCAAAAATAACAAAACACTTGCTGAAAGCAGGCGTTGAGAGCGCGCCACATGTGCAGCTTTTGCCCCCTCAACCCCTCCCCCTCCCACCCTAGTGTCCTTCCCTTGCCAACTCTTTTCCTTTTGGCTTTTGCATGTGCCTCGCGTGGCAAACAGTTCTCTGTGCATTTTTGTAACGCAGATTTTAATTTCTTAATGCAAAAAGGGCATAACAACAACAGGCGCCAAAGCAATGGGTGACAAGGGGGAGCGGCGGGGTGTAACGCAGACACCAACAACAGCAACCAGCAATGCTGTTGTTGCACTTGGGCACCTAGACGCAAGCCATTTGCTCATTTGCAATGAAAAAAAAAGAAAAAAAGAAGTGGCAGAAAGATGCGCTACAACTGAGCCAGATCTGAGCCGTAGGGCGACTGTTACTGCTGCTGCTGCTGCTGCTGGAGCAGGTGGTGGCCAATTCACTCGGCTTGCAGGACAAGTTAACTACGAATGTGTCTAACCTCACATATTTCAGCACTCGTCGTTAAGGATTTGGCAAGCCATCAGATTACAATTCATAAACTCACTAACGAGCTCAAGCAATCGAACTTAGCTTTCAGATTTCAGAGTGCTCTGAGTGAGATTTTGGACAATGTTATTTGTTAAAACATTATTATTATTATTATTATTATTATTATTATTATTTTAATTATATTTATAAAATAAATTATATGTATTATATCTGGGGCCACCTTGTGAGCCTATACCTCTTCCAACAATGCGGCTTTTACATTTCTAAGTCGTCCGAACATCAGATATGTTTCCCTAGGATAATGCATCTTCTTCTGGCTAAGACGACAAACCGAATATGTTAGTTGTTAAGACAGAAAGCTGCCTAACCAGCCCCACAGTTATAGCTGTCGCCTATTACCATATTTAAAGTGTGCTACATGCCTGCATGTAATCCATTTCTGTGGCAACTCTGCCAAGCGTTTTCAATGCCAACTAAACATAAGTTTGCCATGTGCTTAAAAGTAAACTGTAATTGCTGAAATTATGTCAGAACAGATTAATTTCTTAATCTGCACTGAAAAATGTGAAACCTCCGCCCAAAAGCCGGCAGCGCAATTTTTCGTATTTTTTCTTCCTTTTTTTCGAGATTAGCATATCAATTGGCAAGCAGAGAAATAGATTAAGAATCCGGCACTAATAGAGAAAATTAAGTTACGCGCTGGCAACAAGCACAAACTTATCAAGTTTTCTACGTCTGCCCTTGCCCTTGCCCCTGTCCATTCCACATTCCACATTCCCGTTCCCGTTCCCATTCCCGTTTCCGTTTTCGTCCTGATTCGGTGATTTGCATGCTTCATTAGCGGCGCTCAAAAGTGGGCAGCTCGGAATTAAAAATAATGTTAATTGCGCTACGTCGCGACGCGACTCGCTGCGTTCATCCATAATCAATTTTAGCCGCTGGCCACGCACTTGCTCACTTTTCCAACAAGAAGAAAAAAAAAAAAATAGGAAAAAAGCGGGAAGAAGCAGCAGAAAAAATTAAATAAAAAATATGACATAAAATTTTTCATTTCCTTGGGAAAAGTGCGTTAAAATCGACAAAGAGGCCGCCGTCGCTCTGCAATTCCCAGTGGACAAGTGCTCGGCGTCGAACTTTGGCAATGAAGTAGAAAATGAAGTGACGCCCCGACATGCCACCCTTCCCGCTTCCCCGCCCGCCTGACTGCCACCGCCGCACATCCTCTCCCGTGGCATCATGCCATCCACCAGTGAATGTATTCATCAATGCAACACATTTGCATATTTTCAGCGTAAAAATTAATCACTAATTTTAATACGCAACGCGGCGGCGCCACCAGCATTCCGTCGGCTGAGGGAGGAGGAGGCGTGCTGTGGGCGGAGTTGATGCTCGAAACTCGAGGGCCCCTTAAACTTGTTAAGTGGGCAACACTAATGTAGCAATTTCAAAATTGATGTTGTTCTTGTTCTTGTTCTTCATATTGTTGTTGTAGGCCAAGTAACCAACACAACACAAAAAAAGAAAGCAACGCGAAAAAAATAAGATGAAGCAGCAGCAGCAGCAGAAAAAGCAGCAGCAGCAGCAGCATCAGCGGCACTGTTGCCACCCTCCCGCAAAATGTAAGGTAAACAAATTGCGCGATGAGGCGTTGTCATTTATAAGGACGAAGACGGGCGACGAACAAGCGGCCAGCCAAAGATATTTCCTGTTTCCTGTGCAAATGTGCGGTGTGGCACAGAAAGAAAAAAAATATATATAAAAAGATGATAATAAAAAATAAATAAATGGAAAATGAGAAAAAAGAGCGAGCAGACCGAAGCAAAGCTACATAAAAATGGCCACTAGTGATACAGCATGAGCTGTGCGGAGAGGAGGCGCAGGGGGGGTGGGTGGGTAAAGAGATTGAAAAGAAAATGGGAAACGCAGAAATTGTCTATCGAAATGCTCTTGCCACATTTCACCTGCAGCGGTTTGATAGCGCTGCAGAGCCAGCACTGCGAGCACCTCCATTAAAACTAATGGGAAATTTTCTATAATTTGATTTCGACAGCTGCCCAGGGGGACACCAGCCATGAAGGCAGGAGGATTGGAGTATTGGAACTGAGATGCAAATGCAAATTTAATGATTAACTGCAGACACGCCTTACAGAGAGCTTAGCCCATACTTTGATTAATTCTTCTATCCGACCAGCAATGGAATGCATTTACAAAATGTTACTTGTATTATTGATTGTTCGATTATTACGGTTCTGATCCTTATAAATAAATATCAGAGCTAATGCCATAAGATATGTGCTGAGTATTGTTAGGTTAGAAAATATGTGCAGTGTTTTCTGTATTAATCGAATGTATGAGATTCAGCAGATTACTTTCAGGTAAAAATGAATACATGACGATTATGATACATATGATTGCAGGGCTCTCATTGTATTCGAAAATATATTATCAACGAATCGAAAACAAATCCAAAGAATAGAAAGCATTTCTAATCCATAAATTATGAGCAAATGCACGTATTCAGTGTGTACAAGAAGATGGCATCTCATTCAATGCTAAGTGAGCTGGTGAAGCCAAGTGAGGATAATACACAAGACCCACATGCTTAGGCAAACACACACACACACACACACGCACACACACACACACACACACAGAGAGAGGGAGAGACAGGCACGTAGACATTCATGATATTTATTATGTTATCGAAATAAATCACAAATAAACATAAATAAACAAAGTAAAACCAAAGAAAATGCCTAAGTAGATTTGTCAAAAAGTAGTCGGCAAAAGATCATGCACACACACACACACACACACATCCACATACGCATACATACGTGCGGCAAATGCGCCGTAAAGTATGCAAAAATGTTACACAAATGAAAATAACTTGAGCCAAAGTTGACATCCTCAGAGAGGACATCCTCGACGCCCTCGTCGCTGGCCGCCCGACAATGTTTTATGAGCCTGTGCGCTTGCAAAATGTCAATGCCTGTCACATACACACACGCACACATACACACACACACACTCACACACACAAACATAAATAGACAGCGCACTCGCGTTTTCATTTTTTTTTTTTTTGTTTTCTTTTCATATTTGGCCACATATCAAAATAAGTCTGATGATCCAATAAAGTGCTTATAGCTCGACGGCAGCGGCTTAAAGGGCTGCTGACTGTCACATTAGTGACGCACACACATACACACACACACATACACACGCAGTCGCAGCGTCTTTTTGCATAGCATACTTTTGTGGGCTGCTTGTAATGAAAATAAATGCGTTACATTTCAATACACTCACGAGTAGCAGACTCACAGCTGCACACACACACACACACACAAACAACACACATCTGTGCCTGCTGTCTGCGCAAATGCAATTTTTGATTTATGTATATAGCCATCTCTGTCTGACTTTTACTCACTCACTCCCTCTCTGTCGCCCTGCATTTGACATTTGTTCAAGACACGTGAAAATATTTCAAGTGCCTGCGAAACCAAAACTACTTCAGACAGCCAACAGCACGCACCAGAAGCATCCCCTTACATTCCCCCTTTTGCTATCTATGCTAACTCGCACACACACACACGCACACACACACACACGCACACACACAGAGTTGGGTTAGAAAAAAGGCATGCAAAGAAATGATTTATTTGCGCATTTCTCGCATTTCTATATCTTCGACTGTTAGGCGGCTGCTTTTAATACATTTTTCTCCTTTCGGCATATTTGGCGTTCCAGGCATGACAAATTGTTAAGAAAACTCAAGAACCCTCCCACTCCCCACCTCCCCCCCTTCCCGCACTTATACGCACACACATGCTTGCCTGCTGCTGCTTATCATCGAAATGTACTCAAGAAATTTCACAAATAACGCGACGCCAGCTCAACTTGCATCCGCCAGTTTATAGCAAACTGCCATCGCAAAATTCAGTAGATCTTTTAGAGAGGCACAGAGGGAGGACCGAAGACGACAGGGGTTTGCCAAGTGGGTGGCTTGCTTCCAACTCCATGTCTTATTCCGACTCCGACTCCGACTCTGGCGCTTGCAGTTCATTGAGCTGACATTGAGTACATGTGATTTATGGCACTTAATATGTATCACCGGAGTGAACTAAAAAAGCCAAACACACTGGAAGTGGGGCGCATCTGTTCAGCGAAAGGTGCAACAGTCGTGAGTAATTCTAGCAGTAGTGGCAGGACTTGACTCAGTCCTTGCGAATATGTAAGGCACACCCTTGATATAAGTTTCTAACTAAAATAGCCAATTGTAAAGTGTAGTAAGTAAAGAAAATGATAAATAGTAGTACTTGAGAGCAGAGAGACCAAACTTGGCATATCAGTAGCGGAATCTGCCGATTTTGTGAGCATGAGAAGGAATTCTCAGAGCACATCGGAGCAGCCAAAGCTAAGCTGGGGAGACATAGAAATCATCAATCCGACAACTCGACAATTTTCTATAATTTTATTAAGAATCTGGGCTAGTGGCTGATGGTTAAAATAGGTCTAACTTAGTCGCAGGGCATAATGCCCTCAAGAATAATGACTTTTAATTGATATTTGTTAAACGTATTAAATAGGCACATCTCCTCACTTGAGATTAGTTAATTTAATATTAAAGGTAAGCTTGTTCAGGATATACTTTCATGTGAACACCAAAAATAATCAAACATATATAACAATGATTTTGAGCAGCTTTGTAAACAATTAGATAAACTTATAATCTGAAAAATTAGCTAATAGTTAATAAACTAACTGCTTACCTATTAATACAAAAAGTTATATAAAATTGGCATAATTACGGTGTTGCGTTTTAGTTTTAAAAATATGAAAACAAAATATATATAAACATAAATAAAGAATAAAAAAAAACTCAGTCATAACAGCTAAATTTAAACACTTTTGCAAATGATTTTTAGTCGAGGAGTACTTAAATGAATTCACAATGTTTCAAAACGATGCTTCAATTCTACTTTTAAGCTGATCAAACTGAAGTCAGATATAGCCTTAAACCATTTTTGTTCTTTTTGGCTTGTTGTTACCCCGCCCAGCCCGCCAAGCAGGCCCAGCCCGCAGCACCTCCCGCCACTTAACGAGCCAATGCGCGCCTGGCTGACGACTGACGACTGGCGACTAACGACTGACGAGCGACGACGACTGTCGTCATATATCCAAACTAAATGTGTCACGTCCAAGCAACAAAAATTTCATTTATATTCGCATATATACAAAGAAAAAGAAAATAAAAAAGACGCACAGAAATAAGGAGGAAGACGAAGAAGCATTATAAACCCAAAGGCAGGCGCTGTTGGGGCTGCTGGAGTGGGTGACTCTTTGTGGGATTTATTTTAAATTCGAGCAATTCGGGCCAAATGCATACGGCGATTGTGCACGCTTCCATCAACTGTTCCCCGGCTGTTCCTACTCCAGCTGTCCCATCTATTGGCATATGAATGGGATGAGTGGGTGGGAGGGGCGTGCGTGGAGGGTGCTCCTTTGGTCTGTGGGTGCAAAATTGTTACAAATTATGTGCAGCAGGGATTGGGGAGGTGGCGCTCACGTGGACGTCGGCATCGGCACTGGCTTTTGTTGTGCTCCTTTTGGTGCTGCTGCGTGCGACATTTTAAGCAGCCACATCCTGCCACGCCCCATGTTTCGCCTGCAGCAGTTGCTGCAGCAGCGGCAACAAATCAACGGAAACGGAAGTGGCAATGGAAATGGAAATGCTTAACAACGGGGCAAATGATGTGAGAGCGTCGCGACGCAAAAGGTGTGAAAAACGCGCTAAAAAAATATGATGAAAAATCACAAAAATGCTCACGTTAGTCACAAACACATACACATACACACACACACACATACACACACACACAGATGCTTGGTAAAAGCGTCTAACGTTACATTTAGAAAATACTTTTGCATACGCAGCACGGAACGGCTTCCGATGATGTCCATGGGATTGAGAAGAGCAGAGCAGCTTTTTACAAAGGGAAAAGGAAAGCACAGGAAAATGGGTGTGGAAAAAGAGTGGAAATGCTTATAAGAAAAAAACTTTGTTTGCTCTGAATTGAATACAACAGACTCGCTCTGTTGATAAATTTGTAAACACATAGCAAAAATATTTCCCCAAATGGTTTTACACTGAAAAGAGCAACAATTAGTTGGGAGCAGCGAGAAAAACGCAGAGCATTTAATAATTTATCTAGCGGCAGCGAGTAAGCCCAATATCTTTGTGGCTTACTCGCAAACTATTCAGACTGTGCCGCATTTATTTGGGTATGCTGAGCCTCAACGGTGAAACAGTGCCACGTAACTTTCTGACACCTGACTTTCCACTCTCTGTCTTTGGCTGTTGTGGATCTAGTTCCTTATCGGTGTTCGCTTGGGTCTCTGTCTCTCTCTCTCTCTCTCTGTTTGGCGCTCTGCACTCACTTTTTTTGCGCTGCGAATTCTTTTGATTTATGTTAATTTGAATAAGTGCGCACCATCTATTTTTTGTCACCAACTCATTGCCGGCACGCCCATCACCCATCACCCAACACCCAACGCTCAACGCGCATTGCCCAGTCCTGGACTCTTACGCTCAGGAAGCATGTTTCCGTCATGCGTTTTTGCAGCTGGTGGCACCTCTTTTGCTCCTGCCACAACCAGTTTCACTTCCTACTGCTCTTCATCATCGTCATCATCCTGCTTTGCTTCCTTCGCTGGCTTTGGCTACCTGTCCTCCTATCCTCCTATCCTCCTCTCCATCAGTTTTCCTGCTCTTCATGCTCCATTTCTCCATTTCGTTTTTGCCACGTTTCATTTTGTCAACGGCGCGTGAAAAATTCTTTTGATAAAGCGCAAATAGTTTGTTTAATGCACACTGCCCCGATTCCGGCTATGTGTACAATATCATGAAGCTTGCCACGGCCACCACAGTGAAACAAACTTGATGCGAAAATGCCACAATTTCCAATGGAAAGAATCGAATACAACATTTTATTATCAATACGAGAACATAAGAAAGTCTAATCTGACTGCTAATATGGTCAAATTTTCACAGAAATTTTCATTTCTTCCATCAAATCCTTTCCTTATAAATACTTATAAATAACTTAAATTTTAAAATCGAATTATATAGTTATCTCGAGTCGAAGAAAGACGTGGGTACATTATGATTAGTACGTACTAGTACTAGGTCACAATTTTGTAAATAAATAACTAAATCGAAATCGTCAATTTAAGGAAAGAGATATATTAGAAAGGGATATATTTCCCCCCCTAGAACTATTGATATATTTTAGAGAGACATGTGCTTGATACTTATGTTTATGCTTTGATGTTGTATGCCTTCAGGAGTTGGTCAAAAATCCAGGCAGTTTGTCAAAAATAATACACTCTCAAAATGCGCACCACATGTGGTGCTCGGTGGTCGTCAAACGGAAGCGAGATTTGTGCCTTTCTTTTGCCTGGCATTTCTGCTGCCTGATTTGTTGGCACAACAACAGAGATTTGCATAGACATGCGAGCGAGTCTATCAAAACTAATGTCGAACTGCCCACCCCATGTGTGTGGTGTGGTGCTGTGGTGGTGTGGCTGTCAGGTGGGGGTGGAGTGGGTCTGTGTATTGGTGCTATCTACATTCAAATCTCTGCATTCGCTGCCGTCTTCTTGCCAAGCAGAACACACTTTCTGCTTCTTACGATTTGACTTTAAAGTGTGTCAGTTTCCTTTTTTGTTTCGGCTACGGGCCCTTGGACCCCAGAGAGTCCTTGGCGGGGAGTGGGTGGAGCTGGATGCGGGGGCAACCCGTTCGACTTGCTTTTGGGCATGCAGAATGTTGAATTTTTATTGTTCGTGTTTTTGGTTTTGTGAGTTTTTTTTTTGGTGTTGTTGCCTTTATTGCCAGCGGGCGGTCGGCGTCGCATCTTCGTCCGCCCCCCCCTCCCTGCCCACAACACTTCACACCGCTGACGTCTCGACTTCGGCATTGGTCCTTTCCCTTCTCGACTGTTTGGCGCAGACTTTTACACTTTTCGGCTTTTCCCACATGTCGTATCAGCGGCTTTTCCCGCGTGGCCTTCGGCCGCAGCTCGTTTCTGTCTGTTCTTTCCTCTTCAGCTCTCTCTCGCTCTTTCTTCTCTCCCCCCTCTCTCTCTCTCTCTCTTTCACTGTTGCTTTCTTTCTCTCCTACTGCTGCTCGACCTTTTCGCCGCCCGCCGTTTTCTTTTTTTTGTAATTTTTGCCCCTTTTTTGTGCAGCAAGCGATTTTGAACGCATGGCCGCGGGGTTTAGCGCCCTTTCACTCTCTCTGCTTGGCAAGCTCTATCTTCCTTTCGGCTGGATTCGTATTATTTCGCATTTAAAAATAGATTTGCATTTGTATATCTGTATGTGTTTAGTATTTGTATATGTGTGGCGTGTCCAATTGATTTATGGTTTTTGTAAATAACAAAAAAACAACAACAAAAAAAATATAAAAAAAAAGAAACACACACAAATATTTTGCTCGAAAAGGTTGCGCCGCGGGGTAGTCGGATGGGTGGGCGGGGGGTGTAGGGGTTGGCTCGGGTTTGGGGTGGGTGCACACTGTGTGTGGTCGCCTGGTTAGCTCTCTTGTGCACTGTTGTTGCTGTAGCCGTTGTTTGCTTTTTTGCGGTTACTTTGCGGTTGCTTTTTGGCGCGTTTTTGTAGCGTCCGTTTCAACAAGTTCCCACTCCGTCCCATTGCGTTCCATGCCCAGCCGTTCCGCCTGATGCGCCCGGGCTTATTGACTTTTCAACTGATCCTTTGGGTGTAATTGTTGTTATTGTTTGCATTTTAAACTTGGCCCCAGAATTGGCGCAGATGTTGATGATGAAGCTGATGGACTCTGATAGCAGCCATCGCTTGAGTGCTATGCGACCTGCACCGAACAAGCAACTCCTTTAAGAGAAGAGATGCAAACACCAATAAATATGTATAGCTAAGCAAACACACAGAGAGCAAAGATGTCGTACCCAAATCGAAGCAAGTATCCGCTATACTAGCTATCCATACTTGGCTTAGAGATCGACTCACTCAAATTGACCACAAAAATCAAAAGTTAAAAGCAAGTAAATGCCACAATTACCAGAAATGAGCATAATTACGAATGAACTCATCGAACTCATTTGTTTTGTTCTTAGCTTAAAGATCGGAAAATGCAGAGACATTGTTGCGTTTTTAAATACTAATCGATCAGCTTCCAGATCAATATTCTTAAAAATGTATTTTTTTTGGAAAACAACAATTTGCTTACACATTTCCAAGAACTTTTCATAAGTGCACAAATCAGCCAATGTGTTATTCCTTTAGTATTAACCATATATATATTTTATATACATTTGCAATCTAAAAATGTATGCTTATATGTATATATGAGACTTTAATTGATTGCACAACGTTTTAATTTGAGCCTGCAAAACCTAATCGAAAAGAAAAACACACACACAATTCTGGCCCCTCAGTTATTGTCAGCATTTTACAAAAAAAAAAAAAAAAAACAGCTTGAGAAAAAAATAAAAATATACAACGAATAAATTGATGTCATTTTCGTTTTCGTTACATCTCAAATGGAATTAGCGGCACGCGGGCAAATGGCAAAAAACGAGGCGGCGATGCCGGCAAATCCAAGCAAAAACCCCAATCCCAAGCCCAAAAGCTCCATATCAACAGAAGCAGCAACAAGGAGTGCTTCCATGAGCAAGGTTTACAGTACAAATAAAAAAAAATACAAAAAATGGAAAAGATGTAAAAAATAGCAGCGCAAGAAACGAAGTGAAACAGACGGCAGCCAAAGACGGCAATGAAAACTCAGATAAACATATTCGCGAATTTGTTATTATCAGACAAATATTGCGCAAATAAAAGCGATAGAAGAGGGGTAAATGTGTGTGCGTGTGTGTGTGGGGGGGGGGGAGGGAGGAGGGAGGAGGGTGTGCAAGATATGCGAGCTTAAGCGAAGCAAACGTATGCAAAATATCTTAGAGTGGGTGCTTTTGTGCGTGTGTGTGGGGGGTGTGCGTGGGGTGTGTGTTAAGTACCCCAGCGACTGCATGTGACGCGTTTTGCATGCGGCTTGCCTGCGTTTTGCTCTGGGAAGGGGTGCATGTGTGAGTGTGTGTGTGGCTGAAGTGGAGGGGGTAAGCATGGAGGTGGCGCAAATTAGTTAAAAAGCCGACTCACACAATTAAAGATCAGAACTTGCTGATAGGAAAATGGTTTCGTGAGTGTGTATTGTGTGTGTGTGTGTGTGTGTGTGTGCTGATGCTTTTATGGCTCAGCTTGTTGTTGTTATTACTTGACTTTAAGACCCGTTACTTGGTGCTGATGTTGCTGTCGGAGAATTTAATGGCCGCTTGTCTGTTGGCGTTTGATTTGCTTGGCTTTGATAACTCCAACTCTTAAGCCGCTTTCCCAACAATACCAAAAAAAAAAAACGAAAGAAAAATAAACCAAAAACGGGAAAAGAAGAACGAAAAATTGACAGGCTTATGTTACATAACTGAGCAATAAGACATGACTTTTGAACTGGCCAATATCCAATGTAGCCTGTTGGTTGTGTGCTCTCTTCCGATCGGCTTAAGATTCATTGAGGGAAGAGCTACAGCTTACGAATAGGACACAATATATGATAAATAGAATACATATGAAAAACAAAAGAAGTTGCTTAAACCTCTGAGGTTACGCCCTATAAATAATGTGACTGCACTAGTACTAGACTACTACTAGTAAACATAAATACCAATTCACCGTTGGACTGCATTATGCATAGAACTCGGAGGCTGAATCTGAGTCCAATCTGGCATCTCCAATCTATTTGATTTTCTCTAATTATTGAGTGCACAATGAAGTTGCTGTTTATCGTCAATATTACTTAATTTCTGTGTAGTAATTCGGGTCAATTGCTGACCTTGCTTATCAGTTCCATCTCTTATCTGTGCACGCAATCGCATTCGGCTGCCCGCAACAAGCCACCCAAAACAACAGCAATTACAAGATGGCGCCGCGACATGACCCCTCACCTCACCCCTCCAAAAAGTAAGATTTGTTGGTGGGAGGGGGGGGGGGGGGTGCAAAAAAATGTTGATATATTGTCAACTACAATATTCGGTCGACTCTTAGGCACCGCAACGCTCCGATCCACCTTCCCGGGCATCTTTTGGTAAGTCGCCCAGACGCTGCTGCAGTCGCCGTCGCCGTCAGCGTCGCTACTTTGTCTTGCGCATGCCAACAATAATTTTTGATTAAAGATGAATTTTTAATTTAATGTATCTCACAGATACGCAGATAGAAGAAACGCAGCCAGCGAAACGTTGAAAAAAAAAATAGCATCAGCCGCCGCCGTCGCCGTCGAAGTCGTAGTTAAAACATCAGGGAAACGAGGGAAAAAATGCTCGAAAAATGTTTTTTAATCTCAACGGCAAACGGAAGCGGAAATCAAACGACCAGAACAGCGACCGAGCAAACGCCGGCCAAAGTATCAAACAAAATTTTTAATGTCTTCGGTGTAATGGTGAGCGGGATGGCGGGGAGGCTTGGTGTAGATGTAGATGTGCCGTATGCCTGGTCGCCTTGTTAAAAAGCCCGCGAAATTTTCCAACCTGCCCGGTGCACTACCAACCACCGCACTGCCGCACCACCCCAGCCATTGGTCAGAAACGGCCTTTGATTTTTTCCGAAGTTTTTTAACTTTTTTTTGGCTGCTTTTCTTTTGGCTCATTAGGAATTTTTCTTCGCCAGTTTTGTTGGGAAAGCGATAAAAATGTAAAAGGCAGCAGCAGCGACCACGGCCGGGACACCACCCACCCCACCCTTATCAACCACCCCACGCCCAACGCATTGCCAAATGGTGTTTAATGATTTATGAATAATCGCCATTTTGCATTTGAGTGATGAGCGTGGGTTGGGCAAAAGGGGCGCTGGGTGGCGCTGTCTGTGGCGGGGGGTGGGCAGGACACCGGATGAGCAGCGGTAAGTCAGTCAGTCAACGGCCCCCAAAAGTCCATTTACACGTCTCGTTTGGTTTGAGCTGCTGATAGTGCTCTGAGGGCAGGGGATGCAGATTCGGATTCAGATTCAGTTTCGGATGCGGATCCGGATCCGGATTGGGTTTGCGTTTGGTGTTTTTTTTTTTTTAATTTTTGTGCTGCTGCGTTCCTTATCAATGGTCGCTCGGGTGGTTGTACAAATTTTCTTTGATAATTTTTACAACTTTTTTCGTTGAATTATTTTGTTCTTTTTTTTTGTGTTTTCTTCCCAGAAATGCGTTTGCCTTTTGTTTGGTGTTTTTTTTTTTACTGTTCTTAAGCTGTTTTCCACTTACGCGTTAAATTATCTGACAAGCAACACGCGGCACACCACTCGCTGGTGGGGCAAGTGAGGTGTGCTTATTTTTATGCCCTGCGGTGCAAAATATTCTGGACTGGAAGCAGCTTCCTTATCAATTAAAAACTTAAAGCAGTGCCACACAATGCAAAACGAATCCAAGCATCTTTTCCAAAAAGACATTTAATATTTTTTTAATCACTTCGCATTTTGTTGGATTACGAATCAATTTCTATAAAACATATGCATTTGTATATATTTATATACTCTGACGAACTCATGAGTTCACTTGCCATCCATGCACGCACTATAGAACTATGTATGTGTGTGTGTGTATATTTAAATATGTGGATGGAATGGCAATTCTCATATGATTAACGCGAAAATCTGGGAAATTACCTGCCGCCTGCTGAGCCGTCTTTCAGGTTTGCCTTCGGCTCCGAATCTGATTCCGACTCCGACTCCAATTCAGACGTGTTCCATGGTCACATTAAGGCTCACCTCCCTGCCCGTCTCCGTCACTTTGCCCACAGTTTCAACTTAATTAAATGCGTCTTTAATACTTTCTGCCGTGCAGAGGCAAACAACAGGCATATGGAACTCGCAACTCGCAACGCGGAACGCGGCACGCGGAATGCGGAACTCGGAACTTGCAACTCGTATATGAGAGACAGTCGCCCACATTTACATACAGCTTATGTTCATATTTGTTTGTCTATGAAAAAAGAGAAGACTGCAAACTTTTCACGCACATGAGCCGCAGCAGTCTTAGGTTTTTGGGTATTGGGGATTCGGGGATGGCTGACGTGTACCAGAGCAAATAGAGTAGCTCGAAATAAAGTTGATTAAAATTTGAAAGATTTTTGACAGTTATTCTGCCAGAAGGCCCTAAAAGTTGCCAGATTTCCACGCAAAAAGTCAATATTGACAGTTAAGCTTTGACTTGGGCTGGGGCTGAGATTTAAGAGTGGGGCGCGGCATAACTACGAATACAGTAGGTACACACTGCACATGACAGTTGATTGAAATGACCAAGTTAAGACAATAATTGTTGCGTTTGTGTCCGCTTCGCAATTCATGTTAAACTTCCTAAAAAATTATATAGATATATGTACATATAAAATTGCAATTATTTTTGGTGTCCACAGCTCAGCTGGAAGCTAAAGCAACGATTAATTGCCCAGAAAACACACTTGTGTTCCAAAGCTGTCTGGACATTCATTAAAATGCGGCCTGCTCTTTTTGCAAGTGACCGACTGCGTAATACTCTGGAACAAACATTTTTGCTGAGCTGCTAAACTGCGTAAAATTCAATAAGAATTTTGTGACTCAAGCAATTAATACCAATTAGGTATTAGTGATTTACTAACCCACCCAAATACATTATAAAATTGGAGCTTTCAGTCGTGGCGCCAATATACTCTGCCGGCTGCGCTAACACAGTATAAGAAGCATGTGCGACCACAGCTCAATATAAAATGATTTTTATTTTATATTGCGGTAGCATCAGTCGCAGATTGGGTCTATAACCCGGACGAACCGGAGCAAACAGCATTGGGAGAGGCGGACAAGGATGAGGATGAGGACGAGGACGAGGACCCATTGGAACTAATAAGCCAAAAGGCGGCGAGGTTCGATTTAATGAGCAGCCGTCGCAACTTTCCGCAACGTTGAGCGCGTTAAACTAATCAACGCACGGGCTCCAATTGCAGTAGCCAGGAATTGACCACCCCTCCCCCTCTCGCCCGGGGCCCACCCCGTTAGCAGTCTCATACAGAATTCGGGAAGTGCGCCCATCCTCCCCCTTCCGCAGTTGTTTGTGCGTCTGCTCAATTGCGTGTTAACATTTTGTGCAATTTGGCGAACGACAGCAACAAGGATTTGCAGCAGTTGGAGCGGGCGGAGCGAGGGGTAGCTTAAACTACCTGCAAACATGGAAAAAAGCTGAAACCAATTGAGCGCGTCTGTGAGTGCTTGTGTGTGTGCGTGTGCGTGTGAGTGTGTGTGTGTGTGTGTGTGTGTATTGGCCTAAAGAAACTCATAAAATTTTATAGTTTAGTTTGGTCTCCTGCGGATGGACATGCAGCAGTAGCCAAGTGGTAAAGGTATAGAAATGCCAACGGGAGACGGAAAGATGAGTGGCGAGGGGAGTAGGGAATGGGGAGCGGCAAGGGGGCAAGGAAGACGGACAGGGACCGTGTGTTATGGCTGTGAACTAATTGCCGCAGCGTTTTCGTTCGGACAGTGCTCAGTTAATGAAATGCCCAGTCGTCCAGCAAGCTGTTTGTTGTCCTTCGACTTGCTGTCGCTCGACGGGGGCGGGGTTGGGCAATTAAAAGCAAACGCGTCTCGTGCTGTTGCCACGTTGCGTTGCAGCTGGGGTAAATTGTGGTGGCAGACAACAATTGAAGTGAAGACGTCTACGTTTCTTGCTACTACAAATCCATTTCGAGTTCCTGTTGCTTATCAAAATCCATTTGAACCATATCCTTCAGTTACAAACTAACTCAACAACTGTAAAAAACAACAAAACTTTGCTTACAAATGGCACTGACTATTCTCGAGGCTAACAAATAGCTCTTATTATATTATTATCCCCTAATATAGAGCTCAACTCTTTTAGCCCCTGGCTGAATTGCGCTCCTAATTGGCGCCGCAGTCTCGATATTAACCCCTTGTAGCTCCGGTTTAACCCTTGATGTGCGTATGTGCGCACAATAGATATACATACATATACAATATACAATATACAATATACATATTGCATTACACACAATCAAATCAAATGAAATCACACAAATCAGGCCAAATCGCTGACGCAATTTGCCTTTGGCAACCAAAAGGCCGTATCCATATCTATAGCCATATCCACATGCAAAGTGCCATCATATGTAAAGGAAGCGGGTATGTGGATGGTGGTAGGGGAGCAGCAACCCCTTGGCCCCAGCGTCAGTCACTCGGCTCAATGCCGGAGTTTTGCCATATAAACATAACTCACGCTTATGATTTTTAAGGGCACATCAAAGCCACGCCGTCCGAAATCCATATCTGATTCTGAAGCCCAGTGGGAACCCCTCAAATGCTCAAAAAACACTACAACCAATAAACATTGTAACAAAATTGCTTGTTTTTGCAGCTAATAAAATCATAAAAAAAAGTAAATAGCTGGGCATAAGTGGCCGGCCGAATGGTTCGAGGGAGGGTTAAAAAGAAATGACAAGTGACTTTTTTATCACTGGGGCCAAGGCCCACAAGGCGCTGGGATAGATAGATAGATAGTCGCATCAATGGTCTGGCTGAATGGCTATAGCTGAAGATGTTGCCGGGCGGAGTGGAGCAAAATGCCTTAACTGCATAAATGGGCTGCCCCTCCCCCTCTGCCACCGCAATGCATGCAAATTGTAACAAGGATAATGACAAACTCGAAAGAGACCACCGCAAACAAGACGACTACAAGTATCACGCATCCCGGCATCCCAGCATCCCAGCAACCCAGCATCCCAGCATCCACCCCAGGACCAGGCGAGCAGCCCAGCTGACAATCTGGGGGTGTTTGCATTAGGCTGGGGCTGCGGGGCGGCGAATTGGCATTTTTTCTGGGCCAGCTAAGGCAGACGCACACGCTTAAGTGCCACTTGACAAATTGGTCAAGTGATTTGCCAAAAAAGAACAGAATCTGGCTAGGGGAGGACAACATCCGAGGCGTGGTGCGGCAGCAAAGTAGATTTCTATAAAACTGAACTTGCACTTTCTACACAAATATGCACATGAAACTAACCCTAATTGGGTAATTTCATCTAATGTTCCGGCAATACGTATATTGTAATTTAACTGGATATGGAGCATAAAGCAGAAGCAGAAGCAGAAAATGCAATATGCAAGCGATGCTACGCTGAGAAGACATAGAGATTCTCAACCCGACCAGAATGTTTGAATTAGTGCAGGAATCAGAGTTGATGGAAGCGCTGTAGGCTCAGAAGGGGGCACTAGATCCACTAGGTTGCATAGCATGAAACCAACCAATAAAAATAACTGGTATATTGCTACTTGCAAGAAGATATCCTGTTCTCGACTTGAATAATGATTGGCTGGCCTTGGCTCTATTCCTTAAATGGTAATATTCGATCTATAATTTGTGGCAATAAGCAATCGTTTCCCTTAAATGATCATCCCATATTGAGCTGTTGCTTTGCGTGGAATCAGAAAGATCTGAAATGACATCAATACCATCAATATCATGGGGCAGGCACTCCTTGCGGACAGTCTTTAACAAGTCTCAACTCTTTTATGGACTTGCCAGCTCGCGTCCCTCTCCAGCAAGCGGAAGTGGTAAATCCTTTGGCAATATCCTAAGCTTATCAAATCGAGCGATTGACAAATCGCTTGTCTACGTGTGTGTTCCGCGCCGAGCAAGAGAATTCGAGCCAGGCATATGGCCACATATCATGATTGGGGTGGGGCTTCGATCTGACTGACAACTTTATGAAATGCCCAAAAACATGAGGGGTTGTTGTTGCAATTTTCTCTCTTTTCTTTTTTATTTGCTTTCGCCAGTGGTTCTTATTCATCTTGTGTTGTTTGTTTGTTTGTTTGTTTGTACGTTGGGGTATTGGCAGAATGTATGGCTTGTAATTGTCTGTTTGATGGACCAAACAATTTTGATTGAATTCAATTACGCCGCCTGGCCCCTTTCAGCAAATCCTTTAACAAGGACACACCACGTGGTGGTGGTTGTTCACGATTTTGTACTCTCGGTTTCTTGACACATTCCGCATGTTGTTATTGTTGCTGTTGGTTTTAGTGATTTGCAATAATTTTGAGCGCCTGCCGCCCTCGGTTTTTATTTTATTCCATTTTTTTATTTTATTTTTCTTTTGCTGTTGGCGCATATGTGAAATATGCCGTTGTCATGGTTTGTTGATTTGTGCGGATGTCCTGGCCGAAGCAAATAGTTCCCCCCACCCCAACAAACGCTTGCCTTTTGGGGTTAACCGGACGCGCCTTTAAGTATGCAGAGCGGGTGAGGGGACTGAGAGTCAGAGGGAAAGGTGGCGGTTGGGGCGAGGCAGTTGAAAGGGTTTCGGTTTCAGTTTCGATTTCACTCGGCATTTTCTTTGCCTTGGCCTTGTTTGCCCAGAGAGTGTGTGTGTTTCTCTTTTTCACAAGGCCAAGTAGATTAAGTGATTTTCAAGTCATGTCCTTTTTTTGGCTCTGTTAGATCCTGCAGCGTCTCCCTGTCCGTCGCCCGGCACCAACTGATGGACTGCTGCCAAGTAAAAGTCATGTCATGTGTGGGTGGCTTTGTGTTTATGTTTGCGTTTTGCGTTTTGTCCCATCTCCTGTCCTACCGGACTCTGGGGGCTCTGTTTATATTACAAGGGTTATTGAGCAAATCACCGGAACAGGGGCAAGGGCAGCAAGGGCACATAAAACGAGCTATGAAATCTCGTTTGTTAGCATAATTTGTTTGATTTTTATTAGATAGACAATATGCGGGCGCATGCCACTAAACCCTCCCTCCTCCCCTGCACGCATCCACAATTTCTATTTTTCTTTCTTATTTTTCCTATTTGTGTCGCTCTTTCTTTTCTGCCTAGTCATATTCAGTTGAGGCGGTCCGACACGTTTTCGTTATTAATTTTTATTACAGGTCCAAATAAATTGCATTACCTTCGCACACATTTTGTAAATTTAATTTACTGCCACTGAAATAAAAGCAGCTACCCACCGAAAACCCTTTTTCTGTGTTGCTTGCAAAAACAAAAAAAAAAACGCAGAGAAAACCGTCGACTCAGATCCAACTTGTCCCAGAAAAACTATTCGACAATGTGCAACTGGTACTGAAATCTGAATAATTTCAGCAATTCTAATACAAGCTGATATGAGTACTAAGAAGGAATACTTTCAATATAATGTTAATGAATTCTTTGTCCGATCTAATGCTCAATGACAGTTAGTCTTTATGATCATAGTTACAATTAGTTATTTTCATTTTGTGATGACATCTGTACCGATCCCATAAAGTATATATATTCTTGAGCAGAATTGAGTTTGACACTTTTGCTTCAGTAACTTATGACAGCTGCCATAGAAACAATCGGTCGAAATATGAGTTTTAAGTTGTGGCATCCAGATAGGCGTAGACACACTTGTCTCCCTTTGCGATACAATGAAACTACAGTGAAGTAATAGGGGGCTTTGAGCCGGTCTATCTATGTATATGTTCTCAATTAATCAACAATGTCGAAGGCCTTATACATTTAATGTAATAATCTTTCTAGAATTGGGTTACACCTAGTGTGAATCTTCAGCTGAATAGGGTTGCAGTTGCAGGTTTCGACTAAGCGAGCCGAACGATCCTAACTGAAAGTAACAGTTCATTTTTGCATTGACATCAATAGCATTTGCAGAGCCCATTTCAGAAGTTGCCCAAATGCGAGACAGACAACGCCCATAAATTTTACCAAGTGCCATTAATCCCTCGACATTTTGGATGCCAACAAAGAAATACATAACCGACGGTTCTATACATTGTCTTTGTTCTCCCCGAGCTGCGGCTGGGGTAGAGCGCCAAGGCGCCCCTGCCCCAACCGTGACGCAATGATTTACTTGAGGAAAGTTTTCTGTATTTTTATTTTATTTTTTCTTATTTTTGGTTTTAGGTGGTGCCCGTGTCGTACATACATATATCTCGTGTACTTACAATGTACTCGTACATTTTTAATATCAAACAATTTATAATAAATAAAGAAATTTCTTATGAACGGCATATACATAAATGTCAGCGAGAACACGCACATTCAACGTTAGGGATAAATAAGATGCAAACAAGTTTCGATGAGGATTACCAAAAGCCATTTGAAACGTCTGCAAAACCCATTAAGAGAATGACAGGGACAGCAATATGAATATACGTGCATATATCAAAAGTAAGGCTTTCAGCTTGTTTCTCTGGAGTCCTTAGGCGATTTGTAGGTTAAGTGAACACAAATAACTTTAGTCATTCAATGAGAGTGATGAAAACCGAAGGTATTCAATTCATTCACTTATACATTTATGTTTAAAATCGTGTTTGGAAATAGGAAATGTTTAAAAAGTTAAATGGTTTATAAATAAATAAATACATATTTTAAAAAAGGTTTTAAAATATAAGAATTCAAAATTGAATTTAAAATATAGGTTTAGAAAGAAATTATATAATACTAAAAATGTAAAATTGACAAACATAACAGAGATAAAATTAAGCGGATAATAAAATCTGGGATCATTCAAAATTGGTTTCACATATATTGCAAGGATTGGGGATACCCAGGAAAAAGTGCTCAAAAATTTCTTGTATATATTTATGTTAATATTGAGAATTTAAGTGAGGGAACAGAGTTCCATACGTGAAATAAGCCATTGTAAGATTAAGAAATGATACGTAAATATGAAGGGGCTGAAGTAAGTCTGCTAGGAGCAGAAAAGTTAAGATGACCTAATAGAATAGCAGAATCAATTTCGCCCTTAATTAATTTCGTCCTTAAAGAGGAGATTTGGGAAATATTTTGCAACAAAATATCCTAATTTGGATGTCATGTTGTATTATTATTTTCGAGTGTTTCCATTTGAATTCATGGACCTCATTTCTCGTTGTTCTCCTTTCTTTGGCTTAACTGTGCTCACGGTACAGTTGTGCTTGCCTGGGAGAGATGCCCGGTGTCTTCCATATTGTTATTTTAATTTCGAAAATTGCAACAACAATGAAGACGCTTGCTAACAATAACAAATATACAGAGCATACACACACCACACACACACACACACACAGTCGCGCTCGCATGCATATGCAAGAAGAGACTGACTGACTGACGGGGAGGGGGAGGGGGAGGTGGAGGAATATAGGGGGCGTTGTATTTGTCTACATGACAAGTAGGCAATATTTGCATACTCAATTGCATTGTAAATTTTTCTATGCCAGGCAACAAGAACAGCGGCGAGCGAAAGAGGAACAAAATAACGACAAGGCACGCATACAAATATAAATACAAAAACAAATGCAAGTGAAAAAGTCGCGCCTAAGTGTATGCAATGCAAAAAGATGCAGCGACAGAGAAATTGTTAGAAAAATGCTGAACAAAGCAATCAGAGCAGGTGTACGTGTGTATGTGTGTATATGCGTGTGTGTGTGTATGTGTGTGTGTGTGTGTTATGTACACATGTGATGTAGAGCTGTTGATGACTACTACAACGATGATGCTGATGATGGTTATGAGAATGAAAACATGTGTATGTGTATGCGTCTGCGTGTGTGCGTGTGTGTGAGTGTGTACGTGTGTGGGGATGAGCATGAGTAGGACGACGTACAGTTTTCATTTGAATGACAAAAAGTCAGGTGGGCACTCGAGTCGTTTTGCCTGCACCAGCCAGCGACGACAGCCTGTATTGTGTGGGCGTGGCTTTTGTATGTGCTCCCAACTTGACTGACTGACTGACTGTATATAAATATACAATATGCGGGCGTACACACACACCAAATTATACACACACACACACACAGATGCATGCATATGTCGAGTGTATGCCAGGCCCCAAAACACTTAACATATTCTAATTATTCATGCTTATTTTATATTGTTTTGTCAGTGCAACAGCAACAGCAGCAGCAGCCAAAGCCATTCCCATCCTCATCCCCCAGCTGCACCACTACCCCTCTCCATCAAAAAAAAAGGAACCTTTCTGTCAGGTGAGGCGGGTGTGCAGGAAGCAAGGAGCAAGGGGGAGGGGGGAGGTAAGGAGACTTCTTGTTTTGTACTGCTGTCTTATTAAAAATTACAAATAGTCAACGCTTAATTACATATGTACATATGTATGGGTATGTGTATGTGTGTGTGTATATTTGTGTACATGTATGTGCTGCTTAACTATAGCCTAGTTTTGGGGGCGCTACCAATAAATCTGTAGCTGAGCAGCGCTGACAGCAGTCAACGAAGACAGCGCGCAGGATGCACTTCACATGCAACTGCACACTCAAACACACACACACACACACACACACACACACGGGCGCAAACATGAGATATTTATCTTAAGCACATATACCACATTGATGTGCACACATGTGTGGGTGGGTGGCGAGGCATAAAAAAAGGAAAAACACAAACTGAAGCATTTTGCACCAATTTTTGTGACGATGTCAACAACAACAGAAACAACTACCACAACGACCAAAGCAATGCGAAGCATTGCAAAGCGCAATGCAACGCCATCTAGCGGCTGCGCCCACCAACACACCTTACCCCACCAGCCCCCTCCCCAACCTTACACTACCATCACAGCACGCCCCACGTTGCAAAACTAATGTTGATGACAATGTTAAGGGCGGCATGACAGCCATAAGCGCACTTGACAGCACATGGAATGAGCTGGACGCAGGATGGAGAACAGGGGGCGGCTGAATGCGAGTGGGCGTGGCAGGTGGGCCAAAGGGAAAGGGGGCAAATACGGGCAGAACGCGGGAGTTTTGGTCTCCTACTAAATCTGGCCCTGTTGTTTGTTGCCGCCCGTAAACCATGTGAGATATTATTATTATTTTTAAAGAAGAACAAACCAAAGCATTTTCAAATTGCTCAAAACATAATAGGTAATAAACAGAACGGAAGAACTCGGAAGCGACTAAGAGATAGCTCGACTAGGAGATACCCCGCAGAGCGGGCCTCTCCTAGCATTAGTCCTGTGCACACTGAATGCCAAATGGTTCGATTGATTGATCCCATGAGAGTAGTGAATATGTATGCTATAGTTAATCTAATCAGACGAACATTGACTGGGCTGTGGATCAGAAAGATATACCTATGTATATATTTCAAGGGGTTTTTCTCTTTTGCCACCAACATCATTATACTCTTTTTAAATGTTGCAAGTGTGCACAGAGTATAACTAAGTTAAACCTTAAACCATAAATTGATTGACTCACATGATGCACAGAAAGTGCAGAAAAAGTACAAATATCCAAATAGAATATCGGCGAATTATTAATATACTTCACTTATCATTTTCGAATACTTCCATAAATAGTATAACTTAGCTTGATTATGTTGAAAGTGTCAGGTTTGTTTTATAAGTCTCGTATTGTTGTTGGACTTCTCAATCAATACTCAGCTTTGGAGGGGAAACTTATCGATATAAGCACATACGACAATATACATACATATGTACTTATTTGGCCAAACCTAATATCCCAATATCTGCATGTTGCTGTTTGCCCATCCTCGTTGCCTGCTGTGGCTTGTATTTTTGATCCATTCATTCATGCCACATATGCGCAATGCTCTTTTCAGGTGAAATGAATGCAGACGTCATGCGGTGCCCAAAAATTGTGCGACGATTGCAAGCAGCACGCTCCACGCTCCACGCTGCTGCTTACCTGCGCAGAGGAGGTTGATGGCATTGGTTGTGGCAGAGTGGGGGTTATGGTTATAGTTGGTTATGGCTACAGAGATATCCAACGTTGCATGTAGCACTGGCATCGAAGTCAGCATCTCAGTTGCAGTCGGCGTTGATGTTGCCGTCGCTCGTTGACGTTTCAGTTTATGTGTTGTTCTTCTATGCTCTCTTTGAGGCGAGTGGAGCGAGGTGGGTTGACGACACTTCTTTTGCCGTGTGTTTCTGTTGCTGCTGCTGTTGCTGTTGTGTCTGTTTGTGTTTGTGTGTGAGCAAGAGATTTGCAAACTAAAGCCTCATCACAATGTCCTCAAAATTCAAATAGCAACTGCAGCAGCAGCAACAACGAGAAGAGTAGTTGGGCACGAGGCAAAGCAGCGAGGCGTCGACTCAAAACTGGAGGCTGAGCCGTGGACGTGGACATGGTAGATGGAGGCAGGGGCGGTTGCTGGTGTCGGGGTGTGGCAGTACGAGGTGGACCGACCCCGAACCCGAGCTCGAGCCCAGCAATTGTCACACGACGCTACTTTTGCAAATTATTATTTTTTTCTTCCATGCCAACTGTGTGTGTGTGTGTGTGTGTGTCTCTGCATATGTGTGTATGTGTGTGTGACGTCTGCTGTATATGAATTGCAAATATGGCCAGCCTTCTGCCGTTTTGTGCCCCTCTGTGACTGTTTTCTTAACAAGCGGCACCTGTGAGCTGTGAGCTGGCACCTAACCCCAGATGCCTCTAACGCCCTGCCCGGGCTCAGACGCAGAGCTTAGACTCAACCAGGCAGAGCTCTAAGTGGAATATGTTTTATTTAGCATTTTTAAGTGTTTGCTGGCTCCACCCAGTGCCCCCAGCATCCAACATCCCTCCAACAACCCATCGGCCACCGAACCGGCCAGAGACGCACTGATTGTTGTGCTGCTGCAGCTGCAACTGCTGCTGTTGCTGTTGCAGTTGTTATTGCCGCTGCTGCTGCTGTTGCTGTTGGTGCTTGAAGCAAGAAATAATAATTATTGTTATAGAAAGGACAAAGTATAATTTCAGATATGTAGCATTGCTCAAGGCGGCCAGCGCAGGGTGGCAGAGCGGCAGGCGGCAAGCGGCAGGCGGCAGGCGACAAGCACATTGCACTCATGCCCAAGAAAAACAGAAATAGAAATTAATGAGTTGATATAACAAAACATAACAAATAAGAAAGAAACATATATGTATGTATATATATATATATATATATATATATATATATATATTTATATATATAAATATAAAATAACAACAAAAGCGAAAAAAAGATGAAGGTGACAACTTATCTCAAAGCAGTAAGAGTGAAAGAGCCTGAGTCGAGACAGACAGAGACGGGGAAAGAGAAAGAGAGAGAGCGAGAGAGAGAGAGAGAGAGAGAAGAGAGGTGCAACGTATGACACAAGGATTGTCAATTAAATGGAAGATTCTGTTGGTTTTGTTGTTGCTGCTCAGGAAACCAGCACAGTTCATTAGCCCAGAAAAACAAAAGAGTTCAACTGGCCAGGTTCTTGGATGGATCAGGACTGATTACTTGTGATATAAATAACTAAGAAGTAGCACATCCGCTTGATTACCTAGTAAAATTCACTGAAGAAGAGAGGATCCATCTTGTTATGTATTCCATTATGCATTGCACATGTCTCAATATGTCAGTCAATATAGAAGCCTGGAAATATATTTAAACGCAATTCAGGAAGAAGAGGAGAATGATATTCAAATATGCTGGTCTAATCAAATACCCTATTATTACTCATCTGAATCGTTGATAGACTTGTAAATTAAAGTCAACGTCTTATTCGAGACTAGCAGAATTACAAACAAAACTTGCTTCTAGTCATAGGACAGATTGTCAGTTTATAATTAGAAACATCCCAAGTTGCATGTATCAAAATATATTTATTATATTAAGTAAACGTATGTTTATATGTATTTTAAAGTATGTATTCCAATACATTCAGCTGCGTAACTAGCTGTCAGGACTCCCTGCTAACACTCCATGCACTCATCTCACAGTTGCGCACTCTCAGCAGAGTCGGAGTCTATATTACTATTCGAACCACACGAAACGAAACGGGGCAACTGAGACATGTGAAGGAACGCTTTAAGCCTTGGGCCCCAACCCAAACAATGACAAATTGTTGTGCCTGTCAAATGTGACGTTCAGCTGTCAAAATAGCAGCAACGTCAGCAGCTAGAACGAGGCTGATGACGTCGACAGTGGCAGCGGCAGCGGCAGATCAAATTGGACTCTGCGTGGAAGGAGCTGAGCTAATCAGGCAAAAGAAAAGAACATCAGGAATTCCAAAAAACCAAACCAAAACTGTGCCAACGGAGAGAAAGAGAGAGAGAGAGAGAGAGAGAGAGAGAGGGAGAGAGAGAAAGCAAGTTGAGAAGGTTCGCTTGCGCCTTGAGCGGGCTTGATTAGCAAATTGGGGGTTCGCAGTAACATTTTTATTAGACGAGTACACACACTCACACACACACACACACGCACACACGCACATTATTATTATTTGGTTTGGGCAACGTTTAAATTAAAATATTTCCGAAGCTCAGCTACAAATGTATGTGAATCTTTTTGGGCTGGAGTGGAGGGTGTTGTTGATTTGGGGACTGCAAGCTGTGGGTTGGCCTGGCAATGCTGAAGTGTCAAGCTGTCAAAGTTGCCATTTTTCACACAGAGATACACAGACACACACACACACACAGCTGCAGCCAAATATTGAAAAATGCTTTGGCTGCCGCCTCCCAGCCCAGTCTGGTCGGGCTTAAGGCCAGCCGTGTGTGCGCCGCCACATGTGCGATGACGACCAACGAAAAAGGGACCAAGGACCTACAATCATTGCTCTGTCTCTGGGTATCTGTGTATCCGTATATGCCACTTAAGCCTTCACGGGCTCTCATTTCATCATTTCGGCTAAATAATAAAAATGATGACGACGACGCTGAAGAGTTTTAGTTATCAAATAGTGCGACAGCAGCCCCGTCAACCGTCAACCCTTGGGCTAACAACTAATAAGCGTATACCTGCCCCTGTGGCCCACACACACACACACACACACACACACAGAGAGAGATAGAGAGAGAGAACACACTAACACACAGCTGCAGCTACTTTAAATTCCATGTGTGACACTTGATCATTTGTCATTGGCCCTGAGCCGCCCGTCGACTCTTGGGCTTTTTGCGGTTACCGTTGCGAACTTGGGCAATGTATGCCCCAGCATAAATAGGAGTAAGGAGTAAGGAGTAAGGGTTCGGTGGTAGTTTCGGTCATTACTAATGATGATGATGACCAGCGCTTACAGGGGGCAGTCGGCAGTCGGCAGTCAGACTCTGCTGATATATCACTTAGTGTTCCATACAGCTGTGACACCAAGCTTCTATCTGTTCTCTCAATATTCCTTGGCGAGCTCAAGATGCGTGCTGTTTGATGAGCATGCCAGCCAATGAGCATACTTTACATCTGTGCATAGTCTTAAACTAAATTAAAAAAACAAACTGAGATTAAATTATATGAATGACATTTAAATGTTATCTTATTATATCTACTTGCTAACTTACTTTTGACAGCACATTGCACATTTGACTAGTTGATTGTGAATTCAATAATTGCCAATTTCAAATTTCAAATTAGCGTTCTCTGAATTACTTTCATTAAATATCAGCAATTACAATACAAGTGCACCTAAGTCTTAACGTTAGTGACACTTTCGATTTTGTAACTTTTGTGTGCCTAATTTGAAGTTTTGCTCTCATTCCCTTACTTACGGCTTTTGGGATTGCTGCCTGCCTGCCACCACGCCCTGCCGCACCATGAAAAATACATTTACAGTTGTAAATTAAATTTCCAACTCAAACAAATCAGCCAAAATACCTTTCAATATCTGCGCCCACGGCACCAACATCCTAGCCGTCGTCCTCGTCCTCATCCTCGTCGTCATCATCATCTTCGTGTTCTCATCATCCTAGTGGAAAGGTGCGCCCGCGGGCTGCAGGCAAGAAGCGTAGCTGCTGTCGAGCGACTGGCAAGCGACTGCAGTCGACTGGGGTAACATTTTTTAAGCTTGGTAATAAATTTTTAATAAGCTTGCTTGTTGTTTTGCCTCGATGCCGTGCCAAAGATATTTTTAATAAATCGTTTTCGAGTACATTGAGAAATGCAAAGAAGATGCGACGCGACATTCACCTCGACATCGCATAAGGGCATATGAAATATACATATAGACAGATAGACGACTGAATGCCTGAATGGATGGATGGCTGGGGGGGTGGTTGTGTGTATGGGTGGATGGATGGATGGATGGATGGATGGTTGGATGAATGACTGTCGGTAAAGGTAACCCCGGGTGACTAGCGCTCTTACCGTGTTGAGCTGAGGGTGTCTTGCGATTGTCCTCAATGTCGCTGTCACTCTGCCCCTGCCCCTGCCACCGCCCCTACCCCTTCCCCTGCCCCATTAAGCTCTCTGTCTCTCATTATGGCTCAGGCATTCTATGACGAATTTCACATCCCGTTTGTAACGTTCTCAAAAATACATCAATGTTTTATTGAGCTTATTCCCGATTCACAAGCAAAACTCATTTCGGTCCCATCGAATATTTTAATTCATTATCATTTTAAATTTAATTTAGTTGACTTTAGTTGACATTAAATAAATAAAAAATAAAATTAAATAAAAAAAAAATTATTATTCTTAAGGGTATCTGATTAATTCTCAATCTAATATTTATTTTAGAAGCTTCTCATGATTATCATCAAGTCTCACTCCCGGATTATCCTACGAGAGACAGTTTTGTTAGTGTATTTGTGTATCGGTGCAAGGACTCGTACATTTAATATTTATGTATCTGTTTTTTTTTTCTTTCGTTTTTCATTGACTTGCGTATTTATTTGTATTTTTTGTTTTTGTCCCGCTTTGGCGCACATTAACAAAACGCGGAACAATTTTACATCAATGATATTGAAATGATATGAAATACCCGTACCTGAAGGGGGGAGCTGCGGGTCGCGTATTTTTCAATTTTAAATATTGACAAGTACGCGAGGGGGTGGGCGGTGGGCTGAAGACTTGGGGTGCGCACATTGCCTGCCCGGCGGCTTGCTTAAGGTAATTTGACAAGTTGTCGAAGCTTTAGCAATGTCACGACTGGGGCGCAAGTCAACAAGGCAATAGATTGGAATGGGTCGTCATCCGCGCTGATGTCTCACTTAGGCAACTTTTTGGATACGGATGCGGATGCGGATTCGGATTCCGCATTGGAACTGCTATTGGACTACTCAGCTCAGGGCTTGGCGTGTCTCCGATCCGCTCTGTGACAGCCGGAGGCAACGTGTTGTTGGGCGCTAGGACGCGGCTAATAGATGCACTTGGATTTGTATGACCCATGTAGCCATTCAGCGCAAATGGCAAGCGAAATAAGAGCAGGTGACAGCATAAAGCCACGGGAGAGAGGGGTCGAGTGAATAGCTGTAGCTGCCTCTCTCGGCAAGTGGGCGAAAAATACGAATGTCAACATTGCAATTACGCAAACATTTTCCGGACACCAATAATATGCCATGACAAGCTGGCAGGCAGGCAGGCAGACCAAGGAACACACAGAGAAAGAGCAGATAGAGATACAGATGGCGAGATGCAGAGAGATAGACCATTGTTGCTAACTGGCAAAGGTGAGCTGATGATGCAAAGCCCCAACAATGCCAGCCTTGTACAGAACCTTGCCTGCGCACACCGCCCAGGACCCGGGCCGGACAGAAGATGCCAACGACAACGATGACGTTGATAATGGCGTAAAATGGTTGAAGCCCACAACTCGCAAACATGAAATCTCTTGACTAACATAATACCCGTACTCAGTTCCAGAGACTGACATGGATACAGATCACGATTTGGTTGAAGATAAAGATATGCACAAGCCTACAGATGTGGATGTCAATTCAAGACGATCAGACTTTGACTTCTTTAACACAGTTGCAGTCGAGTTTGCAGAAGCTGTAGATTTTGCTATATACAAATTAATGATTATGCAAATTCAACATTTATATATGTATAAAAATTAGTTAAGGATCCCATTGATGAGAAATTCCATAATCAAAAGGAACCTTTAAGTGATTAAGATCTGATAGCCCACTTGTAAGAATTCTGGCCATCAGATCATTGAGAAACGATATTCCGTGGATAAGGTACCTTAAATATGTTTTAAGATATAGATTCTTCGCCCAACAACTTTATATCTGCATCTCAAAAGAGTAGTTCTCAGCTCACCTCGAGATGTTCACCTAATTCCGAGATGATCTCTGCTTCCATTTCGGGACTATGAGTCATACCGACTTAAAGGAATAGGCTTATTTGATTACATATATCTCAATAGAGCCAGTTGGGTGCGGGTATAAAAAGTTCTAGCCAAAAGTCGTAGAATTATTTGAATGTGAGACCAAGTTGGACTATGACTTGGTTGGTTGGTTGGTTGGATAGTTGGCTGGTTGACTGGCTGGCCGGCTGGTTAGTTAGTTAGTTAGTTGGAGGGGGCGCAGCTGATGGCCGAGAAATAAAAAAAATGATAGGAAAGCGCCAGCAGGCAGCTCCAGGTAGCAGTAGGTAGCAGCAACGCTGGAACGAACAAACAAATTGGATGCGAATGCAAATAAACGAACATTATAAATAACAGCAAACGAGCAAGTCAGGAGTGAAGCGAAAAGCGAGAAAGGGAAACGCTGACAACAAAATGGGAATAAAGACAAAAGCGAATGCGAAAGCGATGGAGTATGGAGAATGGCGAAAGGAGCATTGGAAAGGGGAATAGGGCTGGGAGGGAGAATATAGAGACAGTCTGCAACTAGCAGCTTGGAGGGAGTGCTTGAGCTAACGCAACTGATCAGTTGCAGCTAATGCAACCTGGCAATGTCGACACTGCCTCAAATAGGGGCAAGCGAAAAGTAGACGCCCCAATTGGCTATTAGTTGTCCCAATCTTAACGCATCCGCTACAGCAGCGCTGACAACTGACTGAGCCGAGGCAGGCCACATTGGACGCAGGTGGTAGGCCTGTCTGCGCTGACAGTTCTCTCAGAGAAACCAGCGAAATTAAAAGAGAGATAAGACATACATAAATCGAGGCATGGCATCGCCCAGGACTCTTCACAATTGTATAGCTATGATTTAAAGTGACAAATATGTGTATTCCAAATTTAATACGCAAAAGTGATTTCTGCCACCGACTTTGGTATTATCTGAAGTGCAGGTATAAAAAGTAAAACCGCTCTAGCCGAGAGCCTGAATCCTGCTGGTATATACATTATATACATTAAAGTTTAGGTTCTAGGCACTGCACAGATTGCACACATTTCACGCCAAGAATATATACGCTAGATGTGGTCGTCGATGCTTCCTTCTACCTGTTACATACTATTGCATAACTTAATAATACCCCTTTCAGTTTGGTGTATGAATTATATATTTCAGGCAATAAATTCTCTAGGCTATATTCATGGCTCTCAAGTGTTGCCAAATTAGTGATGCACTTTTCTTTTACTCAGGCTGGACTTATGGCCAATTCTTGAAATTGCAACCAAGCATCGAGTAAATGCTTGGAAAGAAACAAGCACGATTTACCAGATTGTCTAGCTTTTAGTTGTGAAGCTTTTGTTAATATGGGATCACCGGTCGATATATATGTATATATATATATATATATTTACAGATGTATATTTATATATATTGATTCGATTCCGCGACCTACAATCGACAGGCAACGTTCATGTGACTGATTAAGGCCTACTTCGGTATGTTGTTGCGTCAGTTAGGGAACTTGCAGCAGTCACATGACACTCCCAGTAGTTTTATTCAAGCATGACCATCAGTGTGGGTGGTGGAGGAGGGGTGTCTCCGTTTGCCAAATGGCAGCTGGGAGAGTTCATTTGCATTGCTGAAGTTGTGGACTGGCCGCCGCAAAGTATGCAACAGTAATTTGCGTGCTTGAGAGGATTGCCGGCTGTGCGGGTCAGCGCGTAAAATAATCAAGCTGCTCAGGCCGCAAAGCTGTAGCTAGGATAGATCCAGAGCTGGGGCTGCTCACGTATGCAGACATCCGGCTATAGCTGGCATCTGCCTGGCCTGCCGCTTCGTTGCCTGGAAACAATCGACGATGCGAATGCAAATGAAACTGGCGAAGCATTTCTGGCGGCGTTGCGCGAATTGATTAAAATTCGATTGTTTCTTTTATTTCCTCCTAGTGGCGCTGGGGGTTGCGCCCAAAAAAGGGTTGCAATGTTATGCTTACCCTTCTCCTGCTCCTGCTCCTACTCCTTCTTCTTCTTAGTCTTCTTCTTCATCTTCTTCTTCTTGTTCATCATCGTCATCTGCTTGTTGTTGTTGCTATTTATCGGCCGTGCCTGCCTTGGCATTTATTACACGGCATTGGGAGTTTTAATTATGCCGCCGCCGTCGTCGCCGCCGTCGTCGTCGTCGTCGTCGTCGCTGTTGTCATTGCCCCGTACCCCATCCGCCCCCCTTAGCCCTCAGGCGCTGCCTAATCAGCGGCAGCACATCAGCCAGTCAAAGCTACCCCCAACCACACCAACACCACCACACCACACCGCACCACCTTCCACCATCCACACGCCTAATCATGTTTCACCCCTTTCGCATTTTTACCTTTTCTCGTCGCCGTCGTCGTCGTCGTCATCGTCGTCGTTGTCGTTGTCGTCGTTGCTTTTCGATGTTTAATTTTTTAATTCGTTATCCTTGCGCCTGCTCTTTCAGCGTTCATGTTTTTTTCCTTCGCTTTTTTTTTATTTGCCTGCCTAATGGGGGGTTGGCTGGCAAGGGTTAAGTATTAAACGCTAAATCAGATAATGTTAGACAATTGAGCAGCGACGCCGCCCGACCGAGCTGACATTAAAACAAAAGACACGGCATGGCGCATCATCGAAGGGCCGACTTGTTGTCGTCATGCAAATGCGAAGCCACCCGAGCAACAGCAACAACAACTTCAGCAAATACATAAACAGTAAAACGGGGAAAAAAAAGAAAAAATAACAAAAAGGGTTAGCTTTTCATAAAATACTGCATATATTGACTCAAGTCATGTACACCAGCAGCAGGAGCAGCAGGAGCAGCAGCAGCAGCAGCAGGAGCAGCAGCAGCAGCAACGGCGCAGCTAGGACGACAACTTCGACAAGGACTCGGCAAACTTCGATTACAAAATTTTCATATTATCCGATTAAGCGGCAGGCAAGGGGAAACCCAACCAAGAACAACAACAACAACCACTAAAACAACACAGCAGCATGAATTAAAATTTTAAATTATTGCTTTGAATGCGCTTCGTTTGTGTGTGCTTAGATGTAGGCGTGGCACTTTACGCCCACGCCATTTGAATGGACGACAGTCTGCCCGCCAAAGTATGCAACATGAAATACTTGCAGAATATGTATGTACGGGTTGGAGAGATTTGAGGGTATGCGCGACTGTCAAATACCCTTCAAATCTTGCTTTGTATTGCAAAGATGAGTATTTTAAATGAATGTAATAAATATAATTTGATGAGAAAGGACCCTCCTCCATTTAAATCAAATTATTGGCGACAGAAATAACTTGTAATTTAAGCACGCCGAGGAGATTTCTCCTGCTGCACCACAAAATTGGAATACCTGCAGCAAGAGTATGGAAATGGACCGAGTAAATAAAAATTGGAGCGCATATAGCAAAATCGGAAGCGGCTGTCAACGCTGATGAAGCCGTCGACCTTTTTGGCCGAGTCAGTTTCTCAGTTATTTTCGGAAATTATCGCAAGTAACTGCGCGGAAAATATGCCATGTCCGTGGCCGTATCCGTCTCCCTCTCCGTGTCTCTTGTGCATGACCGCGACTGTGTCTGTGTGTGTCTCTGTGTCCATATCCGTGTCCAGTTCCACTGTCCACATACAGACTAGCCAAAAAGTCTCCGGTTTAGTCGATGGGTAAGTTAGATTAGATAACCCTTAAGAGCGAAGAGCTTGCGGATGGCATTCAATAATTGCCGAGTTGAGCACATTCTTCAAAAGAAACAACATTCTTTGGGGAAAGCTTCCATAATCTGAATCAGTTAACCCATTTGAACGAGGAATATTTAATTGATTACGGTTTGCCTACTATGCTTATGTCATATTAACTAAATTTAGGTTTGAAAACCTTAACACCTTTTCAGTGTTTTATCTATTGTCCCTCATCTGAAGAAGTAGCAATTTGTAGAATACAAAAACATAGCAATATTTGTATTTGGAATTATTCAATACTCTGCCTGTTGATGTGCGAGGAATGTTAGAATGCAAATTACAAATTTGAAATCTTTCCATTTTCAAACGGATCAAGACTTCTGCCTATCAGTTTTGGACCATATTCTTGCCCATTCTTAGCCTTTACATGCATCTTCTGTTTTCGCTTCCTTAGTAATTAACTGCGACGTAAGAGTAATTGAAAACTTTACATTTGTCTAAAGCCTTGTACCCATCTAGTTGAAACCACTTAAAAGAATTCCCGATTCATCCCGCCTATGCCGCTGCAAAAAAAAAAGCACACACACACTCATGAGGTTTGTTAGCCAAAGTGCTGGCCTTCAACTAGATGGCTGCGACTAAGCCCTGAAGCTTGGGTTTTAGTGGACTTTGCAGGGCTTTGTGGAGTCTGCACAGTGTTGCGAGGGTTTGGGCGGATGGGTGACGGTTGAGTTCTGAGCTCACTTTTGGTTTTGTGCATTTTTAATTATTGGCTTTTTTCTTAGACGCTTTAATTGTATTTGCTCAGCATTTGGACAAAGTGCACACAGGCGCCGTCAACTTGGCACATCCACAGAATACAAGAGAGACCCAGAGAGAGAGAGAGAGGGAGGGAGATAGACATAGATGAAAGATGAAAGAATGATGGGGTGGAGGTGAAGGAAGGTATAGGATAAGGGTGTATACAGAGGCTTTGACAACCCCTCATCTCATTGGCCAGTGGCCGCATTTAAATTGCATGGAATTTGTAAACTAAAATTAAAATAGTTAATGATTTTTTGTTCAGGCGACAATGGGGGCATAGCTGGAGTTGTAACCGAAACGGAGAGTATTCGAGTCAAGTGGAGTGGTGGAGGGGGAGGGACTAGAGGCTGGGAATGAGCAGGTAGGTTGGTAATTGAAAAAGCAGCCATTGCAGCTGCTTCAAAGACAAATAGAGACCAGAACTGTGGCGCAAACTTTTGCGGCGACAACCCTGACGCATGCCGCTGAGCAACCCTGCACAACTAACGTTACTTTTCCTACAACTGCTTCTTCTTCTCCTTGCTCTTATTCTTCTTCTTTCAGTGGTGGCGCTGGTGGTGGTGGTGCTACTGCTGCTGCGTACCGTGTAAATGCTGTAAAAGTTTTTACGATTTGCCAAAACTATAAAAAGGGGCATTCGGGGGATTTTTTGGGTGGGGCAGGGGTTAGTGGTAGTTGGGGGCTGGGGATATTAGGTGGGTGCATGGCCACTTACTGGTGCGTGACAGGAGCTGCATGCAGGAGAGGGAATGGGGCAGGAGACGGGTGTAGCTCCAACTCGGACCGTGGATGCTCGCACTTACAATATAATAAACTAAGTAATTACATAAGTGTGTGTGTGTGTGTATGTGTGTGTGTGATTGTGTATATGGGGGGGCGCTTATAGGCGACTGGGCGTGGCACACACACTATTTTAATTCAGTCATAAAACGAGGCGGGCACAAAAAGTGCGCCCAAATTACCTTGACATGTGAACAGCGAGTAGTGAATGATGGAGGCCGGGGGCGTGGTCTGCAGGGAGGGCTGGGGATGGGATCTGATGTCAGAGTAGGAATCGGAGCTGGAGTTGTGGCCGGGAAAGGAACTGTCGCCAGAGTAAATTCCATTCCCCAGTTGCCTTTCACTTTTTATGACAGTTTAACTTTCACCAAGGCAATGATTGTGGGTGGCCGCGACTACTGCGAAAATGGAGAGCGTGGCTAGCGACGCTGTGTCTGTGTGTGTGTGTGTGTGTGTGTGTGTGTGTGCGTCTGTGTGTGTGTGTGCGCGTCTGTGTGTGTGTGCGTGCATTGCGAGTGAGACCATTTTGCAGGACATTTGTCATTAGGCGGCTGTCCTGCTCCTGCTCCTCATTCTCTCACACTCCTTGGAATCCAAGCAACTGGTCATTGGACAACTGTTCCTTTGGCCAAATCCACTGGCCTCCCCAATACACATGTACCTGCCTCCCCTCCACTCCTGTTTGGCAATCGTCAAAGCGTCGCCTTTACAGCCCAGCGCTGAATGACACTTAAATGTCGAATGTCGAGGCGCATCATAAACTTCCATAATCGTAAATATAGATTTGTGCGGCACGTAGTACTCAGTGTGGCAGTGGAAACGCAACCACACTTAGAGCCACATAACCATCCACCCAGCCCCTTCCCTCTCCCTCTCCAGCTCTCTGAGAGCTTCATGTGCGTAGGCTTTAATCACCCCGTGGACACGGCTATTAAGCTGTTGTGTGCCGAGTCACAAATCTTCTCTGCACTTTTCCAAAACTAACCGTCAAAAACTGCAAATCACATATGCAATTTTTGTTTGCCACAAGTTTGGCAGATTTTTCAAAATGCTTTCCAAAACTGCTTACTTAACTCAAGGAAAAAGATATTTTTATGTTAAGTTCCGTTCATAAATGAAATCAGTCCAAATTGTTACAAAAGACTATTTCTAATTTAAAACCGATTTTAAGTTTATATTACCAGTCAATATACTCGGAGAAAGACATTCCAAAGTCAAACTGTGTTGTGTTCCTCAACTAAATAGGAAAATGTGATAAAAGTCTAATTGTTAGCCAAATATTTCAGCGAGTCATTGAAGCCACTTACGATAAGTTTGTATATCATATCCGAGTGGAAGTAAATGAAGAAGCATTTTCACACACCTGTTTGTGCGTATGATGCTGCTAACGATTAAATTGAAGCTATACAATTACATATATGTATATATGTATGTATGTATGTATGTATATACGCGGTGCTTTAATCTGCTGTCCCGTTGCCAACAACTACGCCGCGAATGCGAAGCTGTTCGAGAGATAATGACAAAACAAAGAAGAACCTGGGCATATTTTCTATAATGACACTTTCAACAGCTGTTATATTTCTCTACAACGCTCTGTCTCTCCCTCTCTCTCTGTCTCTCTCTCTCTGATTTACGTTCCGACCGCTAGAGACACACAAACACACACGCACACACACACACAGAATGGGAGAGTCGCACATATTTGAAGACATAAATAAATGTCAAAAAATGCAGATTACTTATTAACCCCTGTGGCGTGCCACAACTCCAACTCCGACACCAACTCCGCCTCCGCCTCCACCACCAGCTCCTGCTCCTGCTGCTGCTCTGACTCCGCCTCTGCTGGATGATGCTAAGGCCGATGCCGATGCCGATGCCCGATGCCGATGCCGATGCCTTAGCCGCGATATTATTCATTAATAGAAGCCCGGGACGGGCTCAGCAAGCGCAGTTAACGTTAACCAACCCTCCTCACCCCTACCACCCACCTCTGGCCGGGAACAGAATAAAAAAAAACGAAGAGCGCCTCACGCAGCGCTTTTGCCACCTTGAAAGGCGATGTTTGGCTGGGAGAAAATTATTAGCTCTTTGGTAATATTTTCTTGCATAAATTTTTGAATAATTTTTTTTGTTTCGAATTTTTTTTCGTTTGCCTCTCCGCTTATGCTCACTCTCGCTCTGCCTCCCTCTCACTTTCTCTCTCTCTCTCTCTCTCTCTCTCTGTCTTTGTCTTTCTATGCGTTATTCTTTGGTGTCTTTATAATTTCATATTTTGCAGCATTATTATGGGCAACGTCGGTTTTGCCCTGTACCCTGCCCGAGAGTATCATAAGTTTGTTGTGAAATATGCGGCGCATTGGAAGTGTCTTCTGCGACTGTTTTGATACTCTTGATTCGCCTCAGTTGGAAAGCTTGATTATAATTTGATTACAGATTTGTAAGGAACTATCGGTTGAATGTAAAACCTTTTAAGCAAAATATTCCGACCAAAAACACAAAAATCATTGGATTGGAGGATCAATAGGTCGGTTTGTTATTTATTTATTATAATTATATCCTGCAGGAGTATGTAATCTTCGGCGTGCCCAAGAAAACTGTTCCTTTTTTGTTTTATTTTCAATTTAACCCTCATTGTTGTTATTGCGTTGCGTTTTTTTTTTCCGCAGCTTTCGCGTGTGGCATAAAAATTGAATCCTAATCCATGAATATAGATGATTATTATATGCCTCCATAACAATCCCCCCCCCACGACAGCCCCACTTGCAGGCAGCGAGCAGCGGGATGGCAGATATTGGAATATTTTGTCTGTGCTCCGCTTCGCCTTCGCCTAACCAAAACAATGAGCAACCACCGAACCACCAAAACCAGCCGCCCACTCCACCACTCTCTCCCGTCTGTCGCTCTTTTCGACATGCAAAAGCAGTGGCAGCATCGGGATCCAGCCAGGAGTCCAACTATATATATATATATATATATATACATATAGTACACCGGCTCGAAATGAAAACGCCGCCAAAGTTGTCGTAAAATTTTGTTATGACTTTTTCTTATTGCCATTCGCAATTCGCCATTCGCCGTTCGTCGCGTTCTCGAACGCATTCGAAATGTTGTCTGTTGCAGAGGGGGGAATGGGAAATTTGTTGGTGGGTAGGGGGAGGGGGGTATGGACCGAGGCAGGACTCATGCAGATGAGAATATGGATGCGAATGAGACGGCGAGGTCGTTTTTAAGTTACTTCCTGCTGGTATTTAAAGTTGTAAAAATTGATGGTCCCTCTGTTGCTCAACTCTGCTATGCTCTGCTCTGCTCCTCAAGGCAGGATAACCATGTCCTTTTTTTATTCAGCTGTTGCAGTTTGGTTTTTGGGCTTAGCTTTATAGATGCCCATCAGCCACAGTAGGGTTTTGGGGACAATGTCTCTAGGAATAATTTGATTGAATTAACAAAATCCACAATTTTTGCCCAATCAACGCTCAGCCAACAAAATTGCTTGCAGCAAAACCTATTTTTTATGCCCCGAACCCATTAAAATGGGGCACAAAGTGTATAATTGGCTTGTGCAAATGCATGTTCAAGGCAGAAGGAAGCAACTCCGACTCCGACTAAAGTATATATGTATATTCCTGATAAGGATCAACAGCCGACTCTTTGGAAATCGACCATTGCACATTATTCGAGATACTTTTATTGGACATTATTTATGATATATTTATATTTATATTTGATCAATCATGAACTATTGTGGTATATTGGAAGTTAACTATAGATACATATATTGACCATATTTGACATTTCAACTTTGTTCCTCTTTTCACCACCTGGCCAAATACTTAGCTAAGCATTGTTTTTATTTGTTTGCACAGATGCACAAATAAATAAATGATTAGAAAATTAACAATTTCTTCCAATTAAAACTACAACTAAATTACAAATGCATTAAATTTGGTCACACACACACGCACACACACACACGCACGCACACACACACGAGCGCTTAACGAGCAAATAATAATGGCCGCAGCATTTGTAATAACAATAATGAAAAGCTATTTGGCCATTTGCTGGCCGGGCAACTGCTATAACAATTAATTAACAAATAAAATGTCAATTAATTTTACAAACACTGCGAGAACAAGAAAAAAAAATAATAATAATAACAATAAAATTTACACAATACACACACACACACACACACACACACACATGTTACGCATACGCCGCGTGATCCAGCGTCCAAAGCAAAGCAAATAAACCCGTCGACATTCGCACAATGAAAACCAAAAAGCCCACAAACAAAAAAAGACAAGTAACGGTGCTGTAGTCAAGAGTGATTGACTAGCAGATACCCTGTAGTCATGAATTTAAAATTTCAAAGAAATGAAAATGCAAACAGTGATCCAAATGTGAAATATTCCGCATCGAAATGAACAAGCATATCCAATCTGATTCCTTCAACTCTTCAAAGCTTAACGCGCAGAGAAAGAAAGTTGGAGAAAGGCCGTCAAAACCTTGATATAAGATTTAACTTACGAGAATTTATCATAAATTACAAACATTTTAAGCAATTTTAATGGGTGCAGGGTATGAAAACACACTGAAATAGAGCAGCGCAAATTTGCTCATTTATTTATGATTTCAATTTCAATATTAAAGGTGTGCGTGTGTGTGTGAGTGTGTGTGAGTGTGTGAGTGTGTGAGTGTGTGTATATCTGGGCAGTTGTTGGACAGTGGTGAAAACATTTTTTGGTATTTTAAATATTTAATTGAATGATAAATAAATTTAAGCACTGGCATGCATAAATATAGCCAGGAGCAAAAGAGATGGATACTGTGCAAAAGACATATGTGGAGACAGAGAGCGAGAGAGAGAGAGAGAGAGAGCGAAAGAGGGGAGAAAGGCAATGAGAGGGAAAGAGAGCACGAGTTGCGAAAAGGAATAATATTGTAAATTGTGCGGTTGGCGGAGGCACCGGAGGGGCCGTTTGGTTTCTGGCCAGCAAAAATAAAAGGCCAAAACCAATGACTGTGCAGCGGTCACATAAATATTTTTACAACAGACAGACACACACACACACACACACACACACACACACATACAGATGCACAAACACACACAGAGACGTGCCGCCGCCATTTTGTTTGAGGACAACGGCCGCAGACACAAATGCAATTTAATTATTACATTTGGCTTTTGGCCCCTTTCGACATCTGCTTTTTTTTATGTGGCGTTTCTTTTTATACGTATTTATTTATATATATATATATACTGTTTTACTCTTATTTTGTTTACTTATTTATTTAAACATTTATTTATTATATTTACTTGCGCCGCCCTCCAAACGCCATTCATTTTCCCTCCCATTTTTAGACCTATACAGATGATATTATAAATATCCCATGAACTGTGGGGAGTATTGATGGAGACGTTGGCCAAGATAATTAAACTCGTTCACTGACAGCCATCCACAATTGCATCTACCATCATCAATAGAATTCGATTCTGCTATTTTTTAAAAGTTAAGGCTTCAAGTTTTCGTTCTAATTAAAAACCAGCAAGACTTATGAAGAAATTCTTGGCTTGCGAGTTTATCAACTCTGCTAAAATGTTTTGTACTTTTTTCAATATTTAATTATTTTCTTAGTTTCTAAGATATGCATACTACATATAGCTGAAATCATTTGATCTGTTAGGATATTAAATATTCAGTTTAAGTTTTCTGGCATTTGTTGTAAGAATTAATATTTTGAAGAACTTTCGTACAGCTTTTCCAAACTGCGCTTGAGAATTAATATAAAACTTTACGTTTTTAATATTGACTGGGGTGTTTAAAGATGTGTGAGCAAGAGGCCGGGGGCTTGAGTGGTGGGTGTGCCATATTTCCCAGGTTAATAGAGTCTTACAAACAACTAACACAAAGTTCGAAATATGCAAAACAGCTGAGCATCAGGTTAGGGGAATTGCCTGGTGCTTGAATAATTACCTGGGGAATAAGTCAGACTGCGTGTGTATGTGTGTGTGTGTGTGTGTGTGTGTATGTATATGTGTTTATGCATATGTGTGTATGTGTGTATTGGCGAGATGGACTTCAATTTTAGCAAGTCGGAGCTAGCTGGTTGGCCAAATGCTGACACTGGCTGAATCTGTATGTTGGATGCGTTTTAGTTGCACTCAATCTCATCTGTTGCAGGAGGCCATATCCAACCCATTGACGCCTCTGATCGGAAAGAAATCGTTCAAGCTCATGCTTGTTTTGTTTATTCAGTTATCTCTATAATTTGTGACAAACTGTGCTGTATATCGGAGTTCAATTAGATTTCCTTCTGCTAGGGATGCATCACATCTTGGGATCTTGTGAATCAATACAGTCCTATCGGGGAATGGAGCATTGGCAGTTGTCATATTGCTTATGCAGCTCCTTATTCCATCCACAAAATCCGATAATCTGCGCTCAATTGGAACTGCCGTCGAAGCCTTGGAGCAATGCATGCTAAATCTCAAGAATGTCCGAAAGCCATCAGCCATGCTAAAACAGTTTAAGGAACAAGTTTTGAAAATCCATTACAAATCTAAGCGAACTATTCCAAAAAAATAAACAAATAAAACATGTTGTGTCAAAAATGAAGCATAACCACATCTGTTGTTTTTTATCTCACTAAAAATATTGTCAACTTCCCATGTTAAAATTGGATTTCAACTTTCGCTTTTTATGCTCTTTAGTTTTGATGAGAAGCTCATTTATATTTGGTAACATTGATCTCGCCGATTTGCTGTGTGCAACGAAAAGTTTTGTAGTTTAGCAGCAAATGTATCAGAGTAATATAAACAACTTTGAATAAAGCAAAAAGTACAAAAATGAGAAAACCAGAAACAAAAAGATCAAGCAAATTATGCAAAATTTGACAATTTCTTAGAAAATTTATGGCACTTGTGGGAGGCATAGACGCTCTCATGTTAAACTTGGCTGCAGATACGAGGACATTTAAAGAGTTTATGGCACACACACACACACACACACACACAGACACTCACACACACACACACAGGCACACATGCTTATACACATGTGTGTGTGTATATTGCCACATATCAAAATGGCAGGCGACTTATCCCGCTTATCAGGAGGAGGCACACCTTCGCCTCTACGGGGAACGACTGGGAACGTTTACATAAATTCATAAAATTATTGCCCGTAATCAGCATTATGCATTTGTAAAAACCGCAAAGGAGAAAGCGGTGGTGCGGTGGTGCGCTGCCAAGCCAAGTAACGGCAAACTGGAGGGGAGTGGTGGGTGATGTGGCAGTGTGCCTGATAGAGCTGAGTTTTTCCTGGCTAGAGGGACGCTTTGGGGTTGGGTGAGGGGTGCGGAGGCGAGTGTTGCAGGATTCATAATTACAAGTAACGTCTCGCCCCGTTCACGTTCCCGTTCCCCTTCCCGTTTTGGTTCTGGTTCTGTTTCTGGTTCTCACTTGATTTGCCAGCAACATTTTCTTTTTAATTATTTATATTTTGGGATTTTTAGCAGGCAGCTCACGATTCAAAGGCAAGTTTTTCCTCTTACACACATAGCAAACCTGTATGTGTGGGTGTGTGTGGGTGTGTGTGTGTGTGTATGTTTGTGTTTGTGATGGGGGTGTTATTTGCATACATCAAAATGTGTGATGCCTGCCTGTCGACTACCGACAATATCTTTTTATGCTCTCTCGCCATGTATGTATGAACACGTATGTGCTTCTGAGGCGTAAGCAGCCCAACTCCTCCCAAAACCAGCCCACCCCACATCACCCTCTCCCTGCCCCTTTCCCTATCCCTGCGGCTGAGCCCACCCCATTGCCATGTATTTTATTAGGCATGTTAATTAAAAGACATGAAATGAAAATAATGAAAAATATATATGGATAAAAATTGTTATATGCATATATATACATACGTATATAGATGTATGTACACACACACACACACACACACACACACACACACTCATGCGTGTACAAATTTTTATATATTCAAGTCATATGTAGCATACACATATGTATATGAGGTCTGCATTAAACAGGCTTTATTGCTCTAGGATACCAGTTCCTGGTTTCAGTTTTCGGATCGGCTTTTACCTCAGGACTTACACATAGAGTCGTTAGCTAATATTAGGGATGGTGGGTGAGGAGGAAGGCCTGGTTGGATTATGCATACGCTTTGATTTGCAGCTGCCTCAAAGGGTTGGCGACAACACTCCTCAGCACCTCAGCGCAGCTTCTCTCCCATTCCATCCCCCCTCAATTGGCGCCGTTGGCACAAGTTGGTAACATTTTTATCGCCTTATTAACTCATTGCTGTGGTGTCAATTTACAACAATGCCAAACAACAACAGCAACTCAAGTGAAACAATAGCAACATTTTGCGTCTCCAAGTTCAGTCACCCAACTGAACACCCCAAACCACGCAATCACCCAATAAAGTGCCAGCTAGCACCACCCCCACCCCATCACACCTCCTTTGTCTCAATATGCCTTTGTTGCGTAGGTGTTGAAAAAAGAAAGTTTCACTTGCCACACCACCCAACAAGCCCAACAACCACCCACAGCCCGTGGACCGTCTTAAGTGTTGCTAATAACGCCTACAACTAAGTAAAACAGCTGCCGGGGTATTTCAGCGTTTCTACAATGCGCGGCGGGAGAGGCGCTGCTGGGCTATGGGCGGGGCAGGGGCGACACTTTTAAGAAATTGCAAAGTTTTCCATCTAACAAAAGGCGAACGAAAGGCTGCCTGGTTGCGAGTGGGTGGGGTGGGTGGTCGGGGGGTGCGTAACGGTAACGGAAACTCCACAACAATACTTTGATGCGATTTTGTGGATATTAGGTGTTAATTTTTCAAAGTACCACTCCCCCCACCCCCAGCAGCACACCCAGACACCACCCCACCCCACGCCACCCCTGCCAAGACATTGGAGGGGCTGGCTGCTTAGGTATTGCCATGGCCACGACTGCTGCCTTTTGTAATTTTAACTGCTTTTGGTTAACACTTTTACGCACTGCCGACTGCTGTGGGCGACCCACTTGGCACTGGCACTGGCAGTGGCTGACATCGATATCACATGGCAGCACTCAAGCATACCCCATCCCCCACATTCCACCCACACCTCCAGCACACCCGAACCCACTCACCTCCTCCATGGAACGGAACAAACGCTGAAAAGTCATCGATGGGAAAACTTTTGGACAACTTTTTCTTCGTTTGCGTTTTTTATGCGCTTAAATTGGTCCCAGGAGGCTGCAGTGGCATAGAAAGCCGCTCGGTAGGGGGTTGAGTAGGGGTTGATAACAAGCATTGAGTTACTAGCCACCCCTACTTCCCTCTCTCTGTAGGAAAACGCGCGCGTTTCTGCCATTTATTGAGCATTTTAGCCTTTCATCGATGCTTTTTGGCTGAAATTATTTGGCTCATTTTAATTATTATAACCGCTAAGTACAGGCAGCAGCAACAATGCCACACACAAGCACCCAACCAACCACACTCACACATACATACACATACACACACACACAATGAAGTTTTTTGGTAGTGCCAATGATGACGGGCTTCATGTGCTAATGTGCTGTCTGCCAGCAGAGAGGGAGCAAACAGCATGGAGAAGTGGGAGCCACTGAAGGGGAGTGTGGGGCAGTGGGGAGGGGGGCACACAAATTTTAACGGTTATGAGCAACGTAGGGTCGTTCAGCGGACAGCAGCAGAGTGTGGGCCATAAGAATGAGTGGCAATGAGTTTGTCGATTCGACAGACTTTGTTGTAATACTCGTTGTGGCATTGTTGCTCCTTGGATGATAGGTGCTAGATGCACGTCCCGCTTACAGTCGAGAGTGTAAGGGGTTATTTGTGACTTGGGCCAACCAAAACTGATTAGTGTGGACCAACTGTTATGGCCAACTCTATTATGCACAGTTTGAAAAGCCTTTTTCAGGCCTTCACTTGAATTGCTATTTCCCAAAAGCACTTCAAATAATAAAATTTGTTTTTGTCGTGGTTCTTAAAAAGTTGAGTAACGATTCATTCGCGCATATTCGTGAATATAAGCAGTAAGTGTGAATGTACAAATATTCACTTTCACACTTAGTCGAATATTCTGTCTAATCTGACAAGAGCAGGCAACAATCATAATAATTTTGATCAGTTTCGACTTTAAACTCATTATTCGATTGATAAGCAGTCCGTTTTGTGCTAAAATGTGTGTCTTTTGCTACGTTATTATTGCCATTATCATTTTGGTCTGCATTGCACTGCTGATCATGCTGGCTGTTAAGTAAATTTGAGTAAATTGAGCGTTTTCAGGTACGTTAAATGAATCGAGTTTATCGCTCGTACTTTATGGAATTTTCCAAATGAATGCACTCTCCAAAGATTTCTGATCTGATCTAGCTAAGCGTGGTGTTTTAGCAAGACTCAACAGCAACATTATTAACTTAGCCATAAACTATTAGCCACTAAAGTTTGGCTCTTAGTTGTCTCACATTCCGTTTCAAAATCATAATTTTTTTTACTGCATTATTTTTTATTTTTGATTTTATACCCTGTTAAATGGGAAGTGTAGCAGAAGGCATATTAGGTTCAGTGCTGCTTCTCCCCCGCACTTTCTCCGCCCCTCTCCTCTAATCTTCTCCCTGCGCTGCTCTCTTTTGTGCTCCTTTGGTGCTCGGTTTTATGCCTGACAATTGCACTCTTTGCTATATGCTGACCTCTCTTTCTCTCTCTCTCTCTCACTCTCTCTCTTTCTCTTTCTTTCTGGTTGTCTCTGTCCGTGGTTGGTTACTATAATTAACCGAATATTTATTACTGCGGTAGATAAAATGTTATGCGGCTATTATTTTAGTTTTATGACCAAGTGAGAAGCCAACAAGCAGCACAGCCAGGTGGGCTTTAGCCGAGCCAAGTTAACGGCCAACAACAATAACAAAATGGTGGCTGCAATTTGAACGCGCTGCATGGATGCAAGATGGGTGCGACATGAACATGAACCTGAGCCAAAATGCATTTTCACGCAGTGTATCCGCCAGCCGGGGGACACAAGCCACTGAGCAAGCGCAGCCAATTAGGCCAACAGCAATGCGCAAGCTGAGGCGACCTAAGTCGACCACCGAGTTGAAGTTCGCTTTTGCGATTCGGATTGGGTTGCCTGCGGGAGGAAGACACACATTGAGAACGAAATAAAATAAAATAAAATAAAATAACGTCGCTAATTGTTTTAAGACCGCCAAGAACATCAGCTCCGGCAATAAGGTGTGAAATTCAAGCGCATAAATCCAAGACGCTGACAAAGTCTTCGCCCAAGAAGTTTTGCCAGTTGTTGAGTTGCCATGTTGCTGCTCCTGCTGCTGCTGCTGGTGCTGCTGCTGCTACTGCTCCTGCTACTGCTCCTGTTACTGCTCCTGCTGGCTGCTGTAAGTGCCAAGGTTCTGGCACTCCTGTCTCCCGGTTTGCCAGTTGCTGGTTACTGCCATTGGATGCCCTGAGCCAGTTGATAAGGATAAAAAGTTAGCGAACAGTTCGCTTCCTGGCCCGTAAAATAATAACGGGAAGAAAATTACGCATACGCTGTATTGTTTTACATTGTCTACGTGCGGCGGCCAAATAAGACGGCTTATTAATATTATTACTCATACGCCATGCGGCCCCATCACAGCACACTCACAGCCCCAAGCTGCTGCTGCTGCTGCTGCCGCCGGCGAATTCTGTTGCCATATAATTATAACTGTTTAATGAACTGCATGGGGCTGTGGCCCCACTAGCAAAGATGCGGCCGCCAAATGCGGCAGCCTGTGAGCACTGATTGAAGCCAGAGCAACTGCTTTACCCCCCTCGTGGGCGTGCCAACTGTGGGCCCATTTGAATGGGCCTTATTGAGCAGATTTTATTCCCTTTACTCACAACACATTTCTCTCAACCTGCACTTCTATGGCCAAAGCAATAATTATAGCCAAATAAATGTAGAATACAAATACAAATATATCAACCAGTAATATATATACATACATATATACATATATGTATATAGTGCTGTAAAATATTGAAATATGCTAGCAACTCGATCTTGTGCTTAACAATTGAACAATGTCGCCAAAGATATACAGTGAGAGACAGCTCAAAGTAAGCAGTGTCAAAGGAAAAACATAATTGCCTGCCATAAGCTAATTATTCATTATTTTTCAAAAATTCCAAAGACCGATGGTAGGTACATGTATTAACCACCAATATGAATGGATGACCCTAATAAACTGAGGTTTCCCCACCTGTATACAGAGTTGTCCTATACCATATCCGTACTCCTTTTCGCTCACCTGTTTAAATGAACTTTCTTCCATTCCTAATGTGATAAAACGAGATGTCAGATTGGCTGCCAGCCTTATGGCCAAGTGGCTTAGATCAAATGCAGTTGTTTGAGAACAAGCCAGTCGCTTTCAGCAGCTGAGCAGAAAATGTATTCATATTCATCACATAAAAACTGTTTATTAAATATAATTCTAATTGGTTTCACGTGAATAAAATTCAGTTATCCGCAATGCGGGCAGCAGAGCCCAACCGCGTTGCTTTCCGAGTTAATTTCCCAATTGAAAAGTGTTGCCGTAATGAAGATTGTGCAATTATATTTGTTCAACTGTTTCGTGTTGATTATTGGGAATGACATAATTATGGCAACACGTATAAATAATCACAATTGTCGCCACACGTTACCAAAATAACAACAAAATAAAAAACTCATCGATTCGCTTACAAATTAATTCAAATAATACTACAACCTGAAAACTATAGTCTCAATTCGAAATTAATTTCAGCAGCAATTTGACGATAGCAATTCGACACGCAAGGCTGCCCCAACGCGAACACCCCATAAATACGTAATTCTGAGCGGGATTGGAGCACACTTCTCGACGAGACACACAGCTGGAAAGATGCGTCTAACTATTAGCTACTTCCTGAGCCTACTTCTGGTGTTGCTCTGCGGCAACGCTTTGGTGGTGAGTCTCTCAATTGCGATCTGCACCACTAATCCGACACCACCTAACTCCACCCACTCACTCTCACTCTTATAGGGCGCCATGCCGCAAGGTCCGTGCGGTCCGCCACCTAGTGGACCGCCGCCAACTGGTCCAAGGCCATCGGGACGGCCACCAGGCGGCCCTTGCGGCCCGCCGCCATCGACGACTGCCGCAACCGGTTAGGTGGACCCCAGCGCAACCGATTCCCACCTGGCAACCATGGCACAACCAAAAATTCACCAAGTCACTCTTGCTTTTGGTGTTTTTTTTTTATACCCATCTTGTACCCCCTCAAATCTGGTGATTTGTGCACCTAAAATATATATTCCACTAAACAGCAAACTAAAAAAGAAGATTTATTACCAGGCACCAGGGTGACTCACCTTATTCAGACAGGATATTTCCAGAACAGAAGGATGTGTCTGTCGAAAAATCAGAGTTGGCACTTCTACTTTATATACACATTTATTTTTTTCGCTATTTTAATTGCAAATTGAGTTGCAAAAAAACCTCGATTTGAGATTTGGTTAATTTTGAAGTTTTCACTTATCCAAGAAGTCGGGCTTACTCATTGTTAGCAAATAGGTATAAATAGTATACAAAACTGTGCAAATAATATTTGCGAAGTATTTTCATATTTACTAAAATATATATTCGTATATATATATATATATATATATATATATTCGTACACAAATAATAATATAATTAATACGCAATTACAGTACATATTTAACTAGTCTGGCAGAAATGAATCGTTATTATTATAATTATTTGTGGAAATTAATGGAAAGCTGATTGAATACGACAGAACTGTAGTGCGCAAAGGATTGCAGGAAATTGATTGTGCCGCATCCTTGCCGAGACTGGAGCAACGCCACTTCCAGCTGCCAACCCCCCATTGCTCTGTGGAAAGCGGAAAGTGGAAAGTTTGGGCCAAGCTCAGTCCAGTTGAGTGCTCATTTAATTTGCCGTTCAATTCCACATTCGTTTCGGGTGTTGAATTTTTAATCACGCGCACGCCTGACCCCAAAATATAAAGCACAACTGCCGATGTAGTTAGGGGAGTCTGGATTGGAGGCAGGCAGGCTTCAGTTGCAGCTCTACATTTGAATATGCAAGGCAAGCCGCTGAGAGCGAGACGAAGTCTGGCCAATAACACACACACACACACACACACACACACAGAGAGAAACACACACAAACACAAACACACAAAACAGGTCAACTCAACTTGGTCAGCAGCCAGCAGTAGCCAAAGGCCCCTGCCCACAAACAGATCCAGTGGAGCGCCCAACACTTTAAGTTTAGCTCATTAAATAATATCCTTTTTTGGCGACGTACGAAAAGGGCACTAGCTGCAACAGGAGTGGGGGGAGGGAATGGAGTGGTTGTCCTGGCGAGGAACGGACGATGCTTATCAAAATGTTGCTGCTGCCCTGTCGAACGGGTTGCTCAGTGGACGGGGTGGCGGGGGGGAGAGAGGGGGTTCGCCGGGCTTCTTTTGGGACACGGTTCATGGCGCAGTCGATGCGTTTGGCCTCTGAGCTGCGGCACTTTCTGGTCAGCCCACGTGGTGGTCAGCAGTCCGTCTCTTGTTCTCTTTGTCTCTGCGTCTCGCTCTGCCCCCCTCTCTCTCTCCATCTCTCTCTCTCTCTCACAATCGCCCTCGTTTTATAGCTGGGACAGTTTTTGAAAACGCTTTTAAATATTAAAATCCATGATGATTTCCAACAGAACATTTTCGCCATATAATTTTGTAGTTCGTTTGCCCGGGATTCGAGTTTGAACTGGGGTTTTGGGATTGATGTTGGGGGTTGGAGCTGGGGCTGCCGCCCGTTGCGCATATTGAATTTATTTAATTAAGGGTTCCATGTGGCACACCAACACACAGAGCACAACCACAACCATCTCTCTCTCTCTCTCTCTCTCTCTCTTCTCGGCCTCTGTGTGTCTCTCAGCGCCTCGATGACTTCATTTTCAAAAGTATGCAGCGATTCTTTTTGTTTTTTGTGTGTTGCTGTCCCGCTTCGCTGCATATCTCACAATAATTTGCACAAATGGACAGCCCCAGACTGCCCACTCCATCCCCCCCCCCCCACCACACCCAGCCCCGGGGGCGAATACGTGTCCATAACTGTGCATAGTTTCGCCTCGTTTCGCTTGCCGCCATGTTGAGAACTGCGAACTGGCAACTGGCAACGGGCAACGGGCAACTGGCAACGGGCAACTGAGGAGTGGCAACTATGGACTGTTTGCAGCTTCCGCACATAGCTGGGAAGCAGTGCTTATGAGGAGATGTTGTCTGAGGCTGTCTGACTCTTTGACATGTCACTTTCTGTTGTAATTCTCAAATGGAATTAAATGCAACATTCAAAAGAACAACAAAAAGAGAAGCGTTGCCCGAAGGGAGACGCTGAGTGGCGTGCTTTCGATGCAGCTCGAGTTCGAGCACCGTTTACAGCTACAATTGGATAATTAATAGACGGCCAGTGGATCGCAGGCGGCACCCAAATCAAATGGGCTTCCAAATAATCGGCCACGAAAACCGCTAATATGCCAACATTGCCGTTGCCGCAAAAAACGCGACCAAAAATCAACACACAAAACACACACAACATCGCCAAAAGCAACAGCAACAACAACAACAACAGCAACAACAGGAATAATAACAGTAGCGGGCCAACTGTGGCATGGGGCCTGCCCGTGTGGCATGCGGCATATGCCACACCGCACAGCCAGCCAGTCGCAGTCAGTCAACATATGCATGTGTGTGTGCGTTGTGTGTGTGTGTGTGTGTGTGTGTTGTTTGTGTTTGCAGGTAATGTTGATCCACGCATGCACAGCTTAAAGCTAAGCAGAAAGCAGACAGCTTTAAATACCCTCACTCAAAACAAGTCTGGTGCATAATGCCACACGACGAGTAAATTATTTTTTGTATTTCACATGACACATTTTTTTTAATATTTGGTTTTTTATATTTTTTAGCGGCTTTAGTTCAGTTTTTGGTTAAGTTTTAGCAGAAAATGCAGAAATTGCGCTTCATTAAATCCACATGAATATTATTAATAATCTGTACAGATCTACATATATTTATCAAAATTTGATAAGAATTATACATGTATTCGATTACAGATAGTTCGATTATATATCGATTATATATCGACTATATATCGACTATATATCGACTATATATCGACTATATATCGACTATATCGCCTGTATCGACTTAAATGGAATATCAGTAAAATTTTGAATAGTGTTAGAGAAGTGTGATTTAATTCGAACTTGCTAGAGATGCAACTTTTGATTGTAGTATCTATAAGAGATAAGAGTTACTTACACGCTTGCACTTATCCACCTTGTGGAAGTTAATAGACTTATTTGTCCAGTGTATGAGAGTGCGGCGAAAGCAACACAGTCTCAGCCTAAATGATGGGCTGAGGGCTGTGATGGAAGTTGAGGCCGAGGACGATTTTAGCTGTTGGCTGGGCGTGAGTGAGTCGCGATAATAATGATAAACATCACGCTGGGCAGGCGTGCGGCAAGTGGCAAGTGGCAAGTGGCAAGAGCAGGAGACACTAAACGGGAGACGTCAGGCATCAGTTTGTTGTTGCACCGAAAGCAGACACACACACGAGGCAGAGAGAAAGCGGCGGAGGTGGGCAGATAGGGAGAATTGTAGGTGGATTTGGAGGGGCAGGGGCAAGGGCAGGCACAGGGAGGGGCAGGGCGTGTAGCCATGCACTTTCGCTACTGCTCGATACGACGCGACTACGTCAAAAAGTTTGTTTTGACAAATGATGTTGCCAGTGTTGGCTCGCACACACTGGTAAGTCCTGCAGCAATTGGTGTCCTTGGCCCCACTGCTGTCCAGTGGCCACTGCTAACACACACACACACATACACACACACACACAGATGCATACATATGTATTCCACGGACTTTTGCCTAATGAACTTTTGTTCGCCTCGACGACAATTGACAACGAAATTATGACCTGCAATGACGCCACGCACTCGCACTCACACACACACACACACACTCACACATACGAACACACACACACGCACTCCTACTGTCTGACAGCTGTGTGTCATGAGTTATCATTAAGCAATCATTTGGCAATCGCTGGCAGCTCAACAAGTCGCGCATTTCGCAACACTTGAGCGAATCAGTTGTGGCGATACCAAAATCTAAATGTAAATGCCTCGACCACAGAAATTGTGTAACTCAAAGCCCAACTCAACTCAAGTCAACTCGAACATCATTAATAAATGTAACTCGAATCACAATTTAAATGCGGAAACTACGACTGCAAATCGACCTAAACAAGAAGGCTTATGGCAAAAAACCGCAGGCCAATAAAAACACTTTACAAACGCAATCTGAAGAGTTGGCTCAATTTTCAACCTGGTTTCAATATAATATTTACTATTAATTGGCTTAAATAAATTGAATTATATTTTGTAAATACTAAATACAACTAAAACAACAACTAAACATTAGCAAACGATTCTGTGTTTCGTTCAAATATTGTTTATTTTCTTATTATTTATATGCATTTTGTATTAGTATTGTTTTCATTAATTTTATTATTATTTTTAACATGTACATATTGTTTGACAGATCCACAAATCTCATTTGGCAAAGTGCTTTTATTTGAAAATATATACAATAAACTTAAGAACTCCTTTTTATTTGAAGCTTATAGCATTAACAATTTGTCACTTCAGTAAAATACATTCATATTTATATTATTTATTATTTATATTATTATATTATTTATATTAAACTCTGCAGTTTTGAAGGTGATAAGAACACTTTGATATCAGCCATAAGGCCGAGAAGTCTTTAATCACAAGTGCCGCTTTCAATTTTAATTTACGAATATTGAAGAAGTTCATTTGAAAGTCGGCTATTTAATATAAAATTAAATGAAAACAGTTACATTTATAAATATATATATATATATATATATATATATATATATATATATTTATTTAATTTTTATTTGCATGTGCATATTTTAATTTATTTAACGAATCAAATAATCGAATCAAATTCTGCTGCTTCGATTTGTGTGTAAAATGAGTTCGCTTCCACTCAAGAGCGGCCGCATTTCACTCAACTTCTCCGCCAGAGAGGCAACAGTTTTTCGAAAAGGGGAAGCTCTTCGAAATTGAGCATTTCGAACTGGGTGCGCAGCGCCGCACACGAAACCGCTCAATGAGGGGCAATCGGCTGTGTTGCTGAGAGAGTGTCTGAGTGAGTGTCTGAGTGCATGTGAATGTGTAAGTGTGTGTGTGTGTGTGAGAGTGAGTGAGATAGCAGCCAGCTTAAACTCTCTCTCCAAGCATAGCAAGGGGGCAGGGCTTCACACTCAGCCAGCTCCACTTCAGTTCACTCCACACCGCTCCGCTCCACTCCCCTCGCCCAGAGCACCGATTTCTTCAATAGATCAAATACAAATGGCGTCCAACTCGGCGACGACTTCATCAATTTTTAAATCAAATATTTCATTGCGTTCACAAATAATCTTGCATATATACAAATATATATATTCCTGCCATATATATATACATATATGTATATATATATTTATATATATATTGTTTTTTTTTTGTGCCCATTGCTGGCTTTGGCGTATTGAACAGGTTTTTGGGGCAGTTGCGCTTATCGCATCTGCCTGCAGCATGATCAAAATGTGGCGACAAGTGCGTTCTGCTTGCCAACTCGCATTGTATGCAAATGCAGTTGGCAGTTGCTTGCCACAAGCGGCTGCAAGGCAAATAATTTTCTGGTGCGTGCCCCAAACATTCTGTGGCGCACTAACAACTGCAACTGCAACTCTCCCAACTGGCAACTGGCAACTTGTAAACGATTATCAATTTGTCATAAATGGACGCGACTGCCGTTTAGTCGCTGCTGCTGATAGATGTCGTTGGCCTGGCCAAGGCAGTTGGCCAAATGTGTGCATCTGCCAGCGCTGCCAGATAGCCATAGGCATAAGAGCGTTAGGAGCTGGGAGCGGATGAGCAGATAAACCAGCCAAAAATGGGTCAAACCCAGTCGGCAAATGAGCGAACCGCAGGGGAAGGGGTACGCTAAGCAGAAGGAAGAGCTGGAGGGGGGATCGTAATTGTGTAGGCCCCATGTAGATGTTAATCGCATTTGATTTAAATACAACTATGGTTAATTTATGTTGTCGACTGTCAACGCGCAGTTTACTTCCTGCCACGCTGCGTGGCAAGCCTTTAGTTTAGTAATTGCCATTGTTGTTGTTCTTATTGTTATTGCCAAGCATTTGCCGCATTTGGCAACTGTGGCACACGACCAAATGCCAACGGCGTCCACCCCACGACAAAGGTCAGCTCTGCCTAAAATGATCTGCAATGCGGAAAACACAGATTGCCCCAAAGCGCTGCTAAAATCAAATGACAAACTCCTCCAAGTAAAAGCGGCAGAAACACTTATAAGCAGCAATTAGATACAATTCCAAGTGCAACCATGTTCTGAGTTTGGCATGACAAGGCAAAAGTGTCATCGATGACAATGCAACAATTTCGATAACAAAGATCAACAATTATGACAAATATTGCAAATGGAGGTTTTTCGAGTGAATTGGAAATATTGAGACCAGCATATAACCTTGCTGCGAGTTTTTCAGTTCATTTGTTTAAGTAGACCTCTCCGACTATATATATATATTAATTTAGAATCAAAATCACAGCTTCTGCTTAATTTTTTGTTAATAAGTTTACATTTAAATATTTCCTGCTTCTGCTGAAAGAAAATATTCATAATTTTTTTTACCTACATTTAAGGTTTATTTTTTAACATTTTGCAAATCATATTTTGACCACAGCTGTATTTATTATAGTAAATTTGAGTTCCAAATACGGCTGCGACTTGTTCAGCAACCATATTTCTTTATCTAGCCGTATTATGGATATATGGAGTCTGGTCATATCACGGATTTATCGAATATTGCATTGTGAGTTTAGCGTCCGTCATTGTGTCTGTGTTAAATGTTAAACAAGCAAAACCTGAACTCCAAAATATTTGTAGTTGCTGGGGGCACAGTCGAAATATGCGTGTAATTAAATGAGAGGCGAGTGTTGACTGAATTTGAGGCAAAAGTGAGGTTAGAGAACGGCACAATGAGGTTAGGTTGAATGTGCGCCAAATAAACTGCCGCAAATATGTCGAAAACAATAAATTGCGGAAGGACTCTATGGACACACACACACACACACACACACACACACACACTGGAAACACAAGATGGTGACTCTCAATGTCATTGCATGAAACTCATGCATACTTTTGGGTGCGTCAGATGAAAGGATCCGTCTGGCTGCTGGACGCCGTTGGAGCCAGGAACAAGGAGCAAGGAGTAGCAGCAAGGGATTTGCAATGCTGTGGGCAAGAGAGCAGCTAAATATTTGCCGCGACGCGTTTTATTATTATCCTTTTATTATCAATGAAAATACACACACACAGACACACACACACTGACATACACACACACACACACACACACAGACAGACACAAGGAAACCGCACTAAAACAAACAAAAAACTAGCCGTATGCATTGGAGCGCGCTGATTATTATTATCCGGCGCAAAACCGCCCAAAAAAGGGACGTACGTATACGCACACACAAGCAAACACACACAACCACACACACACACACTTACACATCCACACACATATCTGCCGGGCTGTTGAATTAACGGGTTGTTCAACAAACTGGAGGAGGAAGCTGGCAGCTCTACAATTAATCGCACCTTTTCATTTTATATATATATATATATACATGTATATACATATGTATGTATGTATGTATATATGAGTGTGTGTGTAGAGCTGCCCCTTGAGTCTGCCACGCCTCGCGCAATTCAAATCAAAACTACTCGCAAAACTAAACTCGTGAAATCAACTTTTGTTATTCATTGAATTTGTGCCTCCTCCGAATCTTTCGCCCGATTCCGTTCACTTCGGTGGCATATTCATGGGCAGATTTATTTATTGAAGCATAATTTGGAATTTGTGTTGCTTGTGTCCCAAGTTGAGATTGGGGATTGAAAACAGACAGTGGACTGGGTAAAAAACTATCGAATGCATTTGACAGCTGCTTTCAACTTTGGCGTCTGTTTCTCTGCTTCTCATTATGCGGCTTTTCAATGCCACTCAAATCGTGGTGGGATTGAGAGCGACGCACTTTATTGGCTCATGTGTGAACAAAGAAAGTTCACTGCTTTCCTTGCTTGAATTGTATGGTTGGAAATTTATCTGTTTACTAAGTCATACGAAGGAGAACGAGTATATTTCGACATATACATATGTAGATGCTGTCCAGATGTGTGTATTATGCTAGATTTGTGTGTGCGTGTGTGTGTGCATCAAGTGTCCTTTGAGTGCAGTTGGTCCAGAGCAAACAGAGGAGCAGCCCTTTTTAAGCCAATGTAAGTCCACCGTATCCATTTGAGATTTGTGCATTTCTACATTTGAGGTTTTGGTTTCGGGTTGGGCTGTAAAAAATTATAATAACGCAGCCTAAAAATATGCAGCGCACGTTTGACAGCCAGACAAACGGAGAAGAGTTTGACAAAAAAAAATAGGAGAAAAGCGCAGCAGAGTGGTGCAGTGGGAGAGAACGAGAGAGAGACAGAGAGAGAGAGAGAGAGAGAGAGAGAGAAACAGGTGGAGGACAGGTGAGCTTGAGTGGACCACCGCAAGGATGCACACGAAAAACGCAGCTCATTGTCGGCTCGACATGCGGGCTTGTGGCATGGCGCCCAAACGTGGGATGCCTGACCGAAAGTACTTCACCGAAACACAAAAAACAGAAAAGACAGAAAAGGTGTCCTGTGCAAGGACATGGTAATGTTATTTTTATATTACTCGCAACACAGCAGCGTCAGCTACTTAAAAGGTCCGCCTTTTGTTTTTGGCCATGCATGTGTTTAATTTTAATGAAATTAACGCGTGTAATGGCAGCCACGCCCCCTAAAAAAAAAAAAAAAACGAAACAAAAAAAAAAGAGCCCAGCACCAGCTCCACGCGTTGATGATGGCCACCTGCCGCATTCGTGTTAGCATTTTTTAGCTGGTATTTTTTTCTTTGCTGGTTTTTTTGTTTTTTGTTTGTTGCTAATCTCCGCCCGTCCAGCTGTCTATGCTGCTTTTGATGTATGTCATGCATGGCTCGGGCCCCGTCCTCTTGCACATGGGCGGAATGGGTGTGGAGGAAACGTGTTAAATGTTAATTAAAAAGCTGCCGTTGTAACTGCTGTAACAATCGTGGACTATGTTGGCTTCTATGCGTAGCAGGCTCCAAGATGCGGCTTATTGCAGCTTGCACAGCTTCCACGAAAAGCTGCACATAAACACTCCTAATTAAGGGCGAGTCAGCCTTTAACTTGGGCTTGCGCTTGGGCTTGGGTATGGGCTGGAGCTTAATTGGCCAGCGCTCTTTTTGCGAGACAACGGCAAACACTCGTACACACAAAAGTGGTAAACAAACGAACAGGTTAACAAGACACACACACACACACAAATTTAGAGAGACAGATAGAGAGAGGGAGACGGAGAGGGAGAGACAGAGGAAGAGACAGAGAGACTGTAAGCAACCGCAGGCCGGTCCAAATCGGAAGCCTGGCCAAATAAAATGTCATCTTAAATATAATTTTCGCGTATTTTTCTTTGCCACGTGCTGTTTGTTGCCCCTTTTGCTTTGCCTGGGCTTTGTGCAACTTAGAAGAAAAGATTTGCAAGCGGTCGCATATGTGAGCCGACGATGGTTATGGCCTTGGCCCCTCCCCCTCCCCCTGCCACATCTGCCACACCTGCACCCCACCTGCCTTTTACAGTTGCATCATTTCCGGGTGGTCGGCTGCATTTGCTACAAATTCCAGCTCAAAGGCCTAAAAGCGCCCTACAACATCCAGCAAATTCAAATCTGATCAGCTCAGCGTCGATCAGCGGGTTCACTTGAAAAATATAACTTTTGTCTTAGCTTACGCCGATGAAAAGCTTGTATTGTGCTTGAGCCGTACTTTTGGGCACTTTTCATAAATACGAAAACGGAAGCGCAGCTTCCCCCCAACTTGCCACATGCCTCATCGTGCACTCTACACACAGCATACACAAAACATATCAAGAAGACATCGTAGTTGTGCCACAACGAAGAAGACATACACTCACCGACTAAAGTTGTTTTCAGTGAATAGTTTCCATATCTGCTTCAGGGGTCTGATCCGATCAGTTGCAACATATCCTGTGCATACATAAAATATGTGCATTTACTCAAGGCTTAATCAGGGGAGAGATAATTTGTTAGTTTAAGCTAAAGAGACCTACGAGATCAGAGTGATCAGAATCATGTGCTACATATTGGAGCACTTCAAATGGAGGGAGAAACTCGATTGCAGCTTTCATTGGAGTACTCTCCTTGAGGGTGTAGAGTGCGCATAGAACTGTGAGCAGCCTGGCAAACTTGGCACAACTCGCGTTGTTGGTGGTCGCAGATAAACGCATAAATGACGAGCTGAAATCTTTTTGCTGGGGCATCTTCTTTAACGCATCGCGCCCCAAAACATGCCAGGCACCCACCAATGTTAAAAAGCATTTTTTTGCTAAGCCTTTCAGAAAAAACGTCGCTTACCGCGGCACAGGACAGCCAACAGCCAACAGCCAACAGCAGCTGCAGCAGCACCAGCAGCAGAAGAGGCAGCGGTGAGGCTTAGCTGAAGAAAGGAGGGAGGGAGAAAAGAATGGAGGTGGGACAGGAACAGGGACTGGTTCGCAGGTTCGTGCTGCTGGGTATGAGCCATGTGTAAAAATTATAAGAATTTCGCTCTCAAGTTCTGTACTTGCTGTGTGGTTTTGCTTTATATTTTTTGTAGCATTTGGAAAATATGCAAGATTTTTGTTGCTGTTGTTGTTGTTGTTGTTGTTGTTGTTTTTTTCGTGTTTTCTTAATTTTTTGTGTGTGTTTTGTGTTTTTCTTGTGACTTATTTTTCTTTTGCAGCTGCTGTATTTATTTTATTAAGAATGTGTAAATTTCTACTTTATGCAAAAGCTGCGGCCGCGACTTCTTAGCATTTTTCCCCTTTCAGCAAAACAAGAAAAAAATCAAAAAGGATGCAAAGAGCCAAAAAAAAAAAAACTCTGTTTGCTTGGCTTTTATTTTTGAGGCAGCAATGCGTTTGATGCTGTGTCTTCTGAGGCAAAGGCATTCCTTAAAGCCTGCTTAAAGCTGCCTATGACAATTTCTTATTAACTATACCAACACACACACTCACACACACACACACACACACACACACACACACATGTTGTCACTGTCCCTGTCCAGAGACGAGCACAGAGCTTGAGCCATTAATCGCATTGGTGTTTATTTAGCTTGTAATTACATTCATTTATTTACTTATTGACTGTGTCGACGGACCAGACTCCCCAAATAACTAACAATATTCAAGACATGGCTACCCCATGACCCCCGTATCCCCCACCGAAATTCTGACCTACAGTACGCCACACAGCCAGGGGGAGGGGCAGCAGGCAAGAGGCAAGAGGCAAGAGCGGCCAACCCCCATTAAAAGCCAATATCTTTACGCTGCTAGAGCAGCCGCAGCGAAATAAGAAAAAATGTCTTTGAATGACTGACAATCAATTTGGCTTGACTGCATACCGTCGGGCTGGATGGCAATTGGAAGGGGGAGGGGTGGTGGTGTGGGGGTGGCTGGTCTCGTGTCGCCTTAACGAACGTTGAAAATTACTTTGACATAAGTTAATTAATCTTTGGTGCGCAAAGTTCGTGTTTGAAATATTGCATAGATCCACAAAAGCAAAACAAAAATGTTTTGCGAACCGCAAGGATGCCAGCCGCCAGGAAGTGAGCACCACTTCCTTCAAAATCCCCCTGCCACCCCTTCCCCACCTGACCAGGCTGGAAGAAGTGACTGACTGTCTGAGCTGAGCTGAGCTGAGCGTCTGACTGAGTGTCTGTCCAGCTGTCTGCATGAATGAAATATTTGTCAATGAGTATTGCTAATTTACAAGTTTGATTTGTGCGCTCGCCATTTCCAGCTCCACTTCCTGGCCAGAGGACAGCGGACAGCGGACAGCAGACAGAGGACAGAGGACGAAGGATGGAAAACAGGTCGCCCACGACTTAAGTCCAGGCGCTGCTTGAGAAATTGCCAAGGCATTCTTTTGGCTAGCCGTACATAAATAAAATTAAACTTACTGACGTGTTTCCCGTGTATTCGCTGTGCCTACTTTGTGATGCAAGAACTTGTCTCTAACTGACTAATATAAGCTAACTCTGTCCTAATCTGGAATATACTCAACTTGCTCAAGAATCCTTAAATCGGATCGCGTAACGAGAATAGCTTAAGCTGACAAATCGACTTAAGCGCTCAATCAGAGCTATTCTTATACATTTATCTTATATTTCTCTTAGGTTGCGATATTATTATTTTGGCGAAACTGTTGATTATGTGTGATTTTTTCATTACAATTAATATTAATACTTGCTTGTACGAATGGGGTTGAAATGCGACTGAAATCACTCAAAGCACATCAAATTGAAATCACTTCACTGGCCAAACAATGAACACCGAGCGAATCGAGACAAAAACCTTCCAGCTGTGAGCTGCTCCTTTATCGTTCCACAATGCAATGTCCAACGAAAACCCACAAAATCAATGAGCCTTGCCATATGTGCTTGACCCACAACTTGCCACGGCCAACTCCCAACTCCCTGTTCTCAGCTCCCAGTTCCAGCTTTCATTCCTCAGTGCGAGCTGTACACTTGGGCTGATAGTTCTTAGCTGAAGTGGACCACCTAGCGGGTTACAAAGCGAGTTCTGGTTGAGTCCTTTGCAGTAATTTCTCATACAATTGCCACTGTCATTTGGCTGTCGCCCGAGCACCGGCCATAGACACAGAGAGGCGAGGAGACGGCTGGCAACTTGTAATGGACTTTAATCAATTAATTTGAAAACGCTTTTCATTGGCAATGTGACAAGGGAGCCAAGGGGTTAGGGTAGGCTGCCCTGATGTTGTAGCGTGGACAATAGAAGGGCGTCTGGCCTGGCCTGGCCTGGTGGCTGGCCACTTTCTTGCAGACCCCAAAAGATCCCAACCAGAAATGCGAGACAGTGAGACAATACGGCAAACGGAAATACATGGCCGAAACCGATGCCAAAAATGTAGCTGCCGCTGCTGAATGCTGACGGGGCTGGGACAAGAAAAAGAATAAATAAACAACCCGCCTGCAGACAGTGAGTAGGTTATGGGGGGAGGCACAGGGACAGGGACAGGGACAGGGACAGGGACAGGGACTGGAACAAGGAACAGGACACAACGAACGCACTTAAAACACAATGATGCTCATTGTATCTGACAGGCAAGCGGCGGGCAAAGGACGCGAATTCCAACTAGATAGCTGCAGACGATGAGAGAGGAGGGAGCTGTTGCTGATCCGTTGGAGCCACACACCTAAGATGACGACGACGACGACGACGACGACTGCGACGATGTCGCGTCTGTCTCTCTGTCTGCCTGCCTGCAGCAGTCCCAGTTACAGTCCCAGTTTCCTCAACCGCCGGCACTTTGATTACGCATTGGCTTGCCAGCAGGATAGACAGCGTGCTTTGCCTCCTGGTTAAGTCCTGCTCGAGCTACTGGTTTTGCTCCAGCTCCCAGCTCCCAGACCCCCGCTTCTGCTCCGGTTTCTGTTGTCGTCTTTCTTTTTTAGCCAGCACTGTTTGGCACTTGCGTTTGTTGTCGTTTTGGCACTTCAGTTTGATTCCGTTTGTTGCCTCGCCTTTGCCTTTGCCTTTTTGCGCCCGCTGCCCATTGACCTGTTCGCCCATTGTCCCCTTGCTGTCCTGTTGTCCCGCTGCCCTGCTGTCTTCTCGTCCTGCTTTCGTCACGCACTTTTGGCGTCGTGGTGCCGCGACAATTAAAGCACGGACCGGGCGCTCTACTCGAGTGTGCTTCCATTATCATTGAAAACAAATTAGTGTCGATGAAGTCAGAAAGTTCAGCTCAGCGAGTGGCCTCTGTCCATCAGAGATCAGAGTTAAGCGAGTAATTTAGACTAAATGGACTAAAAAATGGCCAAGGATGTAAAATTGGTGATATGTGTGTGGTTGTCTGCCTGCTTAAGATTAATATATTGATCATAATAATCATTGTATTCCTTCATACGAGTATGATTTGACTGGTTCAAGTCCGATAAGTATGAAATTAATAATAGCCGAATCTAAAAGAGCCTAATTTATAACTATAACTGAAAATATGAGACTACTTTAAGTATGATCAATTAAGAGTCGAGTGAGCTCGACTATGAACCTTGAACCCAGTTTAAAAAGTTTTGCACCCAAATGTGAGCACAGAGAGATATATCAGAATATATTTTCGACCATAACTTGGATGTTTCTGATCCGATCTTGATGAAATTTGAGCAGCTGATTAAAAAAAATTCATATGCATGCGTTTTAATAAGACGATTCTTCCTTTCAAATGGTGGGAGTTATTGCTATCGGAAATCGAAATGTATCGATATTCGAGAAACGAAGGCAGTTATCGATCAAATAAAGCAGACTTGATCTGCGCCGGGTATGAGAGCACCTATATTTCAAATTTCACCTATATTTCAAATTACAGACGGACGGATGGACAGACAGACGGGCATGGCTATATCGCCTTGCCTGTTGATTATGATCAAGAAAATATACATACTTTATGGGGTCGTAGCTGCTTCCTTCTGCCTGCTACATACATTACCCATTTTTAGTCAATTTTAATGATTAATGAACTTAAAAAGAGAAGAGCAGCCAATTATTCTCGGTCTTGACTCGCACTCGAAAGATCGTCCAAAGATAGAGCTGGGAATGTGAAGATATTTGGTAGATATATGTTATTTCCGTTTCCGTTTTACAGCGACTGAAGCGCTACACGCTGAAAGCTGAATGCTGAACGATGAACGGTGAACAGAAATGTCAACCAATTTCAAGTGACAATGACAACGAGAGGCGACATTGGCGTTGGACCCTGCAAATGGCGAGAAATCAACGTCAGCTCAGCTCAGCAGCACCATCAGCAAGTAGAAAATAAGTGCAAATGTTCGGGTCGACGTTGCACGACTCGAAAATATACCCTGTTAAGAGGATTTAAGTTCAATGAGTATGTTGAAAAGTATTAACCCCCTTTTCAATGGCACATGGGCAATATGACAATTATTAGAAGATCAGCGCCGTTTGTTGCTGTTGCCTTCGAGGATGTGATGCTTTTTATTTTTTGTGGCATATTGACAAGCCTTCTGGGTTGTTGCCATCGTTGTAGGGTATCTAAAAAACAATGCAACACAACGAAACGCAGCTGGAAAAAGAATTAAATCAAGAACTCATTAAGGCGCCGGATGCAATCACACTTTGCGCTATTCAGCGCGTCGCTCTCCCACTTCCCCCCTCCCCCTCTCTATCTCTCTCTCTCTCTCTTTCTCTGTAAACATTTCTCTCTGTTTCTCTAATGCTCATGTCCCGCTTGACCTCTCTCCGTTTCTGTTTCTCATACGATAGCGCGAGGCTCTATAAAAATGACGCCAACACACAGTGGGAAATGTTGCCGCTGCAGTTGGTGTCAGCTTCTCAGTCGCCGTCTCTGTCGCCGTCGCCGTCGCTGTCGCTGTCACCGTCGCTGTCGCCGTTTGCCGCAAAAGTGCGCACAATTATTCATTAACTTTGCACCGGAAAAGCAGAGAAATTAAAAACTGCCAACGCCAGGATAAATAGGGACAAAGTGCAGAAATTAAAAATATGAGAAATAGTACAGAGAGCACAAAAAACAAAAAACAAAAAAAAAAATAAAGAAAATATAATGAAAAAACGAAAAAATAACAACAATAGGGAAAAAACGCAGAAAATGAATGTATGCAGAGACTGAAACAGAGTTGAGAGCTAAGCGCTGAGAGTAGCCATGGCAAATGCTTAAATAACTGCGCCCGCATTGCCCCACACAGTGTGGGTGGTGCACTGGTGCAGAGAGAGAGAGAAAGAAAGAGTAAGAGAGAGAGAGAAAGAGAGAGAGAGAGAGAGAGAGCGAGAGAGAGGTCGCAGGCTCACAACTAATAAAACAAAAGTCAGAAGTCCTTAAGCGCAATGAAGAAGCTAAAAATGCAACGCTGCAACAGCAGCAGCGACAGCTTAAACTACAAAAAGAGCGCCACGCTAAGTAAAAGGGGCTGCTTTGTGGCGGGGGTTAGGCTTGCATTAGGGTTTGGCATGGGTTGACGTTGGCGGAAAAAGGGTTAAGGCTGATGATGAGCTGATGCTGATGCTGATGCTGACGCTGACGCTGTCGACCCGCAGTCGGCGTAATGAGCGCGCCCGCCGCTGCGGGCAACCATAAGAATCTCATAGAATCCCCAAGCCCCAACTTGCCCCCCACCCGCACTCCAGCCGAATGGCATTTGACTGCCCGGCAAGCATTTGGCGCAGTGCACCCATCGCCTGACGCCTGAAAGCATGCAGCACTTATTGTTTTATTCGCCAACGTTGGAGACGCTGGTGACGATGGCAGCATATCCGCTCCACGTCACTTGTGATAATTGCGTGCAGCCGGTGGCTGGGCACCAGCAACACCAGCAACACCCGCACCACACTTGCCCCTTTTGGCGCAAAATTCTAAGAAACGCAATGCAAAATCTGGCAACGTGAAGCCAAGTGACACATGCAAAAAGGCACAACCCGAAGCCCTTAGACGGCCGCCTCAACCAACTGTGAAGCCTTTGTGCATATCGCGCACCGGATCAGCGCCAGCGACAACTACAAAAAGCGCCCACCAAACGATGCCAAACAACAAAAAGGCCAAAAGGCACAAAAAAAAACAAAAAGGAGGCAAAAGGGGGCAGAAAAAAATGTATTTGCAACCGAGCAATGCGAAATAAAAATTCATAATTACGTTTACGCCGGTAATTAAAAATTATTGTAATACAAGCAATGGGCAGTTGGACACGCCCCCACACAGCCGCCTACACCCATAATGGCCCAAAAGTCGACTCATGTGGCCTGCACAATCGGGGGATGGATGCGGGTGGCGGCTTCAAGTCTGTGGCAGTTGCCACAGCGGTCGGCTGCACAAATCACGGAAGCTGCTACAGAAAAAGTTAAGCGCCAAAAAGGATGTGAGGACACAAGGATACGAGGATGCGTCTGGCAGACGACAGCGGCCGTAATTACATGATAAAAACTATTTAAGTGGTTGCATGATGTGCGGGAGTGGGTGTGGTGGTATTGCGTGGAGGCGCAACTGAAGGCGGCAGCGGAAGCGGCAGCGAACGCAAAGCGAAGCGAGGCGAGGCGTTGCACTTACTCATATTGTAATCTTCAGAGAGAGAGAGAGAGAGAGCGAGAAGAGCGAGAGAGAGAGAGAAAGATAGAGTGAGAGAAAGTACACAAAATATAAATGATTGTATATTTGAATATAACCATGCCTCTTATGGTTTATAATGGCAAAGAGTTCAAGAGTTGAAGTCTCAGAGTCATCATCGGGCCACTAAACGGGGAAGTGGAAAATAAGGTAATAGAAAATTGAGTGAACTTAAGTCTCGAGCAGATCTTCAAGTGCGTAAACTATTGGCAATAGTTGATAACTTGTTTATTTCAGTATCAACCCAAGTAAAATCGTCGAGTGAAGATGCCTAACTCATAATATTGTTTAAGTCAAGTCAATCAAAATTAAATTCTATTGATAGGAGAATCACAATGGGGTTCTCTGTCAACATAAGCTGAGTACACCCTTCGATATATAATCGATAGATGGCAGCAGACTTTACGATTGTCACTCATTTAGTTGTGGATCACATTTATTGAAGAAGTGTACTCACTTTGCTGTACAAGTTAAGCCAGAATATAACTTGACATGTTGTAAAAACAAATCGACTTCACTCTTGCAGGCGTCTGCTGCATGAGCATCGATGCACATTTTGAAGCAATTTAATTTGATGCTGTTGCTGTTGCTGTTGCTGTCTGCCTTACTCCTCACTCTTCAGCTGGCAGTCCCCTTTTCTACTTCTTCTTTGCAATTGTAGTGCACCTTTCTCGAGTACATTTTGCGCTTTTATCAATACAATTAAAATGTGTAATCAAAATAATTAAATCATATTCCATTGATGGCACAAGCGATTGCACAAATACGATGACGATCAAACCATCAAAGTGAAAATTCAAAGGCCACGCCACACCAATCCGTCCCCGCACCGCCCCCCTCACCTGCCACCACCACTTCCCCACCACATCCCCTTGCCGTGCGTCACCTACCCTCGACAGCATCAACGGGCACTTAAATTACGCACACATCGTTAAACGCGCGTTTGAAAATTGAACAATATTTGAAAAATTACACAAAAAATTGAAGCGCCAGGCCCATCTACCACCTACCACCTACCACCACCCATCACATTACCGCATCCACATCCACAGAACACATCCACATCCACTTCCACATCCACGGGCCACATCCACCACATATAGAGAGTGTGCAAAAAATTTGCGAAATTTTTTATTAATGTTGCGGCATACACAACGCCGCTGGGCAAAAGACGCGGAGCTCGTTAGCAACTTAAGTTGAGCTGTTGACGACGACGTCGACTTCGACGTCAAACAAAAGGGAAACGTCAATGCGCCGTCGAATTGGCAACATATTTGCTAACAGCACGATTCGCGAATGCCATCCGCTGCCCCGACGCCACACAACTGCCACCACCCAGAGCTGCCACACAGGCGCCAGCCCGCGGCATATGCGCGCCGAATAACAAAAACAAAAAAGCAAAAAAAAAGTAAACGACACCAAGACGACAGCGGCATGTATAGCTTCCTTGCCCCATACCAATCACAAGCTCAATCCCTGCCCCTTCCCCCTCCCCCTCCGCCATGCCGCTTGTTTGATTACCACGCGCGGTTACACGCAAAACAACGCAATTTTCGGCATGCATGCCGCCAGTCGAAGCACCACACCACAGCAACCCAACGAAACCACCCACCCACACCCAGGAGCCAGCCAGGCTATCAGGCTATCAGAGTGGTGGTTGCATGGGGGTCATGGGGGCGGAGCGGTTGGGCGAGTGCTGTTCAATACGGGGGTCACGCTAGAGCTGCAAGAAAAATCGCACAAAATCCCACTTGACAGGCGTAGTTAGCGGGCATCAGCATCAAATGCAAATATCAGTCATGTTGCCAACTCGCGAGGGTCGCTTACAAAGTTCACCAACTTATTCCACATTTCGTTGTGCAGCTAAGAATTGCACTTGCATAAAACTGATTATTCATTATTAAATGATAAGCTTATGCTTGCATCACTGGGCAACAAATTGACGCATAACTATCAAATTCCCACAGTTATATTTACATAAAAAAAATACTTGAAATAATGTTCAAAAGGATGTAAAAATTATTTATTTATGTGCAACAATTATTATTTTTTACTAATAAAATCTTTTTATCGCTGAGCAAATCTAATCACAACAATTCCTGTTTTATTCCTGTTGTAAACTTTACGTGCGCCCCTCTTGTGGGCCTCAGCATCTTTTGATATATTGAACAGTCGCGACTGTCGGGCCGTCGCGTCGACTGCGGTTAATGGCTTATTTAAAATTGTGGCGCGGAGCATTTTGAGAAATTGGCAAAACTGGCGGCTGGAAATTGATACGTGGCAATCAGTGCGACAATCCCCGGCCAAAGATGCAGGCTTTAAATCATAATCAGTAAAATGGAAAAAATATAAATAATGAAAATTACAACGGAGCTGAGGCTGAGGCTGAAGCTGAAGCTGAAGCTGAAGCACTGCTAAAATTGAAAATAGAGCGCGGAGGGTTGGCAAAAAAAAAAAAAAAGTAAAAAAATTTGCATAACTTTGGGTGGTTCGAGTGATTTTGATGTGGGTGGATGGGGGACGTGGGTTGGGGCAATGTTGTGAATCAACAGGATGATTACGCCGAGCGACAAAGAGATTGAGTGAGATGGCACAAAAAACCAAAATGAAATTAATCTAATAAGGCAACATTGTCGTCGTCCTGTTGTCGTCCTTGCTGTGCTTGCGTCGTGCCTTGAACTTTGTTAGCTGCTTACAGCGATTGTTGTTTGTTGTTGTTGTTGTTGCTGTTGTTGGGCCCAAGTCAATTTTACAAACCATTGATGCAGAAGATCAAACTTCCGCAAATGTTGTTAATGAAATATTAATGCGAAAAGGATATGCAATTGACAATTGTCTCCCAGTGCTGGCTGCCATCTGGCTTGGTTGGGCTTACAACACAAAGCCGCTCATTTGCATAGGGCCGAAGCCAAGGAATCAGAAATGGCCTCGGCCACTAGAGAGAATCGCTCTAAATTAAATTACAATTTCAACTTTTCAGATAATGCTATAAACAAAAAACAAAAATAAAACAAAAAAAAAAAAAAAACGAAAACGAAATGAACAAAAATGACAACTTCGAAAAGGAAAAATATAATCGCAGCCATTAATCATGACTTTCTCTCTCTCTCTTTCGCGCTCTCTCTCTCTCGCTGGGCTGCAGCTTCAATTGACATATTCCATTTGCCAGTTTCCAGCGTCTTATGCAAATTTTTCAGCCTCCTTCCCCCGCACAGAACGCCCCGTATTGGCTGCAGTTAAAAGCACTGATAAATCATATCCAAAGCGCCCCGCACAGATTTCTTGTGGCGCGCAAAAATTGCGAGCAGCAGCTAACTAGCACCACCAAGCCACAAAAGCACCACCTACCACTGGGCATTGCGCAAAACAAAAAGGGTCCAGTTTTGAATTTGAATTTGAATTTGAATTGATTCGAAAAACCAAATTCCAGCTTAGGAAAAGTATATTGATAATGGAAATGCGAAACGAAAAGCCCAGCCTCGAAAATGGACCATCTGTGGAGGTTCGATTCCTATCTATCTAAAACTAATAGTAAATAATTATTTATTGTTCAATTATTTATCATTCTAGGGCTTATAGCAATACTATTTGCAAATAAATGTATCTTATTTAAATTTAATAATTATTTATTATTTTGCCTCTCACAGAATATATTCGACTTTTCAGCCTCTTCTCAAACGTTAACCATTCTGGATTTTGGTTTCTTGAACCATTTTACGAGTGAGCAATATGCAAATCAGTTTGTTGCAAATCAATTTCAATTCGTTGGGATCTCAGTGAGGAAACAGCACCATCATTATTGAAGTTACTCTAAATGGTTATAAATGCAGATTACAGAGTATCTCCCAGTTGAGTTTCAATATTGTTCCCAGTCCGAAATCTACATTAATATATTACAAATTTGTAATTAATTTGTATATCACTCAAATTTGAATATGCTTAATTGACTCAATATATATATATAACCACATCAGCGACCACTGATCCCACTACGCTTGGCTTTAACGGCACGAGCAGCCGGTTTGGGCTCTGGTTGACTTAAAGTGTGTGCAGGCAGATGGGAAGGATCGAGGGTCGATTGCAAGTGTCCTTTGCCATCTTGCTGTGTTAAGTAAACTGTCAATATTTGATGTATGTTAACACCCAGCGCCTACACACAGAGACAGAGACAGAGACAGACACAGAGACAGAGAGGGAGTGACCTGAGTGCCCATGCCTGACGTGTCAACAAACATTTTCGTTGATGACGTCGCCCTCGTCGTCAGTGTCGATGTCGATGTTGATGTTGATGTTGATGTCGATGTCGATGTCGATGTCGTCTGGAGTGCCGACGCCTGTTAGCTGTCTTGTTAAACCGATTTGGCATATTTGAGCTTGTGTATCTAGCCATATGCACCATTTGGCAGCCAAATGCCAAAAGGCAGCCACAAACACGCGCGCATCAAACTGCTGCCAACAAGGATACAAGTTGGTAATCGCAGCCGTTGGTAATCCAGTGGAGGGGGACGAGGCGAGGCGCGAGCCGGCTCCAGATAGGCAGGCAGACATGTCGTCTGCCGCTTGGCAACGTTTAACTGTTATTCAATATGTCAAAATCGTGTCGATAACATTCCAAAGCCAAAGGAGTTGGGTGGATGCCAATGCAGGACTGAAGAATTGCCTGCCGAATGCCGACTGTTGGCAAACCAGGCTGCCATTTGCGGTTGCACCTTCCAGGCATTGCTGGCTGAATAGCCAGCTGCAACAACAAACACAAACACAAACAGATAGGGCGAGAGTGAGTGGATGAGTGGGTGGGTGGAGTCGGGCGGTTGCAAGTGTGCTTGCAAATTGTGTTGTGGCAATGTGCGCTAAAGCCACTGGCAAACATTGTTGTGTGTCACGTCTGTGCCGCAAACTTAATTAATCAATTTCAAATCAATTACCACAAATTTGTTACCAATATGCAACGACATGAATCAGAGAGCTCAGACATCGACTCCCAGCCAGACTAGCCCCTAAGATAAGACTCTGGGTTCCGGCGTCACATAAACAAATCTTAGCTGTCAAAAGTGCTCAAATCCATTGTGCTAATCTTGACGGTGGGGCCGAGCCTGTTTTGCTGGAGGTGAGGGTCTGCAACGCAACAGCTCTAACGGCATTCCATAAATCACTAAACACTTGAATGACGCTGCCAATGCAACTTGCAACACATTGCACACTCCCAAAGTGGGTGGCGGTGGGAGTGAGACTGAGACTGCGACTGCGATTGCGATTGCGACTGAGTCTGGGGCTTAACATGCAAACGACACATAAGCACACAAACACACACACACACATACACGCACACACACAAACAATGTGTGAGTCACACCCATGCGGAAGCAGGCAGCGGCCGGATGCAATGCCAAAGGATGCAGTTGCCGTTTGTCGTTGCGACGCAGGCTCGCCTTCGCCTGGCCTGGGTCTGGCTCTGGCTCAGGCTCATAATTCAAAATTGAAATTGCAACAATCAATTGCAACAACATGCAACAAATCGTTTGTTGCCTGGTAGCCTAATCACTGCACGTTAGTTCAACAGCCAGAGGAAGCCAGCAAAAGGATGCGAGTGTGAAACTAAATGTGATTGTGAATGCCTTCTCTATTTCAATATGTGCATATATATATATATGTATATACACAAATATATACATACATATATATATAATATATATGCATATATATATAATGAATGAGGGTTGACATATAAGTCTCAGTCGAAGCTGTGCGAGGGCCACTTGCATCAATTGCTCAGCTAATTTAAGATCATTTCTCAGACAGACACTTAGCAGTTAATCATGCTACATGCTGCCTACACAATGGGACCGATTGATTGATTGATTGATTGATTGATTGATTAGATGTAAATCACATACACAACCTTGAATTTTATTTAGTTTATTGTTGCTGCCAGACGAAATACATATAAATATTTCTTGTTCTTACTTTTAATTTGATATTTCCCTATTCAATTTTTCAAGTTTTTAAAGTATTTGAAATTATTAATTATTGCTGTTGATTAGCGAAAATAAAAATTAAAATAAAATTAAAAATTAAATTAAAAATTAATTTATTTTTATTTTATTATTATTTCATGTTTCTATTTATTTTTTAATTTATTTTTTTTGTAATTTCCAAGCACCTCTTCAGTCAAATCAATCACTTATGTCTATAAGTGGATACAACTTTTTACTTTTTAACACCCAAAATATTTTTTTACGTATTTGCATATATTTTCGCCTGATAGGCAAATGTGAAGAATTGAAAAGACAATTGCATTCAATGCGAATGGACTTGTGAGGAGCTGAAGTGTGAATGTAATTGTCAAAATCTAGATGCAAGTATTCTAATTGAGCTGGTGCCCTGTAGTTAGTTGACTTTTTACATCAACTGAGCAAAAATGTGTTATAATTTAATGTCTAGGCAAAATTGTACCTGTGCTACTTCAACTGAGGACTTGTCCGATGCGATTTACATGACAAAGTTAATATTGTGATTGCCAGAGGGAGAGATAGACTGCCCGTCTGCGTGTGTGTGTGTGTGTGTGTGTGGGTGTGTTTGTATGTGTGTCTGTGGGTGTGTGGGTATGTGTGTCTGTGTGTGTTGTGGCTGGGTCATTTTAGCTTTGGGTGTAATTAGTGCAGTTCACGACTTGCCTGCTGCCTGCCTGCCTGCCTGCCTGCTAATCTGTGATTTTCCAAATTGTTTCACAAGTGTCATAAATCAATGAAATATCAATAAGTCGTTGTTGTTGTTGGGGTTAGTGTTGCTGTTGCTGTTGCTGTTGCAGTGTTGCTGTTGGAATATGCAAATTTCGCAAAAGGATATGCCCATGCATAAATGGCATTTGGATGCAGGACCAGTCGCAGCACCAGCAGCCTGGACTCGACAGACGACAGCAGGCAAGCGACAGAAGACGGCGACAGGCGGAAGGAATTCGAAAGGCAGTTGGAGACACGAGACAAACATATTTCATGCAGTCTCAATTGGAATTCTAAATCAATCAGATTGAGACGATGACTGGGTAGCAATTCACCCGTCCGTCCCACTGTCCAATTGTCTGCCGGTCAAAGCCACCCAACAAAACGACCAAGAACAGCAACACCAACACCAACAGCAACAGCAACAGCAACAATAACAACAGCAACCTCTTGACCCCATCTGTCTGTGCATTAAGTAAGACACAAATCATAATCGTATGCGTGTGCAACGAGAACGAGGCTAACTGGCAACTGGCAGGACGAGAGCAAGGACGAAGACGAGTCAGAGTCACTGTTGGCGTGTTAGGATATGCAAAATTTCAAATATGAATTGAACTGATATATTAATGGCCACTTGGGCTACCTAACAGGCAATGCACAGCACGGTGGCAGTGGCAGTGACTGAGGTAGCCGGGCAGAGAGGGGGGGCGAAGCTACGGCCAGTCAGCAAAAGTAACTGCAGCGTCCGGCGCACGAGAGAGGGCCCAGGAGCCAGGACTCAGGATGCAGCACTTGCGCTCAGTCTCAGCCTCAGAGTCAGAGTTGAAATCAGAATCAGAATCAGAGTCGGAGTCGGAGTCGGCGTTGGCATTTATAAATCAAAATGTTAGGCCAACAAACCTTGGCAGGCCGAAAGGACATGCCTACTGCAATGTAATATCGATGTGTGTGTGTGTGTGTGTGTGTGTGTGTGTGTATGTGTGTAAGTGTGCGTAATTGCCAGGAGCTATAGCTGTAACTGTAGGCAGCAGCACATCCGTACGCTATAGCTGCAAAACGTTGCAGCAACCTATCTCTTGGCCTGGCCATATAAATAATGACAAGCACGACGACAAATAATAATGCACACACACACACACACGCAATGATAGAGAGAGAAAGAGACACACAGGATATGTAGCACAATAGGCCTGCAGGAAAAAAGTGCTGGTTGAGAGCGAGATGGCACCATGTATGACTGTGTGCGTGTGTGTGTGTGTGAGTCTGCTTGTGCATAATATGAAAATTTATGTGCGGAAAGGATTGAAAATAAATTTATGAATTATATTGGTTAGAAAATTGCATCTACTCAAGGATATCCTTAATGTTTATAGGATATGCATGCGTTTTACTGCCGGTGTTCGCCATTGTCTTCTTGAATTGTAGACGGAGACTGCATCTGTATCTATATCTATATCTGTATCTATATCTATATCTATATCTATGTCTATAGCTGTATCTCTATCTGTATCTGTATCTGTATCTGTAGCTGTGTCTGTTTCTGTTGCATGCAACAATGTCCGTTGCTGAATTTATTGTTTGTTTGATTTGCATTGTGCCGTGGCGACAGTTGACAGCAACACACTGCAGGATACTCGCAACTGCCAGCAGCACCATTTAAGTAGCTTTTTTTCTGTCATCTTATCAGCGATAAAAGCCACAATTTGCCCTCTCTTCGTGCTGAGCAACAACAACCACAACGCGAAACGATGCTTTCCAGCACAACAAATAAAAATCAAGGAATCTGAGTGACTGTCGTCGACCTGTCCTCGCTTATCATAAAAATCCAATAAATGTTGCTGCTACCACTATATTACACTACACACACACTACACACACACACACACACACACACACACCCTCAGAGAGACACATTTTTGAAATAAGGACTGCAGCTTTCGCCTTTTACGATTCGGTTTTGGCTCAGTCTCCATCATCATCATCTTTGGATGTAGTTTATGTGTTTTCTTTTTCCGATGTGTTTGTGAGTCTGTCATTCCCTCTTAAATCTATCAAAGTTCCGCTCCAGGACTGTTGCCCAACCGCTCGACATGTGGAAAACCATGCACTTGAAACAATTTCAAATGTATTAACACAATTCAAGAAATATTTTTTATTCTTTATTAAAACTTGTGCAATTTAGGCAATGCTGTCAGTTATTATCCTTAGCACAATTGAACAGAAGTTGACGATTTAATCTTATCAGTTAATTAATAGATAACACCTTCAAGACTAAGCATACACATACAAAATACATTCTATAAGTTGCTCTTCCACATTTATATTAATCGAATCCTTTCCAGCTGCACTTTTGATATATTATTATTTGTTGAATGTATTTGAAATAAGTAGCATATCAATAGGGATAAGAAACAAATGTCATCCGCTAATTTTTCTCAGTGCATGGCACACCTTCCTGTTAGCGCACACATACTATGACGAAATGGCAATAAAAGTTGCTCGGCACGTTTATGTTTATTCCCCCCGCCAAACCGTAGACATCATCATCAGGAGTCGCAGTAGATCAAATAGCTGACAAGGACGCCCAATTCTGGTGGCTTAAGCCACTGGCTTAAAACGAACCACTGCCAAATAGCTGCGGAGCAGTGGATTCATTTCATTAGTTCATCATTGACATACATATATGCATCAATATTGATCAGCACGCATTGCTGTAAAGTCTGTAATAGCTTAAATTACATGGAGAAAACAGATTTATGATTAAAAACCAAATTGCGAATCCGCTCTTAGCAATTTTTCATTCCATAATGAATCTTTGATTAAAATCTCTTACTATAATTATTTAGATGCCGATGATTCGTGAAGTGATTTAAAATTAAACATTCATTACATTTGATCAACTTCATTGTAATAAGTGCAGCATTTAGCGGCATTAACCCTGCCCTAAACCCAGAGCGAGGGCATGAATGACAGGAAAAACAAAACGATAGCCTCACTGCACATGATAATTGTGTTTTGGGGCGTGCACAATCCAAGTCAAATTAATTTTAATTTGAAAGTAGTGAATTAGTTTTAAATAATATATCAACTGCATTCAAAGCACCCAATTAGGTTTTGATGTGCCACTTTAATTGACACCATAATAATTGCCGCATCTGATGAACTTACATCATTAAGCGTTGGGTGCCGAACTGCTATATATGCCGCAGCCTAGACCCAGATTTTAAGCACTGACACAGCGAACAGTATCATAATGCGTCTATACCTGCTACTCGGCCTGACCCTCGCCATCCTGCTGGTAAGTCGAACCCAATCCGCCAAATTGAACATTTCGCTGATAAGAGCCTTAATCCTGCACAGCAACTGGCCGCAGCTCGATTGATGCCTATCCAGGATGTCCAGCATCATCACTCAACCACAGTGGCCAGTCTAAGGGCCGCTGCTGGAGCTCCGTCCGGACAGCCGCCACGTAATGGACCACCACCACCGCCACGCACCACCCCTGCATCCGGCTGACAACTGAGCAGGCTGTGATCTTGGAGCCTGGACACTCGACATTGGATTATACCTGGACCTCGTATCTATGAAACCTATTTTAACACTGTATGTAGCACACGAATAGAGCACCACAATAAAGCAAAAGTAATGGCAAAGCAATGATAACTTCCTGCTCCTGTCTAAATTATGATCAAACACATAGTGATAGAATTCTAATCTATATCCAGCAGTTGACTCAGTCGCCGAGTCAGTTTGTCTGTCTATCTGAACAAAATAATCTCTGAGACGATAATAGCTTGACTCTTTAAATTATAAGTGTAACTTTTCAACTCAAATAGATTTCCGATCTTAAAGGTATTGATATTGATACATAAAACTGTGCACTGATTTTCAAAGGGAAATATGATAATAAAACTAATATAATATGTTTAAAAGTTAAGTTCAGCGCATCTCGTAGTCAAATTGTAATATATTTCCAGTAAAATATACTTCCTTTTATACTCTAATACGGAAGGTATCATAGTTTATTTATACTTAATCTGCCGGAGTTTGAAGGGCAAGCTTGGAGTATACATTCCTAGAAACGTCCTTCAAAGATCAATAATTCTTGGCTACACCCACCCTGTTCCGTGGCACCGGTTATCAGATGGTATGACTTATTGGTATCAGAGTATTTCGCCGTCTTTTGCAACGTTCTCTCTTGCTCTTATCTTAATTTCATTAGCTTTTCAATTGTTTTATTGATTCGAACTTCTTCAACTTGACATTTTCACTCAAAAAATACATGGAAAAGAAGTTCGTTCATACAGAAAGACAACCGAATGAAAATCTTACAAAATATTTAAAAACTCTCGTTCAATGATTTTGTGGATAAGCCATGGAAGCTGGGGAATTTTCTTCGATTTCAATGTAGTGATAGCTTTGCTATAATTTTGAGGTAGGCACAATTATTTCAAATGAAAAGTGAATCACATTTTCATTTATTCGTGTTTAGTTTTTATTCACGCCAGTCATTTTTCACTCTGTTGCTCTCGAATAAAAAATATGAATTTCAATGCTTTTGTTGCTCTGCTGACTGTGAATTAACCCCTAACACTATGGCAATTGCGACAAGTGTGTGTCAGAGATGAGATGACAACCTTAAACCATTTTAAGGCCACACAAAAGAATTTCATAGTTGGAGGCTGTCAAAATGATTTCACAATTAGACCAGTCACAATAATGAATATTAATCTGATCGGTCCGGGAGTTATCAGCCTATGAGGATGGGCAGTAATTTAACATCCATCAGAATAGATAAAGCACGTCTTACAACCGGAACTAAGAGTTCTTTGGAACGAACAAACAACAGAGGCTTATCTCGAGGACATAGCCTAGCTTATATCATATATATCAGAAAAGCTAAATGAAAAACAAAAAGACTTTTTTAACATTTCTAAATATTATTATACCTTATCAATGTAGCTGTTAATTTTTGTTCTGGTACTTCCCGTGAGTAATTCCGCCATTCAATGAGAATATGAATGGATAGGAATTGGTGAACAAACCTTGGACAATGCATGCACAAAGTCATTTCGCCACAAATAATCAGATTTATGATTTATCTATAGATCCAAAAATCACGTGAATGGAACTAAACTCAACTAAAAAACACATTGCAATAATAGACAATGCGAATGCAATTTACATTTACAATTACAGTCAGTTTCCACGCCGAAGACAACTATAAAAGCGACGACAGCCACAATTCATTTAGTTATATTTAGCTGACAGGTTGAGTGGTTCAGTGGTTCGGTGGATCAGCTACCAATTCTGATGTACAGCATAATGCAATTGTTTGGCCTGCTACTTTGTTGTCTGTTTCTGATGGCCGGCTTGGGCAAGTTGCAGGCCACACCAATTGGTGAACATGCCGAGCATGCTGGCTGCGTTCGTGTGACGATCATCAAGCAGCCACTGACCACAGCCCCACCAGCAACCACAACAACACTGGCTCCAACCACTATCGCGGCTGGCTGAAAGGCAGCGTTCAAAGATTCAAAAGTATTTTTGTTATTCAAATGTGAAATAAAGTAGTGCGCTTTGAGGTGCTTCAAAAAAACCTTAAGGCGAATGCGAACAATATGTAAGCTACACTCAGAAAAAATATAGAGTTAACTCACCTTATTATTCAGACAGTATATTCCTAAAACAGAAGAAAGTGTGTTTTTTGTTTGTATATATAGTTTACAAGACAATTTTTTCCTGAGCGGAGTTTTCAATTGATTTTCCATCTTAAAGCTGGCATGATGTGGAAATTTAGCCTGAGAAATACTTGTAGGAGTGATTATGTCATGCTTATTATTAATATCATAGCTATAAGTATATTACTGTGAAATATGAGTATGGGTATTACAAAGTTATGTTCGACTTTATAAAACAAACTCTCATTGACGATAAATGTGAACTAAATTAATAGTTGTGCAGCTGCTTAAGTCAAGTACAATTAGCAGTTATTATCCAACTTACACTTAAGCGCGGATAAACCGTTTTCATTACATCTTTTTCTTAATTGTTGTATCTTTTTATGCAATTTCTTTTATTATGCTCTGCGCGTTTCAGTCCAACTGTTGCCCAGACTTGCTGGCCATCAAATGAAATGAGAGCAACATCAATTCGATGATGTTGTAAGTTATAGCTCGTTAGATCGGTGCATCAGATGAAAGGCAACAATGGGTGGCATACATTTCTAATGGTCATTCCTCATGCCAATTATTGCAACTACTTCGGTTAAAAGAAAAATAGCATTGTATATTTTGAAGCATGCGCTTAAAATGCAATTTGGATCCGAGTCGCATTCAGAGTCGCTGCTGCCTCTCCCTGCTGCTCAGGCTGCTGCTGCTGCTGCTGCTGCTGCTGCTTCCCCTGGGGCAATGTAAATTTGGAAATGGCAAAGGCAAAGGCACAGGCAAAGGCGAACCGCACAATGCACAAACAAGCTGCCAAATATAATTAAATATTTTATCGCATAAAAGTGTAGGAAAAGTGCCAAAATTAAACGACAACAAGAAAATGAGCAGCCGGCATGCGTCTGCCTGACCATTTTGCATAGCCCACTGGGGCCAGTGGGCGGAAGCGGAGCAACGGGGGCAACGGGGGGCAGTGGGGGCAGTTGCTTAAGAGAATGGGTGTGTGGCTGGTTCAGGTGGAGGCCGTTCTCCTAATATTGTTAGACCTGACATTGTTGTCGTTTCATGTAGCCTGTGTGCGTGTGCCCCTTTGTGTGTATGTGCATGTGTGTGTGTGTGTGTGTGTGTGTGTGTGTGTGTGTTGGTGTGCTTAACACATGTTCCACAAACAATACGCCCGCAGCTCAACCGACTCGTTCCCCCCACTTTGCCACCCTCCCCCCAAACTGCCCTGCCCCCGAAAAAATGTTCATTGCCCCCAGTTGCATTTCTTTGGTCTTTAGGTTTTTCAGATGAAATCTTTTTTGGCCTGCAGTAGCGCCAACAACAACAACAACAACAACAACAACAACAATAGCAGCAGCAGCAACAACAAGGCCAACGTTCCATTGTTCGGACAGAGCAGAGCAGAATCTGCTTTTTTCGACAATTTCCATATGAATTTTAATTATAATTTTTCTATGTTCATTTTCATGAAAACAATCAAAAATGACTTTTGTGCCGCAGCAGCAGTAGCCTCAAACGCCGCCATCTCGACAGGCACCTTTCTTGGTAACGGGTTGGGGTCGAGCTATGAGGGGTCGGCCTGGCGGGGTGGGGGCTTGTATGGTTTACTTGTAAGCCCGCTGCAAATTGTCACTGGCATTTATAGCCGCCAGGGCAGCTCAGTCAACAGATGTATTTGTATGCCAGTGTTTTGTTTGAAGTTGAATTTGTTCGTTCCCTAATGCGCTACCATTGGGAAGTCGACAGCAAAGCAACGAAACTAGAACCACAGAAATATTGATGTTCCATAGCGGGACGACAAGTTTTTAATCACAAAAATGAAACTAGATATTTCGAAATGGAAAATTTTATAATTTTCGTTATTAACTCATTTAAGTAATTTTTTTACATTAAGAAAACAAAACATATTTTCCATGACTTGAATTTATAAAAATATTATTCGAAAATATAACTTGTGAAATTGTAAACTGAGAAAAATTTGTATATGTATGTTTGCAACTATTTTTGAATAATGTATGGCAAAGCAAAAAATAATGATCAAAATGCTATAACTTATATAATATTATTCAAGTATTTGATAGTAAATGATTTTCCAAATGAGTAGGCAGTAAAACTAGATAAAGTTTTTCAAATTGATTAGCAAATTTCAAATAAAAACATTTGTAAAATATTTTCTGGAACTCATTATGATGGCGTTATATGCTAATATGCTTCAATTATAGGGTTAGACCAGAGAGAGCAGGGCAAGAACATAAAAATAACACAAAAGCAAACAGCGACATAAACAAGTTAACTGAGCAGCGCTTGTAGCTGTTGTAGTTGTTGTTGTTGTTGTAGTTGTTGTTGTTGTTGTTGTTGTTGTTGTTGTTGTAGTTGTTGTTGTTGTTGCTGCTGCTGTCATTGGTGGCAGAGAGTGCGGCAGGCAAGTTAGCGGGGCAGCTTCCGTTTCCGTCGTGGCCGAAAACAATCTACCCATATGACAACTGTCGCTGCTACCGTCGCAGTTGCTGCCGCAGTCGCTGTCGCTGTCGCTGTCGCAGTCGCAGTCACAGTCGCTGTCACTGGATTTGTCCATGCATACGAGTAGTTTTGAATGCGCCGCAAGGTGGCGCACATGTGCCATGTCTGTTTTTGAGATTTGCACCTGGGCTACCCATTTGCCGCAGGCCAGCACCCGGCACACCCCACGACCCCCTTTCCATGGTGTCCATAACGAACCGTTGTCATTATGCATTCTGATGACATTTCGCCGCTGTCTTTTGTGCGAGCTTATTTTTGTAGCGGCTAATTAAGAGACAGCCAACTAGCTATGGAAATTCTATACAGCATATTTGTATGTGGGAGTTCTTGTTTTCCATCCCCTTTCATTTTTTAGGATTGTCACTTTGGCTGTTGGGCTGCTGGGCTGCTGGGCTGATGGGCTAGTTGAAGAGCGTTGGTTGCCTCTCAGTTCCAGCAGATGATCTTCTGTGGCACGGCTAAGCTGACTTTACTCAACTCAAAATTTAAATAGATTTTGATGGACTGGGATTGGCAGTGCGTTTGCTTCTTGTTGTCCAGCTGAAAACTAATTTCACAAGCATTTGTCAGCTAATTAACAATTCAATTTGCTGCATAAGCGACCTAAACATACAAATAAACACACGCACAGAGGCAGAGACTTGAGCAGCAGTAGCAGCAGGGTGGCAATGACTACTAATAAGTAGTTAGTTCAGTTGCTTTACACACCCACCCACACACACACACGCAGACACTACAGTAAATATTCAATTAACAGGACGACTAAAGGGCAAACCCTTAACCGTAACACCAAACCCCTCAACCTGCAATGGTTTTGTAAGTTGCCAAGCATAATTTTAGTTACTCTTTTTTCCTTCTTTTTTTTTGTGTTAATTTGTTTAGTAGTTGGCCTTGATTTGGCAAAGGTTCACACAACTCAGGCAAGTGAGGCTCTGGGTCCAGTTCCGATTCCATCACTGCGGGCATTCTTCTAATTACATAGAAAGCAGCTGCTTTGAACCCATTTAACAGCGGGTGGAGCGAGCAGGCACAATGACCAAATAAATATGAATTCTATTTTATTTAATTTCAAATATTTACTAAGCTAGCAAAGGAACATTTTGGCCAACTGTACAGATACCTACACGCATACATACATACAGTGACCCACTCCCTCCCCACCGCTCACGTTGTCGTCTCCTGCATTGCCTTGTGCTTCTCCGGCTGCTTGCCAGCCGGCAGCCGCGTGCCTCGGCTGCGACGACGCTCCAACCAACGCCTCACAAGCGGCGTCAGCAGACGGCTGTCTATCGCATCCAGATCGGATTCACGCAGCAGCAGGCTCGTCAGCAGTGCAATCACAATGGTCAACAGGGCACCAAAGAGGGTGAAGTACAGATACGAGATGCGATACAGCTGAAATGGAGCCTCAGACGCCGGGCTACAATATCACAAAAATGAACAAAAATCCAATTTCAATATATAACAGCAGTTCCTAAAACATGATCGGCAAAATGATCGGCAAATCAGAGGAATAAACTAATCCATTCAACTCACCTGATGGCATCATCCAGCGGCAAGCTGCTAAATGCTCGTCGCTCTCCCTCGAACGTGTAGTTGCATCCGAGCGTGGAGTAGGGCTTACGCTGGTAGACGATGTCGCCAGTGACCAAATCGTGCTGTGCACTGATGCACATCCAGACCATGACGATGAGGGAGCTGACGCCGCCGAGAAGGGCGCCGTTCGAATTCACCCAGGGCAGCATGACGCCCGCTGTGAAAATGCCCAGCAGAGGTCCATTGGCCACCGAAGTTAGTGTAATAGTCAGCTGTAAAACGGCGCCCAGCTTCTCCACGATGAAGACCAGGGCGACAAAGATAATGCCAAAGAGGAGGACAACGCTGCGCATCACATAAGCGGTCTGCGTCTCACTAAGTGGCTCGCGGCGAAACGTCTTCACAAAATCCTCCAGCACAACGGCCGAAAGTGAGTTGAGACCGGTAGAAAGCGAGGAGAGGGCCGCACTGAAAACCCCGGCAACAAAGATGCCCGGCATTCCGGGAAACGAGCCAAGTGTGTCCATGACGAGCAGCGGCAGCAGCTGATCATTGCGCTGCGCCAGCTTCGTCTCCAGTGGATCACAATCCGCATACGTGGCATAGATGAGCAGTCCCGTATACCCGCAGACGGCCAAAAATGCAAGCACGCCAGCTATAAATGACCAGAGGGCGATGCGTGCATCCCTCAGCGTTGGCAGCGACAAGTACCGCTGGATCATATTCTGGCTGATGGCATTCGATTTGAGCCAGTGCGCCACGCCCCCCAGCACCAGCGAATAGAATGTGTAGCGCTCCCTGAGATCCAGATTAAAGTTGGGCGACTCAATCCGTGCCGTTTGCTGGGCCCGCTGCCAAACAACGCTTGGGCCCCCAATATCGATTGTGCCCTTGACCAGCACCAGGGCCATGGCACCAAACATGATCAGCGTCTGGATGACATCCGTCCACACGACCGCCTTGAGGCCACCAATACACGTATAGAAGATGCACACCACGCACACACACGGCGTCACAATGTGAATGTTTGCCCCAGTCGCCTGATTAAAGGCGATGGCCGGCATATAGATCACAATCGGCAGCCATAACACCTAACAGACAGGATAAAATACGAGACATTTGCAATTAAGCTGGGCTTCCGATTTTTACAGGGGTTTCTAAATTTTACACGTTCCTAATTATTATTCTTTAATAATCTTGTCTTGTTCAATATTCAAACAATTTGTATACCTTAGCAAAATATAATACAGCAATTGCCTATATACTCTTCATCAGCCTTATGAGTTTTGCTTCCGATAGTTGAAATAGTTCAAATATAATGTGTAATAGTTCAGAGAAACATGTTTCTTAACACTTACCGATGCTATTATGAACATAACTGAGCCAAATAGACGCATACTGCGATTGTAGCGCTGTTCCAGATACTATATTCAAATACAAATTTAGTTTGTTCCCCAGCACACTGTGTTAATCTGCACATACCTTGTAGGTGGATATCAGGTTCAGTTCATGGAATACGGGCAGAAAGATGTAGTACATGCAAACCCCCATTAGCACCAGGGAGCCCATGATGTACATATACTGGCAGCCGTACAGGTAAACCTCGGTTGGTGTGCCTAGCAGCGTGATGCCCGAAATGAAGCTGATTAGAATAGAAGATGAAGAACCAGAAACATACAAATTATACTACACAAACTGCATAAGCTCAATTTTAACTGTGTACACAGAAAGGCCCACAGATGTTAGAGGCAATTGACTTAGATACTTGACCTTCATGCGGAACTGTTCCTGAATTGCTTTCGAGATCAAAGCGCGTTTTAAGCAATTCAATTAGCAGACAGCCGCCAGTGTCGTCGGAGGCGTTGATTATGCCCCTGTCGTAATCGCAATTTGAATTTCCCATATACGGGTTACTTATTTCCGGCGTTGGAATCTAGCCTGTGGCCGCTCTTACGAACCATTTAGAAATTATGAAACATTTTGATTTTATGTGTAGAAAAGCAGCGCTCATACTACAAATCATAGCTGCTTTCTACAACGACTCCACTTATTCCGCACAACGAATATACATACATATATATATATATAACATAATATTAACTGATTAAAGCCAATGCTTAAACCATTTACTTGGGCGGAACAAATAGTTCAAAAAATCTCCAAATCAATTTAACTGTGATCAATTTCGAAACCTAATTCTTTCGACTATTAATATTTAATAATATTTTCTTATAGCTTTAGTAAATTAATTGAAATATTGTATATAGGAAAAAGTTGACAATGTTGTTCAAAATAAAATTCATTTCACATATGTTACTCATTCATCACTAACTTCTCAATTACACGAATAGTCTAACCTAAAAACACTATCACGAAAGAACGAGTGTGAGAAGAAAGCGGCATAAACTTGCCAATCCGGTTGTGATTAACGATATTGCACAGGAAACAAGGGATGATCGGAATTATCAATGATATCATGTCTAATCAAGATTGTAACTTTGCTTTGCTGTCGTACTCACCTCGCAATGAGTGACATACTTATTGGAAAGACTTTCATTTTCCTGCCGCCGACCAAATAGTCGGCGGCACTTTTGGCCGCCTCCTCGCTCCCGCTGGCCTTGAGCTGACCGGACTCCCTGCGCATCTGGAGGCAAAAGTAGATGCCGATCACGGCGCAAATAGCCAGCATGAGGCTAAAGACCAGATAGTCTGGCCAGCCGAAGCTTTGCAGGCTGGCACGCAGCTCGTTCACATGCATGGCGCACACACTAAAAGGACACAACAGCACACAGATAACAAAAAAAAAAAAAAAACAACGGGAAAGAGTCGGATTATCGATTAGCCGATCAATCGATTATTCACGCTGCAGTCACGAGTCACACGGTCCGTTGCAGCCACCAAAAGCTTCTGTTCAGCTGCACGCATGAGAAGTAACTGATGGATCCACATGCCACATCCAGTGGATACACAGTTGGATCGTTGGATTGTGCCTACCTAGTTTTCTTCGGCTCGCGCTCTACAGCTGTGCAAAAGAGCGAACGCCAGTCGCCAACATTTGAATACCCTTGCAAAGGGTATTATAATTATAATAACCATAAGCAATGAACTTGATTTGCTAATGAAACCTACAATTATAAATATTACTAATACCATTTTTAATATTATGATTTGTGTTATCATTATCAGCGGCTTTCCATCTGAAAAGTCTGTTGGGTTTTTAAATATATAAGTAACTGTAAATGTGGCATGTGTAGGTCTGCTAGGGTATGCGAAATTCGATGTGCCTCAATTACGATCTTTCTTGTTAATTTTAATTTAAATTTGTTTTAACAATCTCGGACTTCGCATGTGTGAGCTCGTTCCTCGTGTTGTTTCATTTATTATTATCAATGATTTTATGTATGCCATTTTTTTTTCTCTTTCGTTTTTTTAATCTTTTTTTGGTATACCCTGTACACAATATACGTGTAAAATGGGTATATGGCTTGAAATGTGATTCTCTGAACCTTGATAAGCCATCAACTGACTATTGCTTATCCTCCGATACAATCCAAAAAAGGGAAAATTGAGCATTTGAAAATTTCTGTTTTTTTCTCTCTTTCCCAAAAATACGTGAATCAACTTTTTTGTACATTCGACTTGCTTTCAGGATATCTACAAGTGCAGTCCAATTAGTTCCTTCGTTTCCTATGAAAGTTTTCTTTTAATTTTCATTTTAGGTTGACAATCAGAGGCAGCAACAACTGGCACCTTGTAGGTTCGTCTGCTTGCATCGTATAATTCACCTGCTTATCGTCTTTTGCACCCACTTGATGAACGCCCCGATTTGACACATAGATCATCATCAGTGTGGACGAGTCTTTGTCTTTGGAAAGCCCCCCTGGGGTTTTTGGGGTGCCATATGTGCATGTGTGTAGAAATCGGTGGCGTGAATTAAGTTGATTAGATTTAGCGCGCAAATTGAGCTCAGTAACTGGCTCGAGCTTTGCCCATGTAGGCCGACATGGAGGCGAGATAGCTATATACATATAGCTGACCGAGACAGAGAGAGAAGTAGGCAAAAAGATATGTAAGGCACACATCGTGCCAGATTTAGAATGGGTAATTTGCCAGCGCATTTATTTATTTATTTTTTTATTTTAGCTATCAGGATTAAAGTCTATTTTTTTTCAAATAGTGCACACATTTTTAAGATTAACTACGACAAACGAAAATTAATTGGCTCAGTATATTTACTAATAGTAGTATCAGCTTGACTATTCCTGATATAATAAATTTCTTTGAAATAATGTGGAGGGAGCATTACGGACTATTAGTGTACAATTAATCGGGAGTTTTATTGAATTCGATTGTAATCGAGCAAAAAGGTATAATTGATTTTATTTATTTATCAACAGCCGAGTCGATATGGCCATGTCTGTAAAACGTATATGTATGAGTGGTTATTCAAGGTATCTCATCCACCTTGCACATAAAATACCAATAACATGCCTCCTATATACTGTGGCTTTATTCAACAATCTTGGTTCTATTGAGTTAAAAGTCAAGAGTTAAGTTTTCGTGTAAGTTTGTCTGCTGCTCCTGAGAGTTCATTGTTATGTACATTACATTATAAATAATATGTCAAGTAATTATTGTTGCCAAAGCCTATATGTATTTCAAGCAAAAAAAAAAAAAAATTAATCTGAAAATGTTTTTGAATCAAACTTGGGCGCTGCGGTGATGCTAAACGTTGTATAGCAAAACCGAGAACTGAGTTCAGTTACCTTCTCTCATTCTCATAGATAAAACTCGCTGAGATTAATCAAACTTTCCTCAGCAGTGCTGCCCAACAGATCCGCATCAAAATCACCGACGATGCCATCCCCTGAAAATAAAACACAACTAAAAATTTTGAAAATCCTGCAAATGAACGAAGGCAGATGTGGACTTGCCTGTGCCACTCCCACCACCACCACTGATGGCACCACTCATGGCCAGCACAGAGGTGGCCAGTTCCTTGATCGTCCGTTCCAGCTCACCAAACTCACTCAACTTATCAACTGAGGGGGCTGACCAGGCGCCGGCACACAGGCACAAAAACAGCGCTAACACAAAACAGATCCCAGTTGAAGCCATGGGTTTGACAGACAGATGTGCCCAAAATCGCTGACAGGTCTTTTATAGTTGGAGCTCCGTTGTCAGCGGCTATTTGCTTAATGCATGTGTTCCGACTAATTGAAGGCACTAAATACTGGATCACCGCTTCAATAAGCAGCAAATGAGCTCTGACTAAATCACAGATAGTAAGTTGATATGCCGGTAAATCCCAAATATCAATAATTTGTGCCCAAGAAATAAAACAACATATGAAATGATCTCGAATCATGAAACACTAATAATAAAATAAAATTAGTTCTGAACTGCCCATTTGTTATAAGCTATGACATTTAAAGTACAAAAAAGTATTAATGATTATCATTTTAATAACTCCGATTTCAGAGGACTATTGACAAGGCACAACTTGCACATCTGTTTCAAATTGATTATTTTCTATATTTTTTGCGAGTATTGAGTACATTCACTCTAGTCAAATTGCTTGTCGGATGTGACAGTACTATCTGTAATGCTGTATATATAGCACTAACATTGCATTAAGTTTTTTATTTTTCTATTTTTTTTCTTGCTTCAACAGCAGCGCTTGCAAAAAGCGTCTGCACTTTGCTGTCAATCGAGGCATAAAATGAGCAGCAAGTGCCACTACATTAGCATCTAGCAGCATGGCAGAAAGGAAGAGAAAGAGAATGAGACTGCACACACACACACACACACACACACACACACACACACACACACACATACACGCGAGCATACTAAGTCTTGTATCGGAATCAAAAATTGTAGACGATGCACGCTGAACATTAACTCTGCAAATGTGGTGTCCAAAATACCCGCAAAAATATGACAAATTTTTGAGAATTTGTTTTTTAGTTGCATTTTCTACTTTAAAAAAATGATCAATGTACATTTTTCTTTCTTCTTCTTTCAACAAACTAAGCAAATATCTTTCGATTTCGTACAAATATTTTTCATCACATGTTTGACAGGCGCTAAAATGCCAGCAACGGCAAATTAATTAATTTCAGTGCAGGGATTTTCAAGAAGAAAACCCCATTTTACACATTTAACACACACTGCTGTGTATTTGCATTTGCATTTGTGTTTGTGTATGTGTATGTGTATGTGCGTCTGTGCACTTGAAATGCTCGTGCAGGTGTTGTAATATTATTTGGAATTATGTTGGCATTTTTTTAGCGCAGCTCCGCCTCGCTTGCTGAAATACCATGAATATTATTTGCTTTTTAATTTTGTTTCAAGTTGCATATGTCTCGCTCGGTCTACACACACTCGAATACACACAAACAGACACATGCACTCGCATACACTGGCACACTCGCACACTCGCACACACATACACACTCGCACTTGCTTTGGGTCGTTGTTTATAGCTAACTTTACAGTTGAGAAAGCATTTCTAAAGTGGTTTTAATTAGTTGCCCTAACGGGTTTGGTCGCCCTGCTACGGTTCACGAATCGCCACTGTAACTTTAAAAAGATCTCAGACCAGTTTGTAGAACAGAGTTTACTGTTTAGAAAAGCCGACTAAAAATCATTTTGATTTGCTTGATAGAGACTTTAATTTATTACATAACATGCCATTGGAATAAGATATTTAAATACATATATATATATATATACATATATAAGATGGTGGATTAAAAGGTTCAAGAGTCCGTCGTCATCTGGAGTTAATCTTCATAATCATCGCATTATTCAAGCAGCTGCTGGTTTGGGTGTCTCCAGGCCAGGTATTCCATTTGATATGCGATTGCATACACTAAGAAGTGGCTTAAAAACAGTCTGTAATTCAAAAAACATATTATCACATAAATATCATATGCATACACATACGTATATCATCAGAGATCACATAATATCATACCTCCGCTATTTGACCACACATGAAAGACATCGGACCGCAAGCTTTTACAAAATTCGCGCGGAGTTGCTCTATGGTACATTCCTAAAAACAAATAGCTCAAACTATATTCTCAGTTGCAAAACCAAATTTGCTTTCTTACTTGTGCGTCTTGGGCCATTACTGGTTTCAGACTGCAGACTACAACCAAAACGCAGGCAATGATTGTCAAAGATCTGGTTTTGAACTGCATATTGGTGAAATTGTTGCTTCAGGTGATAGTTCTTAACTGAATTGCCAAGTCAAAATCCATCACTTAAATACTCAATGCGATCACGGGCAAACGTCGCACTCGCTGCATTATCTTAAGTCGTGCTGAAGCTTAATTAAGAGTTGCACGTTTTGAGATAAAGTCCCCACAATTGGGAAACTCGACGCATGGCTTTTTGTTTTGCTAGCTAGTCATGAAATAGGGTCATCAGTTCGTATGATTGATATAAGTTAACAATAATTGGCGGCGTTGTTGTACTCATATCAGCCATGTACAGAATTTGGCATATCTGATAATGTCATAAATAATAAAAGGAAAAATAATTCAATATTAATGGACCACAATGAAAATGAAGTTTGCAAATAATTTGACGTTGAAGTCAATGCAATTTGGAACGTTCAATTTTGGGTAGGTAGAATTAGAAGACCAAACTAATTCTGATCTGATGTAATTCAAAATTAGTTTCCCTCCTCGAATACAAATTGTAAAAGGCTTAATAAATCGATTTTGGAAGAACTTCCTTGGTGTATTTAGAAATGATTTCGATAAGCAAAAAAAGAAAAAGATTTGAAAGCGATTTTCCAAATATCAGCGCGATTTTTTCAGAATTTGTAATTTGTTGCAGACTCAAAGTGTCGCTAATGGTGTCAGATTGCCTTTCACAGCTGCAGCATGCGTTTTGTGTGGCATTGGTTGGCTGCCATATGCAAATTTGCGAGCGCAAACTTCATTTTGGCTGGCATTCATTGCCAGTTGACTTTTAAGGCGGTGGACAACAATCTCAGGCCCTTTTACAATAATATTTATCAAGTGCGGAACACACCCAGCTAGGGCCAGGGGCCCAGTGCTGGCCTCATATATTAGCAGCTTAGCTGGATGGACAGAGCTGGACTGAACTTGACGCACCACCACCATCATCATCATCATCATCATCATTATCATGAGGCGAGCCTATGCGTGGCCTCTAATTACGACGCATTGTCATAACAGAATTGAGCGCATTTGACACGCAATTGGAGCTCACAGTTGACGGTCCTCACGATGACATGTGAGAAATGCCAGCAGAGTGTTGGGCGTTGATACGAGTGTTGGGGGGGTGGGGAGGGGAAGGTGTTACGGTTAGGCAGTTGGGTGCAAGCCACATAAACTTGTACTCGAACTGAATATGGTAATGAAAATGGAAATGGAAATGGAAATAGAACTAGAAATGTTTAGTGACAGTCACAATGTGACTGTCAAAGGGCGGACTGTTGCATCAGTCGTGTCTACCCTTCCCCTCTCCCCCTCTTAAGTAGATAAGAATTAATTGTTCAATGGCACGCATTGCACTTAATATTTGAATACTCGCATGCTCCTTCGCATATTTATATACACATATATTCTGTGGCATGGAGCGAGCCGAAGCGTTACACATTTTTTTTTTTTCTGTGTTTTTTTTTTTGACTTATGCCCCGTCATTTGGCCCACGCACCTTTCAGGCGGAGGTTAATCGGATAAAATTCATAATTATCGTTATTACTGTCATTTCTTCTAATGACCCGCAGCACACAAATTGCGTGTACTTTTCTATTTAGATGACCTATCAAACGCACTTTGACTCCATTGTAACCATTGCGTTCTGGTCGTTGATTTTTCTTCTTTTTTTTTTTGCAGCGCTCTTTTGTTTGTTTTTAAATATACCCTTGCTGTGAGTATGCCGAATATTTTACGAACTTTGTAGCTCACTAAAAAGATTTGGAAGCCCAATTCCGAATCGGATCTGCTTCCACTCTTTTATGATCTCATTTTCGCTATTCGGTTTTTTTCATCTTGATTCTGATCTATATTTATGCCATCGATCGCTTTGAGTTGCATGCAATCAAACATCTGTTACTGAGTACAGGGAATCTCCAAGTCGAACACTCCCAACCGGGGCGCACTTACACGTCTTTTTTATCCATTACCTGCCCATATTTCCTTAGCTCTCACACACACACATTGTCGCCCCCACCTTTTATAGAGCGCACGCGTAAATTATGTAATTAAAATTCCGCACCTTAATTCAGGCAATTTATTACATGAGCTTTTGACTAATTGGATAACGATCTTTAACTATGTTTACTAAATACATGAGAGATACATCACAGGTATACCGGGGCCTGGACCCCACTCTATGTATGAGTTCATAGCGGCTACGATTGCATTTTTTGATAAGCCACAAATTAATTGAATTTCTAGGTGTGTGGCATTCAGGCGCCTGATTTCCGTGCCACGTTGGAGGTGGTGGGGTATTCAATGAGTTTTTTAAGCAAACTGCAAATCATTGAAAATTCAACTTACAGTTTTGTATAATTTTGTAGATATGTTGCAACATACAAAATAACATTAAATTGATCCAGTCTTTGATTCGGCAAATTGAATCAGTTTATAGCCAACATTTATCCGAATTTCTAGCTTCTTATCAGTGATCAATATTTTGCTTAATGTAAATAATTGTATTTATTGATAGAGATTCTAGTTGTGTTTATAGTGACAGATTTCATCGCATTCCGAGTTTTGTGACTTAAGCTTCCGCTTGCGGTTGCGATTCCAATTTCCACGCTGTCTCCATTCACGTTCCCGTCCCTCTCGAATGATTCATCACCCGTAATTGGCGCTCGGTGCGTTCTGGTTATTAATTTCCACTTGCATTCATGAAAATTAAAAAGAAAATCGAGAATATATATGGAATCATTCAAAGAACTTAACCAGTCAGAACAATTGGTGGCAATAATTGGATGTGCGACATGCGCCCCAGTCAGCCAAGATAATTGTTTGTTGTTTTTATTTTGTATTGTTTTTGCAAAATAAATGCAAACAGAAAAACAAAAACAGCAAACAAAAAGCAATTTTCATCATTCGAACAAGCAATGTGTGAGTCAACAGTGGATGGTGCAGGGGGATGGGGGTGGTGCTGTGGGATTATAGCCTATTAAAAATGCCCGCATTGGCAAAAGCTCCGCTCGACTAAAGTTAGGGTTGGGGGTTAGAGGCTGGTGCTGCAAGAGAGGCGCAAATGACGCGCTGCGCTAAAAATAAACCAAATGCTAGGGTCAGCTCAAGCTTTTTGGTATGCGGCGCACGTGTAGCCAAACAGCAGGTGTTAGCGGAGGGACAGCAGTGACGGGAGTAGAGTACAACAATTGGGGGCCGTCAGTCGGACGCACGACGAGTTGCGGCCAGTCGTGTTTCGTTGGTCAACGTCCAATGTTGTGAACTAATTTGTTACCGCATTTTATTTATTGTTGCTTCTTGTTTTTTTTATATATATTGATATTTGAGCGTTTTTTGTGCTTATGGCCTCCCAATGCAGATGGCTGCAATGTCGGCTGTTAGCGCTTCTCCTCCTGCCGCTGCTGCTGATGCTACTCTCTACACTGGACCAGGTAAGAACTCTGACTGACCCAAGACAAACGAAACTAATTGAGTCAATTTCAATTTTCTTCTAGTCGCATGCACTGGAATTCATGGATGAGTCAGCGCATGGCCAGGACGTAGACGATGATGGTGATTCGGCCGAATTGCCGCCGATTCTACATAGCTACTCGAAGGACACCATTAACAACTACAATCCGCGTAAAACAGATGCCCAGTTTCGCGCACAGTGGGAGCGGGTGCCACTTCAAAAGCAGGAGGTGATCAAGCGCAGATAGTTTCTATCTACAAACGTACCCCTTTTGCGATAACCATTCATATCAATATAATCACAAAGTCGCACCCACCTTACTTCTAGAGAGAGATTTCCATATTATTGAGCTTGCACACAACTATGCGATAGTCTATGAATGTAATCGGCCATTAAGCTATATACTCGTACTACAAACATGTAATAAAATGATATCAAATCAAATCATATGTTGATCTTATTAGAAATCAGTATTTATACAAGATGAATATAGACATATACATGGAACTAATATTATCTATCACACAGCAACAAAACCATTTTCATTGATCTTAAGAATCAAAAGAAAGATAAAAAGAAAATTGGTTCAAGGACTCTTTTAATAGTATCACAAATATTTAAATACAAAATGTGTCGCTTTCGTAGACACGTTTTGAAAAGAGCAAGGTTCAAAGGTTGTAGATAAAATCATACGGATCAAAATATTCTGCATAACTAAACCGTTATCGATGCCAGGTAAATGAAACAATGTTGATCACCCTCCATATATATACAATCAATATTTCATTTGAAATTTGAGGTTTAAAATTGTAAAGAAACATTTCTGAAAAATCCTATATTTAAGTTATTATTCAGAATTAATATAAATAAAATTTGAATTTGAGTTTTTATGAAACAAAAGATTAAAACGTGAATTTCTCAAAATGTTTTCAGAAAGACGTATTTTCAAGTTTTTATTTAGAATAATATATAATATAATAATAATATAATACTTAGGAGTATGTAATGCCCATAGCCAGGATTTGCATCAGCTGTGTCTATTCGCTAAGGCCAACTGATTTGCTGGAGCACAAATTGGTGAGCTATTGACAAGAAAAAAAATGGGGTTCCATTGTGACTTGGGTGACGTACCAACACCAACAGCAAGACGTTGGGGTTACTTAGTCCAACCCTTCGAATTGACCCATGCCCAAGTAGTTCTCAGAAAAAAAAGCCGCAGCAGCACTGTGTAAAACTTTTTTATTTGCATTGTTTTAAAAAGCAAGAATACAGCACGAAAAAAGAGGGAAAAACTGAAACCAATGGTGTTTATTTCCCTTTGTTTCTTTTTTATGCTCTGCTACCGAAGATTAAGGAGTATATTGCTTTTTAGATACTCGCACTCATGTGTGTCTTGTTACTGATAAACATTGGTATTGATAACATCTCGACACACGTCTTTGTATAATACTTTCGATTAACCTGTCATTATATTTTATATATATTTAGCTCTTGAGTCACCAAATTTAGAGGAACTTACCCGAAACAGCTCACTTGTGCATTCGATTCGCAAATCACGAAAACCTACATCTTCCCACACGGCTAGATTCACTAAATTGTCTGCAACAAACCTTTGGCTAATTTTACTTCCTACCCCATATTTCTACCAATTGCCAGCTGATAGTTGAATGGTATTAGTGCATTACGCAGTCGGTTAAGCTCGATTGCAACGTTCACACTTGTTTTTCTATTGTTTCTTCTTTGTTTTGTAAAAAAAAATGCACAAGTTTTATGCTTCTATAAAAGTTTTTGTGGCGAAAACTTTGCACTTGTCTTGTAGCTGCCGAAAGGGTTTTACAATGATGCGCTTTAAGCAGTACCGCATCCCACATCCTCTCTCTCTGTCTCTCGCTCGCGCTCCCCCATCCACCCTCTTTCAGACCCTTCTTCACCGAAGGCATTGCTAAAGTGGGCGCTTTAGCGCACTTAATACTTCAAGGCAATATGGAAAAGTAGCGGCTAGTTATTGGTCTATTTTGTGGGTTAGACAAAGTTTTCAAGTTATGGGCGCGGACTTACACCTTAACCTTAAGCGGCTCCCTCACGAATGTGACACACAGAGCAACAAAGCAAGGGAAAGGGAGATGAAGAGGGATAGAGTCACTTACTTAAACCCAGAGACGATGTCGGCCATTATGCGATCCCGAATAGCTGCCATGCATTATCATTATCATTAAAATAAATTATTTGAGAGAGTCCAGCTTGGCAAGCGATGAAGAACTAAACGCATTTTGCACGTTTTCTCTGCACAATTTTTTTACACGTTGTTTACAACTTTTTTCGGCGTTTTCAGCTAAGTACACAAAAGCTTTTGCTGGACAGAACTAGTTGAAAGGGGGTGGGTATGGGGGATGGAGTGGGATGAGAGTGGGTGGGTGCTCTCGACTGGCGGAGATAAAAAGTCAAGTTTTTGGCGGGAAACAGTGCTATGCGAGTTAGACGCAGCATTTAGTTAGGAGCGCAAAAAGGTTTGCAAGAAATAACTTTGCATACTTTTAGGCTGCGCATGTTAAATACTAAATGCAAGTCCACAGCAACGAAAGACAATGTGCTGCTGGAGAGAGCGAATGAGTGTGAGGGGATGTGAGTGTGGCGCGGGTGTGGGTGCGGGTGCCTGTATGGGTGCGGGTGTGGTATGTGCAGGGTCGACTTGCATGCGGAGCACCACGTAATTTCTCAAACTGCCGTAGCCTGACCACGTAAAGCATAAAATATTTCCCAGTGACTCCAGCGCCAACAAATGCTGATGTCCAGTCGAGAGACAGAGAAATGCTGCAGGGATGGAAAAGCAGATGGACTTTGAGTTTCGGAGCCTAAGAAAAGTATGTCTAAGAAGTTGCCAAACAAGTTGCAGCCGCAGCCTGTGCGACGCAGCTCATTTGAATACATGGCAACAACTTTAACCACGCATTAGTTACACAGCAACATAAAAGCCCAACACGGGGGGCTGGCTGTGTGATGCGGGGTGTGCGGTGTGTGCATGGACCAACTCAAGACCAAGTCCGAGTCAAGTCAAGTCAAGTTGTACGGCACATGCAATTTGTAAACCAAAGCGCATAATTTACAATGAACATTTCGGTCGGTCTAACGGTGCTTAAAGCTGACCACGCCACAGACTTGGACTTCGAGTTGGACTTCATATTGGACTTCATCTTGCTCACTTCCCAGACTGCGATGGATATGGTGTCCGACTACAACATACGTAAATTGATCAATAACGTGGTCTGAAGCTTAACACTAGGTTCACGCACCCAGAGGAACCAATCAAATATTATTTAGTCAAATTAAATGCCACGGCTACCAAAGCATAATTCTTCAAATGATAATGTCAAATTGTAAAATCAAAGATTTTCTCAATAAATTGTTATTATTATTAATCCGAAAACAAGTTACATTATTAATAATATAAGAATATAATTATTAATTATTAAATGTGCGTTTCATTTGCCCATTTGAAAAAGTTAGGGGTATAATCATGTAAAAGTACTGAAAAATGTGCTGGTCAAAAATGTTTAATTAAATTAGTTATTAAGTAATTTTAGTTTATTTAATTAATAATTTATTAAGCTAGTAAATAATTTATTATAATGAAAATAATAAATTATTTTACTTTTTATGTAAATCATATTTCCAATAGATATTCCTTTGAGCTGCAAATTGATTGTATTATAATTAAAAACTATTTCCCGCAGCTGATGATGTATGATGTACAAGCTATCAATCAGTCAGTCAGTCGCAGGACAAATTGCTGTATTTATGTAGACAATTAGTGATAGCGTTAATCAGTAGCCCTCTCAACCAAATCAATTTCGGTATCTTCCCGCAGCGCATTTATTAAGGGAGCGGTACATGGAGTCTTTGGTGTGTGACTTAAGTGTCTCAAGTAAAGAGGAGTAAAGATGGGGATGCATTAAGCCAGCACTTACAACTACGGCCACTAGGTGGTGCAGTCGCACGAGTGGCTCGTGGTTTCGATAGAGGAACATGGAGAGAGATAGAGACAGAGAGAGAGAGAGAGAGAGAGAGAGAAAGAGACGCAGAGGATTTCGGAGGTAAGCGCAAATAACTTGTAGCAAATTAAGTTTGTTAGTAATTAGAATACCACTAAGGACACCTGAGCGTCCTTCTGTCTATCCGGGCAAATTTATATGACAGTCGAGTACTGCGACCAGCAGCACCATACAACAACACACAACAACACACAACACAACACAACAATTAAACCCTAAAGCTCGTCGCCTGATGCTGCTGTTGCTGCTGTTGCTGCTCTTCTCCAGTTCTCCACTGTGTGCGCAGTTTCGTGTTGTCCTTTTTTTCGGTTTTTTTTCTTTTTTTTTTTCTTTTTTTGTGTTCAGGTATCTTCACAAGCTGCAAAGTAACAAAAGTTTCAAGTCGCCTTGTCGAAAATTCCTCAAGCTGAAAGTTGGCAACTTTGATGTCCAAGCTTCCAGCACACGACTCCCGACTCCCGACTCCCGGACTTCAGTTTCCACCCACTGCCTGCTGGTTGCACTGCACAAAGTATGCAACGACGTTGTTGGCATGCGTCAGTGGGAAGAACAGTTGGATGAGTGTCTACCGCCAAGTGAATGCCTAGATGCCTAGGCAGTGACCAGTTGCCAGTTGCCAGTTTCGACTACCCTTCTTCTTGGCCACTTGAGCAATCTGGCCAAGTGGCAAAAGTTTCTTGCCTAAGCAGTTGACCCCAACACACACACACATAATACAGCCCCAGCTTAAAAGGTACGTACTCTACACACATAGTAGAGTCACCGTGCTAGATTCTGTCCGGCCGTTGCATGTTCCATACCCCGAGTCCAGCTCCTTGTCGGTCGTTTAGTCTATGGCTGTTAGCTCTAAGGTCTATTTGTTTTCCAAGTATATGAATTCATGAGCAAATCTGTTATCGAAGATTGCTTAAATGGATTGTACCAAACTCAATTTACCAGGCAAAACTAAAACCGGTGGATGCTTGCCAATATCAAATATAAAATATATTTATGTTAATTGATTCTACGTCCTATACCGTTTTGAATGATATTCTTGACGTAACTGCAGGATTTCTATGTCCAATGATAGGCTTCACATAAATTATAGAATCTGCGTTCCTTTCATTGCTTTAGTCAAACAATAACTAAAATTTCGGATCAAATTAATCTTTGAATAAAGAGTGAGCTGCAAAAGCCAAACCCTAAATGCGATAGCTTAAAGTTGAATCTTAAAGTTTTAGGGGCAACAAAACTATTGCCTGTAAACTTTGCCATTAAGTTGAAAACACTTTCACTGTATTAGCACCAAATTAATTTTGTCTTAACATTCGGACAAATACACAGACTTCGGCATCCATTCATATGAGTGTTTGCTTGAGTGTGTGGCGATTGAATTTTAAACAAGAAGAAGGACAAATGCCGGCAATCAAGTGAACTCATGTTAAAAGAGCAGCAAAATGAAGTCCCTGGCAGGGCGTAAGGCATTGTAACAATAATCAATATGCAGTAGTCAATAAAGGCGAGCCGGGAATAGTCCTTGCCAAGGAGCAACAATTACAGGTCCACAGATGTGGAATAATTTTTTGGGGGGAGGGCTGCCCCATAGTTTTGCAGTGCGTCGGTTAAATGATGTGTAATCGTCTTATGTGCACTTGAATGCCTTTTGGCTTCTAATATGGGCAGCAAGGCGACAGACAACACTGGCGACAAGGACCTGCAAATCATGGGCAAGGACGAACGGCGGGGTCAGACGCAAGAGGGCAAGTAGCTCGCACGGACAAAGGGTATCGGACCAGGCCACAGCGGCCCAAGCAACCAATTCGCACACAAAAGAAAACTTTGCCATAGGCTGACCTCAAAATGCACAACGAACAAGCGAACGAACGAACGCTGAATGCTAAGGACCTGAGGACCCAAGGACCTGGCAAACTTTAATTTACAATCAATTCAGGCGTGAATAATAAACCACAAGAAACCAAACAGAGTCCCGGCAAATGGCCAAAGACAACGCACAAGTGAAAGTGTTGCCAACTAGCTGCAGTTTCAACTCTCGCTGTGTGTGTGTGTGTGTGTGTGTGTGTATGTTTTAAAATTTAGTTACAACACAACACCAAAAGTTTAGCAAGTTTTGCAAACAAACAAAGCACAGTAGTAGGCAGTTGTAGCCAGAATACCTAAGCCAAAACCCCAAACCCAAACACAAACCCTGACCCCAATCCCAACTGAAACCCAAAGAACCAAAACCGACCGCAACACTTCCGCCACCGCTCAACGTTTCAACTCGAACGTCAAGTGTCTTGTCCGGCTTGGTTCGGTCCGGAGCAGTCTCTGGCGACGTCTGCCTCTCTGGGCCGGGCTATCAATATTGTTTTCCTATTAAATTGATCATTGGTCAGCAACAATTGTGGGCAAAGCGCAGACAAGTGGACCTTGTGCAGACCATCTCGCACCCAACCACACACGCCTCCTTTTGTTGTCCCCCCGCTGCCCGACTCGTCCTTTGTCCTTTGCGTTGAGTGGCAGCCCCAGGGAGCAGCTGGCAGGACTGCTGTTGGCCAACTGTCCAACTGTCCACTTCTGTGCATTAATTGTACGATTCTAATGAAATTAATTGAAATGCTCGACTGAATGCTCTGAATGCTCTCGTTATGAATGTCTTTCCAGGAATGTCGACGTGAATGCGGCAAATGCACAAAAAGTATGCATTTGCTGCATGTCTGCTCGGCGAGAAGGGTGGACACGTTCCATGCTCAGATGGTGCTGCAGTTATTTGTGGCATTTGCCACAACAACTGTCAATCCATTTTGGAACCTTACGCCGTCCTTCAAACGAGCTTCAGAGAAGCGGAATCTCAAATTCCTTAGCTCCAATCAATAATAAATGTGCTGCATGAAAAACCATTTTGCTTTCCATAATAATACAGTTAACAAACTTAAGTTTTCACTATAATACTGCCAGAAGAAAGTGAGATACACATTGAATTGATTGAATTCAAAAGCACAACAGATCAACACTTAGCAGGCATAACAGAGTCCCGATTCTCGATCCACCTGATATGTTTGTAATTTATAAAATACTGAGAACATAATTAAAGGTTCCATTGGAAACTTTCTCTTACTATTAGCTTCAAATAATTAAATAATCTAACTAAATATGAATATGATATCATGCATTTTCATTTCTCTTGCTCTTCAACTCTCTTTGCAGTTTTCTCTCTTTCTCTGGTCTGTTTTTTATTTCAGATCAATTAATAATCGCTTATTATCTGAAATGCGCTCTTAGAGCTCTTAGAGCACCCCATGAACCGAATATACATATGCAGTAGGGGCTGTGCTTGGATCTGCCCCCACCGGCAGCACTCACATAGCCCCCAAGTGGCAGCCAAATTCAACTCAATTATGCACAATTACAGGCACAAACAGACGAAGTGGCCATGTGAGGTGAGGCATGTGTATGCGGCAATACACTCGTCCCACACCACCCCTCCACCCCTCACCGACGCCTATTTAATAGCCAAGGACCTTTATAGGAGTCTGAGGCAACTTAAACGCACATTGGAATGACAGCAGCCACAGCAGCCGATGGCTCCTCTTGCAATGCAATTTTTTTTTTATGGTTTTAATTTTTTGGCTGGGCGGTGGCAGAGGATGGTGGGAGGGGTGGTAGGGTGGTTGGATGACACCAGCAAACAAATGCAGTTGCATTTGGGCATGTGCTGCGGCACTTGGTGGGCGCTTAAATTGCATGCATAGCTCATTGCTTGCCACTCGACGTGGCTGAAGTGCTGCAGCTGGCAAAGGGAAGGTTGTAATGGTTAAGGGTAGGGGTGCGGGTAGGGAAAGGGTAGTGGCTGCCTGTGCTGGCGACTTCTGTGAAAATGCCAATTGAATTGCTTAAATACTTTGGAAGAGCAGCGGCAGTGTGGAGGTCTCGTCGGCTTAATGGCAGGCAAACTCCACGTTTTTTGGTTGCCATATGTGTGTGTGTGTTTGTGTGTGTGTGCCCCAAAATAAGGCAACATATGCCAATGGCAGGGCATGAATAAACGGCTTGTGCAACTGCCACGAATGAATGAATGAATGAACGATATGAAGTGCAATCAATGCAAAAATGTTTTCAAGTACACAACAAGCCAGCCAGCCAGCCCGCAGGCCAGCCAGTCAGCCAACCTAGACAATCCAGAAGCAGATGCAGTTGCAATGCCAACGGCAAAAGGCACGAGACCAACTAGAGATGATGGCACACAATGTGTGTGTTTGTGTGTGTGGGTGTGTGGGATTGTGTGTGTTTGCGTATTTACGTGCGTCGGTGTGAAGGAATTATTTACACACTATTGATTTCAAATTGAGTTGACTTCAAATCCGTCTGAATTGACAGCCAGTCAGCGGAGGCAGGCAACACATGGCAACCGACGCAACGTTGCTACATCTGCTGTGTGTGAGTGTGTGTGTGTTTCTGAAACCGGAAGTTGACTAATGAATTTAATTTGCAGTGGGTGTTGAAGCAAATATAGCGACAAACAGATAGACACACACATACAAGCCAAGCAGTGCAGGCAGGCGGAGGAAGCAGTCAACCAGTGTCAGAGCTTAGATGAAATCGGAGCTGGGAGCTGGGAGCTGGTAGCTGGGAGCTGGGAGGGAAAGCAGTGGAGTTAAATCAGTTAATTGACTGTCAGATTTGAGTGGCTGGCAGTAATTTCTGCAAGCGCCTATAAGTAGGCAACGACTTGTGCCTATGGCGCACCCTTTAAATCCATTCAATTGTACCTTGGCCACCAATTTCGAATGACTTCTTTCTTGATATTTATGAATATTTTTTAAAGTGCCACAAGCATTAATTATTTGGTTATGCACTGCAGAAAGTGTGAGATATTTTGAGTTGAGTAGGCACTTGCACTAAATGTCTGTGTAATCAATCTGATTCTGTTTAGTCTTACTTGCTACTCACACATAACACTTACTGAGTGTTTTTTTCTAATTTCTACTCCTCATTGGTAAATAAGATAAACTAGATAATCCCTTTATATATTGTAATAATTGTTGTTCAGGAAGCAACATGAATGAATATTTAGATAATGCCAGGCGCAACATTCGACGGGCGATGGACTGCAGCTTCAACTGCCTTTCGGTGGCGGGCAGAATGGCCGGCAGCATCTTATACGGCAGATTGATGACACCATCGAAATCCACTTCGGAAGTGGGCAGCTCGCCGAAGCAGCAGCAGCAACGATTGCGCCTTGTTAGCGCCGTCTGTGGCTTCCCCAAGAATATCACCAAGTATCCGGCTTATTTGCATGGACGGTTTGGCGAGGATGCCTGGTTTAAGGCATCCACCACAAAGGCAGATGTACTGGGCGTGGCCGATGGCGTTGCCGGCTGGCGCATTTTCGGCATCGATCCTGGTCGCTTTAGCCACTTCCTGATGCACTCCTGTGAGCGACTGTCGCTTGCCACCGACTTCAAGGTATCGCAGCCTAATCATCTGCTGGCGCGTGCCTATTTCAATCTGCTGGAGCAAAAGCAGCCGATCCTTGGAAGCAGCACTGCCTGTGTGGTGACCCTGCATCGTAAGAGCGGCATCTTGTATACGGCCAACATTGGTGACAGTGGGTTTCTGGTCATTCGGGATGCCAATATCGTCTACCGTTCCATTAAGCAGCAGCATAATTTTAATACACCATACCAGCTGGTTGTTTCGCCAGCGGGGCGGGACCTTAACCTACTCACAGATGGGCCGGACAGCGCCGAACTGCAGGAGCTTGAGATGCAATCCGGCGATATACTCTTACTTGCCACCGATGGCGTTTACGACAATGTGTCCGAGGAGCTGCTGCTAGATGTGCTGAGTCCAGCGGCCGGCATCGATGATCCCGTCCAGCTGCAGAGCTTCGCAAATTCAGTGGCATTGATAGCTCGGTTGATCAGCTTCGATCCCAACTACATTTCCCCATTCACCGTTATGGCTAAACGCCATAACATCGTGGCATATGGCGGCAAGCCCGACGACATCACGGTCGTCTTGGCGAGCTTTATTCCATAGTTGCAGCAATTCACACATCCAACATCATTATCAGTCCCACCAGCTGCGCAATCGCTGCCAGCTGTGCAAAATTTCTCAGTGTTGCAGCAATTGTTGTTGTGGGTTAATGCTGCCGGGCGAGACAAGTCGGCCTCGACCTCATCCCATCGTATGGCTAAATAGGATACAATTTTTTTTTTGATTCTTCATTGATAAATATTTAAAAAATTCGCACAGCCAAATTAAATCAAGTGTTCTACTCATCACGACAATAAAGAATATTTGTCCATACCGTTTCATGGTTTTCCTTCTTTTTTTTTGCAGTGATAAAATCAAATGATAGTTTCCCAAGTCCTTGTCCCCGGTCATTCACATTCTTCCCAGATGCTCTCCTTCCTGCAAGTAGCATAATGACAATTGTAACAGGTGAATATTGGACAAGTGTTGTGGGCACAAATGTGTTGTTAAACTTAACGAACAAGTATTTTACAGATAAAGGAGTAACAAATAAAGATTAAAGCCTGAACTCAACAAATCCGTTCGTAAACTAAGACCAAGAATAAACAAACACGTTTTAGCTCGAACTTTTATGTTGTTTGTGTTCTTGAATGGGCTAATTATATTTACATTTTGCTGCCAGTGCAGATAGCATTTGTTGTCACTGTTGTTGCTGTTGTTGTTTTTGTTGGAGGCTTAATTGAAAAATGTTGCCGACTGCATGTCAACATTTTGATTTCCAATATGTTGTGCCCCACACATCGAACACAACAAAAAAAAAATGGGTGCGGTCCCATTATAAATGGGGCGCGTTCTGTGCAAAATTTGGCTTAAAATTTCACACGTTTGCCGGCGACATATGTTGCCGTGGTCAAAACTGGGATTGGAGATGGAGCTGGAGCTGGAGATGGTGGAGTGGATGCTGGCGACCGAGTAGTCAGTGCCATCTATGGCCATATAGCCCAGCTTAACCACTTCCGCACAGCCGTCAAATGCAGAATCCAGCGGCTCTCCCCTCACTTCCCTGCCCCAATGACATTTACCGTTAGCATATCAATAACACACGCTGCGCCGCAGACCGGACTCATAAAATATGGCAACGGCAGTGGCAACATTTGCCCGTCAACCTGCACGGGGCATGTGAAACGTGACGCGTAATGCCAGCCAGCAACGCCTTGCCCTATGCCACACACACATCAACACACACCAACACACCAACACACACACACACCACTAACACACCCACTAAATGCCACGACCCGTTTGATTTTGCATTTCATGCAAATTTTTGGTGGCCTGACGCCGACGATGACAAGGCGTACTCTGCCACTCTCGATGCGAATGCGAATGAGTGTGAGTATGAGAGAGGGTGTGTTTTTTTGGGTGGGGGGGGGGGTGTTGGGGGTTCAAGGGACAAGGGGCAAGGGGCAGGCACACAACACTGTCGCATCATCGGAAATGAATCATTTGCTTCGTTTGTCGGCATCCGCTTGGCGCTTATTTCCGTTGCGTCGCTCGTTTTTGGCCTAAACCAGCGCCGACCAAAACGGCCAAATGGCCAAATGGCCAACCGGCGAATAACCATCCAACCAACTGAACGAGAAAGGCCAGAGGCCTGACATGTGTGCGCGGCACGCTTCCGTGACAGAACACGGTGACAAGATGGGGGCTCCCAGGTAGCTAGCAATTTTTTACAGCGTTGCCTTTGACACCTGCCGTTGTGCAACGCGCTGTGGCACCCCGGCCGGCATCCACTGTGCGACAAGTGTTCGCCTAACGACGAATGTAGGGGTTTGTGCTACAAAATACCGTCGAAAATTAAGGCAACCCTAAAGCTGTTTCATAAATAGGACCAGTTGATCGAAAATACATATTATCACTTGCGAACAATATTGATTATTTAATTTTATAAAACGTTTCTTTATGTAACACGATAAGCACTATGCGAAATATATCTCTGATTATATAGTATAATATATTAAATATACTAAGCTAAAGCCTTCATTCCACTTTTTGCTTATAGCAACCAAAATAAATGGGAATGACTGTGGGTTGTGTTTGTGAGAAAAGAATGCTTACTATGCCAATAAAACCCGAATAATATTCTGTAAATTATAAAGCTTAGTATGAAAGTTTAGCTTAAGAGATAATATGAATCTCTCTGATCTGAAGAATCACTTTATAATTAATAATTTTGGAATATTTTAGAAATTACTACCGTAGAATATACGGTTTCCTCGATTATCTATTTTTGGCTTGGCTGTTTTCTTGGAAACGTGAACTTGAAGCTGTGGCCCGCATATTAGTGGGCTTTGCTTGTCCATTCATTTGAGCGTCTTTCCAATGCCGCTGGGCCAACCATCTGCTCATCCCTTTATCCATCCGCCCGCTTGTCCGTCCGCCCCGTTCCCGCTCCTGTTCCCGTCCCCATTCATCCATGCGTTAGTCCACACTCATTTGAGTCCCGCATAAATCAATTGCACTTGTCATCAACTCAATTAATTTTTGGCAAACAAAGTGCAGTAAATCAATTGCTTTGGCAGCTCGGCCCGTTGACCATACCCTGGCAGGCCAGGCACAGGACACCGAAGGGGTCAACGGGTCTCGACGAACGCTGGCCAGAATGTTCTTTGGCCGTTTGTGCTACCATTTTTCGATATTTTTTTTTGCTCTTTTTCCCTTTTCGACGTTTGTCATTGGCATTTTTTGTCACTCGGCGCAGTTTTTCCTCTTTTATTTGACCGTTGCATTCAGGACTCGCCTGTCCGCCAGATCGGACAACAGACCCTGCTGACTGTCGACTGTCGAGTGTCGACTGTCCATTTTATGAGCCGCCGCCCCATGCATGTTGACACTGTATCAAATGGGGTTAAAAAGTGATTAAAGTAGGTTTGGCAAATGTCAACAATGTTTATACCATGGCCATTGCCCGGCCGGCGCTCGGCTGCGGGTCTGCACCGTGGATTCGACAAGCAACAACAAAAAGTGAGGCGCGCGGCGGATGGAAAGGGGTGTGGGCAGGGGTGGAGGCGGGGCTTAGGCGTGTAACTGTCGTGCGAGTGCTCTTGACGTTTCGGTATGCAGACCAGCCGGTTCGCTTGACCCTACATCCCCCATCAGCTGCCACGTCCGCCCCTTGCTCCAGCTTACCTTCATTCATTGGTAGCGATGTCGTTCGTTTGCTTGCTCGATTCGATTTGCAATTTTTTACATCATATTGTCGCTCTCCTCGTCCGTCCCCCACCCCCCTTGTTACAGGCGAACTGCGAACTGCGAACAACGACCACAACCACAGGGCCTCACCCATCTATTCAGCTTTGAGCCGTGTCTATAGACAGCGTTAAAATATGCAACTTTTTTTTTCCTTGTTTTGCTATGCGAAAATTGAATTTATGCATTTGCGCTCCAGTCCAACATGCTTCTCATTTCTGAATGTTCCCCCGGAACCTGCAGCTGACATTTAGAGTCTTGGACTGGGTGCTTCCGAGCTGCATATCATTCCTACGGCGACTTTAATCCACCTAACAAATTGTGCAATGCAATATTTTGCATTATCATGATTAGCATATATTATAATTAGCATTAATTGAAATTGGAAAATCGACGGGCATGTCTTTTTCATTCGTTAACTTGCCACTTATGTATGTCAAGTGCAAACCGATTAGCTTGTCAGCTGTATATAGCCATATAAAGGCGCTGTAAAAAATTTAATTCATTTACTTTTAATCGAGCATTTTTAAGTCTCATTTTGAAAAATATGTTTTACTTTTAACATAAAGTCACATTTTTGATAATACACGAATTTATACATGGACATTGAATATAGACAAATTAAATTTTCTTCGCACATTTCGAGATGTGAGTGGGTTGACCGTTCTTTGGAGGCACTCTGCAATTATAATGGTCGCATGTAGCAGCATTTGTAATCCAATTTACATGAGTTGCGTTCAAATCATGGTTGGGGTGCTCTCTGGCTGTAACCCAAAATAATTTCCATGCTTTTGTCTTTGACTCAGATTCCGATGGCGATGCCGATGAAGGCACTGGAGGCCACTCCACTGGGTCTACGGGGCATTTGGTCGTATGTCATGCTTGGGCAGGCGATTTATTTTCAACGAAATACTCTTAGTATTGTTGCATAAGTTGCAAATGCAAGCTGCAACTGCAACTGCGTGTTGCGAGGAGCAGGAACAGCAGCAGAAGTCAGCCCAAAAACAAACAGACAGCAATGCAAACAAAGCTCAATGCATGTAAGGGATGAATGGAAGGGGGTAGTTAAATGGGGTTGTTGTTTTGGGTATATATCTATATATAAATTACACACCCACATATATAAATTACCTTTTGATAAATCTCAGTAGTTGGCTGCCAACTTTCTCTCTCTCTATCTCTATTTCTCATTCTCTGTCTCTCTCTCTCGCTCTCTCTCTCTCGCTCTCTCTCTCTCTCCCTAAATGTGAAGTAGTCAAAATGCAAAACTACAACTGAAACGTATATAAAAATGTACAGTCATAAAATAGAATGGAATAGAATGGAATGATATGGAACGGTGTGTGGGTGTGTGGGTGTGTGGGTGTGTGGGCGTGTGGGCGTGTGGGCGGGCAACACTATATGGGCGAGATGTGCTTGCAAAACTGTGCTATGCACTCACTGTCGCACTTGAGAAATCTTTTCGAACGTAAATCAATCCGTGCAGCTACATCACCGTCCGACTACGACTACGACTACGTCCATGAAGCTGACTGAGACGCTGACTGCGACTGCGATTGCGACGCTATTTTCCGGCAGAGAGCCGGGGCAACAACTGCACCAATTGCTTTTCTTGATTGTTTTGTGCGCTGCTGGCTGTGCTTTGGTCCCGAACCGAGCCTTATATCGAAATGTAAATTCAAGTTGCAGTTGAAATACTCGAAATCCTTTCCTGCTTCTGCTTTTGCTGCTGCTGCTGATGATGCCACTCCTGCCCTTGGCCTGAAGTGGCGCCCACTCGAAGAGAGCTATGACAAAAGCGAAGCTACACAAAAGCGATAACGACACTCATCATCAACCAAAGTCGGATTTGCCAGCTCCTTTACCCAAACTAACTGACTGCCCCAATCACCCCCTCTCACTCGCTCCGTGTATGCCCATCTCTATTGTGCTTACGCTCAACGCATGCATTTCGAAAAACGCAATTTTTGGGTCCTTGCCCGGAGAACTTCCCATTGCGATGCGTTGAACAATTTCGTTTACGTTGACCCCGGATCCCAGAGTGAAAAGATGACCAAGAGCCAGCAACGCTCTGAGCCGGCTTCTATCAGCTCGTTCCCCCAAAAACTCAACTACTACTTGTCTTCCACTCTGCTGTTGCTGCTGCTGTGCATTTGCCGTTTTCGTTTACGCATCGTTTGAAATTTCTATGAATTGTAGATGCAATCGGGCCAGTCCGTGGTCCGGTTAAGACTCATGTGTTACAGTTGCAGATACACAAACTATATGTTCCTGTTGGTTTTGCTCTTTTGGCCGTTACACTCCCGTCCCATGACACCTGACCCAGTGAGCAACCCATTACCGAATCTGCAACCCCTCAGGAATCAGTCGAGTGCATTTCACTGGCAGCGCCACAGTGTGCGGCGACCGTGCATTTGGTAAGCTCCAGACGAAGGCAAAGTTGACGATTCTGCTACGGCCGGCAGCAAGCAACAACAACAAATTGAAAACGCAGCTCCACCACAAGGAGCACTACAAATCCCAGAGCCGAGAAACAAAGCAGAGAACAGAACAACAACAAAAACAAAACAAAAAAATACAGTCAACGCCGTTTCATAAGGATTACAATGAGAGAGTGAATGCAGCTGCCCGGGCCGGGGCCAATCTTTCATGACGAAACAAATATCCTCATAATTCAACAGGAAAATTGCCTGGACTGGTCACAACCACGACGACGACGACGACGACGATGACGATGACGACGACGGCCAGCTACTCCATAGGCCTACGCCAGAGGCTCTAGCTCCTTTTTTTTGTTTGTCTACTACTGCCGGCGACATCGTTTGTTACGCCTCTGCCCATGTGAGTGTGCGTGTGTGTGTGTGTGTGTTTGTGTGAGTGTGCGTTCCTGCACGGCTTTTGTTTCTGTTGGTTTTCGGTGATTTGCTTTGTCAGTGACAAAAATAATAACAACCAGCCGCAGGCAATGGGCCCTAGCAGTGGCCTCGCACTCACATTCCCAAGAATCCTGGCTCCATATGTCAAGGGCTTGCATCCAGGGTTTGTCTAGGTATAAACTCCACCCCACCCCTCCCCACCGCTTCTCCACCCTCCACCATTTCGTAGCCCACCCCACGTACTGTGATAACCCAACCCTTTCATCGCACTTGCCATCCTTCTGTGTATGTGGCCTGTTGGCCATTTTTAATTACCACAATTTGAATTGCTTAAATAACTATTTGGATAACAATCAGTTGTATGCGTCGTGCAACATCAAAGCCAACTCGGTGCCAGCAGCAGGGCGTAGCTCATGTTGGACCTGACAAGGCCTAAATGTCCTCTAAGGCCACCTCGTCCTCTTCCCCTTTCTCTTGGTGGATTAACCAAGTCTTCTCTGGCATACAATTAGTTAGATTTGACTAATGAACTTATCACTTTAAAGTGATGTTATTTCCATATCAATTTTAGCTAGTCCACAATCAATATTACTAACTATAGCATCTACATATATATATATATATATATATATATATATATATATCTAATTACTTAAGTTTCTAACTAATTACTTAAATATTTAGCAACAGTTAAAAGAATTTCTTTTCTCTTTTGAAATTGAAGTATTACATTAATTACATAACGACAATCCCAATTAAAGTTGTCAGCCGATTTGGTGCAACATCAGCCGATCAACTTGAAATAGGAAGGATCAGTGATTATTGGGGTACCAAAGATTATATACCAAGTAAATTCCTCATCCATACTTTATATGGTAGAAGTGGCATAAGTATTAATTGCCTGTCCACTTTCCATTCAGATGCAACTGGCCTCCATGCTGAACTAACTGAAAGATTCGTAAGACTCGTACAGCTGCCAAGTTTTAAGAGTTTTCCTGTTGCTCGGGCATGCGAATAAATAAAAACATTTCGTTGGCATTGATTTAAATGCGGCCTAAACAAACTTTGGCTATGGTTGGCGGAATGGAATGGTTGACTGGGTTGGGACAAATCGTCTCGCTCGTTTGTCTCATAAATAATCAACCAATTATTTTGCTGTCAATTTCAACACGGCCGTCGAAAACGCAATGCCAACGCCTACCCAAAGTGCAGGCGGGCTGTTTGGCTGGCTGGCTAAACGGAGCGTGGGGCCCAGAGCAGGACGCGCTGGCGACGTGTTGGGCAGCAGGACATGCAACCCGCTGGGCAATGTCTCCGTCTTCGTTTTGGTTTTGGTTGTCGTCTTCGTTCTCGTGTTCGTTCCCATTTTCGTCTGTACGGACACGCAACACGGCACATCGGCGCAATAAATTTTGGCTGCCGCGCCAAGCAAACCACGCCAATGCACATACAAAGCAGGACGACGGTGTCGCAATCGGATTCGGAGTCGGAGTCTGAGTCTGTTGAATTTGTCCAACGAACTTGCCAAAAACCCATAGTCATAGACCGATTCGTCGTTGCCGTAGCCCTTGATGATAGCCGTAGTTGAAAGCCGTATCAGTAGCTGGGGAACTATGAATGTTCCCAAGAAGTAAAACAGCAGCGAGCATTTAAAGCCTTCTCTGTGTATGCCTCTGTGTGTGTGTGAGTGTGTGTGTGTGTGTGTGTGTATGAACACGAATCCCTTGCCACGCTTCGATTTCACGGCCGTATATCATTATATTTTCAGTTACTCAGTCCGCAAGAAGTGCACTGTGGAAATTTTGACCAAAGAAATCCGTAACTGATTACAATTATTGGAAGCATATGCATTTGCATAATCTAAAAATCGCGGCTATATTTCTTATGTTTTCCCGATAAAGCCAAAATCAATCAAATCATTCATCAACATAATGGGAATTTTGAGATGGATGCCAACATCCGGGCTTCAATCGGTTCATTCTTAAGATCTGTTATATTCTTATGAAAATCTCAGCGTTGCAGAACTTTGGATTATTTCAGCTTTATAATATTTTTATGCATTCAAGTATTACAAGTAAGCTAGGCAAAAGGATACTTTTTGAACTTTGACTGTATTATTTTTGTGATTTTTGTTTTGTAAATAGCCAATGAGCCTCACTGTCACTTTTGACTGTTTTGGTAATTCAGTTTTTCCTGCCATGTTTAAAATCTTTATTTATTTTTTTTTACACGCAGCGCACGCACCGGGCGGAAGTCCTTTAGTAGATTATCTGCGCAGGCAGGCAGGCCAGAGAGAAGCAAGTCGACTTGCATAGATTTGTAATTGAAGGGCGTGTTCGCAGTTGCCCCTTATCGAGCCACCACAACACGGATCCACTTGGCTGTGACTGTGACTGTGACTGTGAGTGGGGCTGTGACTGTGACTGGGGCTTGTCTAGCTCATTGCATTTGTATGTGTAAGCGTGCGTTTATCGGCGAGTGGCGGAAAACGGAAGGGGCCATTAAGTGATGCCAATGATTAACAACGGAAGTATAGATTTCGAGCATTGCTCGGCAAACTGTGGCTAATCGATGGGCTGCCCGAGCCTAATGGCATTTGGCCATAAATCAATGCGTCTCTCAATTGTTTGCCACTGCTCAAAGACATCTTACAAGCAGCTATTCAAAGCTCACAGACACAGCTCACGTACTGATCGAAAACTCAAAGAATACTTCTGTGCGTATGTGTGTGTGTGTGTGTGGGTGTGTGTGTGTATGTGTGTGTATGTGGTATAGCATAACTTTTGACTTTGAATTATTTGCGTTGGCTTATGGAGTCAAGCTTGGCAATGCGGCCGAGGGTGTTGGTGGCATTTGAAATGTTTACCAACTGGCAATGAAATGAAACAATAAACGTAAATAACTTTCAATTGAATAGTTTTGTGGTGGCAAATTTACGTTTGCCATGACGCCAAAATGGCACTAAGGACCATGCCCAGGCCGAGGCCGAGGCCGAGGCATCCAAAGACCCTCCACTCCAGTCATAAAATTGGGGCTAGCCAGAACCAAAGCCAGCACAATGGCGCGCCATTAGCAGCGTCCCCATGCATGTGACATTTTTGCAAAGGTTCCATCCTCTTCTCTCTTTCTCTCTCTCTCTCACACTCTCACTCTCTCTCTCACGCTGTCGCTTTCTCTAGCTCACTAGCTGTACCGCTCTCTCTCCGTCTCTCTCTGTCTTTCTGCATGTATATATGTTGATTGTAATTTTGTAATTTTCCGAGTTTATTATCTGTCAACATTATCACACACACACACACACGCACACACACACGCACACAAACATTTCGGCTTTATACGAGTTACTGTGCAGCAGTTAAACACGCAATGCCCCCAAACCCCTTCGCAACCTCTACCCCCATCCCATCACCATCCCCATGCCCATCCCCATCCATTCCACACTGCGCATTGGCTGGACCCATGGACCGTAGTCGAAGCCGGGCATAAAATGTTTTGCCGCCGCCATTGCTCTTATCTTGTCTCGCATAAAACGCAACAACACCAAATAAACTCATCGAATTTCTGTTGTTAATTGAAATAAAACTATTTTAAGTGTATGGCTCTCTGGCTCCGGCAACGTATCCGCTTCCATTTGAACCCGAGAGTGGCCCCAACCCAAAAAAACGACAACAACGGCAACGACAATGCCAAATCTCGCAATGGCTGCATATATTTTATTAAATAAATGCTGTTCACGTTTGGTTTTAAAGTTGCCACATACTATCAAAAACTTGTCGAATAGCATTTGAGCAAATCGTCTTCCAAAAATGCCTGCATTCAGCCGGATAGTAACCAACTTCAATGAACTACTCATATGTGCCACAAAATTCTTCTTCAAAACATTTATTTAAATAACTTCGCTTGTAGCAAACTTGACTGAAAAGGAACTTCTTGGGAACTACACAAATCCAGGTTACTGATTTGATGATTTTACCCAAAGATTATACAGATATGTACACCTCTTTGTTTCTATATATCTCCAATGACTACAAAGATATATCCCTATATATATCCATAGTCTTTGATACAACTCATTTTAAATGAACAGCATTTTTATAGAAATACTTCAAGATTGAACTTATTGGTTATTTGTCAGCTTAAACGTAATTTTATATTAATATTTCGTTACTTGGCTCTATACCAAACTGATCTGATTGTCTCTGGGACAAAATGGAATTGATGTCAGTATTTCAGAAACGAAGGTCACTTTTTTTAACTTAATGGTCATCAAAATCAAAAAAAGTCTCTGATTAAATGAGAATAGATGCTTGATTAAAAACATAAACCGATCTCAGCTCACATGTAAAACTATCGATTGCTCCTACAACTCACATTCAATGCCAAACTGGATGCAATTGTTTTATTTGCTTCTGACTTTGCGAGGAACGCTTACCAAAAGCGAGCGTCAACAACAATGGCAACAATATTCCAGCAAAGACAGGACAGTACCAATTTTTGGCGCACTAAGTAAAAGCCACTTAAGCAACAACGAAAAGCGAAAAACAGGAAAGAAAAACAACCACCGTTGGACCACCGAAGAATATATACGCTTCCAGCTTGAAACTCCACTGCTCTCAGAGCTATAAAATAAATCCAGATCAAATCAACTCCAGCATCAGATGAACATATATTCACCATAGCATGTAGCTAGTTTTTTTTTTGGCTATTTCGTCCAATGAGGCTGATCAGCGAACAAAGCCACCTACTTCAATGCATTACACACTTCATGACACTATCTTAATGCCCTCTGCAAGGGTATAAAAATTCTTTGTGGTTGGCATTTTTTATTGTGCTGCTCAGCGAACTTTTTGTGCGAACCCCCTTCGACCCGTTTCCTACACACCCACCCCAAGCGACGCACACATACGTTGTACATCAACTTTACACATTTTTTTTCATTCTTGTCGTTGTTGTGTAAACTTTACAAAGCATTAACACCTCATAGATGGAAACGACGACGCGGATGCCAACCTAAGCAGACAAAGTCTAACTTAGAGTGTGAAAATGCAGTGTAGAGAGGTGTGTGTGTGTGTGTGTGTGTGTAGGTATGTGTGTGCGTTCTATGGGGTGCAATGCAATGCATTGTCCGGGGTTCGCAAAGTGCACAAAGCAAAGCAGAAATCTAGTTAAAAGCTACGAAAAACTCAAAAACTCAAATATCGTATGTCACGTGACAACTGCACTGTGGCTGCAGCTACTGGCCAGCAGGTGGCGCACGTAGCCACCGTAAAAAGGAAAACTCCCAGCTACGACTAAACAACAACAACAACAACAACAACAACAACAACAACCGTTTTCGTATACTATGTAACTTGAGTAACTTTTGCCAACTGGCAAACATTAAGTTGCTCTCTCATTTAGATGTCACTTTCAAGTGGACACCCCGTCTAACCCTCCATCTACGCTCCGCTGAAGTAGCTGTCAAACTTCATTCGATTCAATTAAGCATGCGCGATTTTGCCGTCAACTTTTGCCAGCTGCCTGACAAATTTCATAGGCATTGCCTAATTGTTGCAAATTATCAATTCAAATCACGTTAAGAGCTTCCAGCTTCGCATTTCGCTCTTTGGGGTATCTTTGTGTGTGTTTGTGTGTGTGTGTGTGTGTGTGTGTGTGTGTGTGTGTGTGCGAGGCTGAAGTTGGTGGTAGCCTGCGGAGTAACAACAAAAAAAAATTATCATGCAGCACGCTTAAATGGCTTTTCAATTAGATTATGCCATTCAAGGCAATGAAAAGCCACACCCACAGACGCCTCCACCCCCTTGCTCAACCCCCACCATGAAGCGTATCAATTTCCGTTAAGGAATTTTGTCGGGAAAAGAAATAATACCCAAAGCTCACCCCCACAAAATAAAAACAACACAAACAACTTGAGTTCATTAATTTTGTGTGAGGCGCAACAATTAACACGAAACCGAACCGAACCGAGCCCCATGTTTTGACTGAAAGGTTCGGGGATACCAAACAAACGAGAAAATAAAAATAAAAAAAAACCAAAAAAAAAAAACAATATAAAACAATATGCCCGACTGGCAGTTCCCCAACTCCAATGCTAAAAACGTGACGCTGCTAATTAAGTTGACGCATTTGCTGCCTGGCTGACTGGCTGACTAGCTGACTGGCTCGCTATTTCAGTTTGGTCCTGCTCCTGTTTATCACCCTGCTGCTCTTCTTCTTGGCGTGTGCCTCGCGGGAAGTCATAGGACTCAAGTGGGCGGCAGCGTGGGGCTGATGCCGCGGTGGAGCTGTGGCGCTGTGGAGCGGGTGCCATCTTGTGGTAAGCTTAGGAAATTTGCATGGTTGATTTGGTGTTAAGTTCGGTCTGTGCGCGAGGAGGGGGAAAACCTTCAAGTTCTGCGAGTAAACAACAGGTGGCAAAAACCAAGCTCTGAGGTGTAAATTCAGTGAATATGTTTCAAAAGGAAGCAATAAAAATCGAATGAAAATAACTCAAATCTGATAAGATTTGAATCTTTTAAGACACATCAAATAACTTAGAATTTGAGTTTAGTTCTGCGGAAGATTAGACAATTGTTTGCTAAGCTCAAAATTATTATGCTTCTGTTAAGGGCATTTTATTGGTTGGTTAATCATGTTTTCCATATCCCGTACATCCCTTCGTCCAATTTTTGAAAGTCCAAGGTGTCTAAATATTCCATAGCCACGTCAAACTTTTCCCTTCTTAAGCGTCACAATTCTTGCAGAGATGCCCTTTTAATGTTCTGCGCAAGTAAACAGTGTTGCCACAGAGGTCAAATGGGCATTACTTAGTTCAAAACATCTCTGTTCATTGATATAACTTTTAAACTGACTTAGTATGCCAATTTAGAGCTGTCAAGTCTTTTGCTTAACCCCATTTCCTAATCGAGTACGCGTATATGTTGAAAGAATAAAATTTTCTTTAAATGGATCAGAAACTCAACAATACTCGGGCTTATCGGACTAGGCAATATACAGAATTGAGCAGTTTGGATCCAGAGATGGACAAGGAAAATAAAGATCCTCGGCCTTCAATGCACATCTGCAGCTGTGCTGTACAGCCGGTCACTTGTGCCTCAACTGAGAACAACGAAATTCCCACAAGGAAGAATAGGGTATGTTGAAGCCCACAGCAATTGTGCAACAAATCTACAATTTTCATTTACAGATAATGGCCGACATAACACAACAGCTGAATATACAGAAATAGCCATCAATTTGGATTTATGCTGACGAATAATTTGACATTTTTATTTACTGAATTCAACTATATTTTCTTACTTATAACCGATTCATAATAGACATCATCGACTGTCCGTCTGTCAGTCGGTTTCAATGCGAACTATCTTCTCAGCTCAGAAGGCAATTTGCTGATATTGTAGCCCAACTGCGAAATAGTTTATGTGAGCACATTTGCAAACTATAATCCTTTTTCTTATCCTTATGTCAAAAACTGTGCAGCACAAACGAACCCCATCACATAGCCACATCATCACAACAACAACAAGTTGAATGCTGCACGCTGAATGCTAACAATAGCGCAAAAACAAACAAAGTCAAGAGCTCAAAAGCAAACAGTCAAAAAATAAAAAATAAAACCGAAAAAATATATATGTATATTTATTAAAAATGAATTGCAAAATGAGTGTGAAAAATACTTGAGAATTTTCTCAGGCGACGCCGCCGTTGTTTTGAAGTGGCATGTCCTTTGGCCGTGTGGAAGGATGCCTTTGCTTTGATTTTGTACCTTTTGTTTAAGTTGAGCCATTGCCTGCATTGACTGCAGCACATCAAAAGCACGAAGCCCACCAAAAAGAAATGTTTTAAATGGGCGTGGCTCACTTGAGGGCGCATGTGTGTGTGTGTGTGTATGTGTGTGTGTGTGCATGAGCTCTCAAGTGTCGACAGCTTTGATTTCTTGTGCGCATATTATTAGTTTAGTCAAAATTTGACTTGCGGCAGAGACGTGCATTCTTTAATGGTCTCCATCAGTTTGCGGTTGGCTTTGGCAACATGTAGTCAGCTGCTAGTTTGTTTAGCTGTTTTTTGGCTGGCAGCTGCAAAACGCGTCCAGAAATGTGCTGCATAGGAGCAGACCAAGTGAGTCGCAAGTACGCAAATCTTATGCACAGTTATGTGTAGCTGACTGTGTGTGGGCGTGTGTGTTTGTGAAAAGTTTATCAAATGTTGCGTACGGACCAGCACCACCCGCCACACCCCACTCTTAAGGCCCGGCTGCTGCCGACGCTTCGTTTGTTTTTTCACCTGTCATTTTGACAGCTGCCGCTGCCGCTGCTGATGTTGCTGTTGCTGTTGCTGTTGCTGTTGCTGTTACTGTTGCATGGTAGCTAGCACAGACATGTTACACCTTTTGCGTGGGCAAAAGTTTTTTCCTTTTTCTTAGTAACTTGACTGACTGCATGTAAAAGATGCAGTAAAAGTGCTTGGGCGGGGCAAGAAGATTACATCAGCTGTTGACTTGACGTTAGCTAGCTGAGAAACCAAATTCGAGTGAGCGAGGGGCCAAGGCGGCTGGGTGCGTTCACAAAGATAGGGCGTGTGGATCGGCTTGTATATGCAGCTGTCAAAGACCAGCCGCCCCAAGTTGCGCTGCAGTTAAAAAGTTGCAAAATTACAGCAAAGAGCTCGAACGTGGGAGGAGAGACAGATTGCACAGGATGTGCGAGTAAGAACAGGAAACGGAAAGAAGCTTTGCAGCTGAGACATGCGCCGCTCAGGGCAGATACTAGAAATTACCTAAACTAACCCTTTGATAGCGGCTAATTAGATTATTATCGGTTACTTGAAAATACTCTATACTCAATACACCAACGAAAACTACGGATACAAAAATTGAAAAAATAAGTTCAGAAGAATCAGTTCTCGTTAGCCAGTTGAATCAAACTCCAAAATAAAAACATTATGTTATATGCGGACAGAGAGTTGATCTGTCTGAAGAGGGTATCTTATAGTCGAACTGACATTTGGTTTACTTTTAATAGTCTCAATCTTTTACTTACGGTGTGGCTTAAGCACACAACAAATTGACTCATAAATATTCTATAAACAACAATAAAAGCGCATTAAAAACTTTTGCGGAAAGCGACCGAAAATTACTTAAAAATTGTATCGTGTCAATAAATAAACAAGAACCGATGAAAATTTAAGACCGTTTGCAACTTCAAAGGCCGTACGGAAAACGGAACCGTAAGGCGGAAGTAGCTCAACAATTTCTCAACACGTTTGTCGGTTGTTGTTGTTGTTGTTGTTGTTATTGTTTTGGGTGTTGTGTGTGTTTGCTTGCTTCCTTTTTTGTTATCACACACACTCCACACCTACTGGCAACCGACACACACGGAAAATCATAAAATTTTAACGAACCTATTGAAAGTCTACACATTGCCGCTTGATTTCACCGGGCGACACGAAACTTGGGCCGGGGCCCAGGGACCAAGGACCAAGGATATGGCAAAGGGCCAAGGCAAACGTGTGAAAAGCGCCATCGAACGGCAAAGATTTTCACACTTGGCACATTAAGGAAATTTATGAACATACACACACACACACACACATACACACACACACATATAAGCACACACTCGACGCACATGTTTCATACATACGCCGAAAAGTGAGGAAAATTAAACTTACCTATGTAAACAAGACAAGGAATGGCGTGCGAGTGTATGTGTGTGCGAGTATGTATGAGCGGAAGTTATGTTCAAACTTAATTTAAGGTTCAATAGCGTAACCAAAGAAAACCGCAAAAACTTTAGCTGCCTGCAGAAGACAACAACGAGTTGGTGGTGTTTCAGGCGTTTTTTGGCAGGACGAACGAGTTTTGTGTAACATAAAATCTTGTGGTTTATTAGATTTTAATAATTCACACGATGTGTTTGTAAATCTGTGTGTGTGTGTGTGTGTGTGTGTGCGAGTGTGCGAGTGTGAGTGTAGATACGTGAAGAAGACACATGACAGTTGAGTCAAGTCGCAGTCGGAGTCGGAATTGGAGTTGGAGGCGGAGTCGAGCAACGTGAAAGACGCATGCATTTGAAGTCAACAAAAAACTAACTTTTATCTGCTGGCGTTTGCCTTTTTCTTCACACCCCCTGCCCCCCCGTTCCCTTATACGCCCGCCCCTCGGCCACCCAGCATATGAGCAACGGCAACACTTTAGAAATGGCCTCCCCCCCGAAAAAGCACCCGAAGGTGTGTTTGTTTTTACAACAACAACAACTACAAATTTGTGGCATATCAGCGGCATGTTGCGTGGCTTGTTGCAAGAAATGTGCGGCAAAGGAACGAGGCTGTAGATCAACAACAAACTAACTGCTCGCTCCTGGATAGCCCAGATTAAGAGCGCATACGCAAAGAAATGCCACTAAAGGGAATTGATTTACTCAGACGACCAGTTCTTGTCTGCTTTGTTCCTTGCCTCATGTTGCTGAAGAAAGATTTCGATCCAGTTGCAAGTGATACTTAAATATTTGATTAATCGTGTAGAGTAACTTTGCTCATAAGCATTTAGGAGCTTGAAATAACACTAAACTTGCCAATCAAGCATTAAGCGAGCTTAAATAAACATTCCTTGATTGTGATTTCTTTGAGGAACTCCCTCATTTCCTTAGTGTGCTCAGGTGAGCCGAATGTTAAATACAGCTCATTAAAAGCACATATAAAATAAACAAATAAAAACTAACAACCAATCGGAACAAATATAATATCGGTCTGGAATATATAGTTGTAAAAGGTAAGCAAAAATTAATCATGCTTTTTTTATTGCTCATTTTATATTTATTTTATTTTCTTTTTTATACTCGGACATATTTCGAATGCCGTCGGGATACGCCTCTATGTACGTCCAGTAGGCTGTGGAGTTCCAAACTCCAAAGGTGTATTCAAAGAAAATGAATCATTTAAAATAAAATCTAATTAGTTACAGATCAGTTTGTATCTATAAGTTATTTGTGGTCCTCCTACTACGCAGTCACAAGTCCATCATTGAAATAGAGTTGTGCGCTGTAAGCATTTGACCATGACTAGCTCTCAGTGCATCAGTCATCCACTTAATGATATAAACTGTTGGATGGTTGGGTCAACCGGTGAAACCATAACCTAAATAACATCGGGGCGCCGACAATAGTTGTGGCTGCAGTTTAGCTTATACACAATAAAAATAAAAGAAAACTCTGAAAGTATGCAGAGCAGACCTTAGCAACTTTTTTTACAGCAAGCGGCAAGACAAAATAAATCAGTGAAAAATGTCCAAGTTATGATCAAGTGTTCCCACAAGAATTGCAAACTTTCTGCGAAGTTGCAGTCCTCTGTTATTTTTGCTGTCTTTTTTTTCCTGCTTTTCTTGTTGAGCTGCCTTTGTTGTCTCGCTGCATGTCGTGAGGGTCTTGTCCTCTTGTCGAAGGCATCATCGAAGTTATGTGCTGCACTGGGCCCCAAAGGTTATGCAGCAAAAAGTTTGCATAGCTGTGGCCCCCAACAACAAAAGCAACAACAACCGGCAACAAACAGCAAGTTGACAGCATTGACCTTAGACCGGACCGGAGAACCAAAACAGTTTCACATCCTGCAGGCATAAGTGCATAAATAGTTCATAAACTATTTTTCGAACAAAGTTGTCGTGCCTGGTTGCTGCCTTCTGACTGCTGCTCAGCTCCCTGAGGCTGGGGGCTAATTGCGTTTTACACCAATTAATTTGCTTAGTAGCACTGCAAGTAAATAGCAACGAAAAATGAAAATAAAAATACAAATAGAAATACAAATACTTGTGCAAATAAATTCAATACGCAATAACGAAAAGCAAACAAACATTTACGATTAAGGGCAGGTTGGAACCCTCAAGTCGCAAATCAATTTGAATTTCAAATTAACAAAAAGCGTTCTGCGAACAGCACAAAGATTGTCGAGTGGTGGGGTGTATAGCCAGAATGCGGGGCAAGCAATTTTCGGAAAACTCACAAGATTTGCGACTTCATTTTGGCATGCAAGCGGTACATGGGGCAAGAGGGCGGTCGTCCTTTATATATAATACAAGTGCAATGGCCACTGGTGGGGCATCAAATGTCGTCGTGACCCAGCCGCCTTCCTTTCATTGCTGCGCGAAATCCTCCTTACAAGTGTAACGAAATGCGAAATGTGAGCAAACAAAAAGCATTGCATACTTTTCGGCAGCAGCAAAAATACAAATTGAATTTTCTACTTAAAGACAATGGCGCGCAAATTTTTGAACAGAGAGCAGACCGCGGAGAGTGAGCATCAAATGAAGAGTGAATGTGAGCGGAGTTGGCTAACTTGAGATTGAGAGCAGTATGAGTGATAGTCTGGATGTGACGGAGTGGGCAGCTGACTAGCCCTCAGTGTCGTCCTTTGGTATGTTGTCGAAAAATGAAAATATTAATTCCCAGCAGGTTATTTGTGCTCCTCGTCGATGTCGGCAGTAAGTAAAAGTCGCAAGAGACAATGAAAATGAACAGCATAGAAACAGCGTAGACATTCACGTTCGACATGGTTAGTCATGGACGATTCCCGGAAGTGACAGACAGAGAGTTAAAACAATAAAGAAAAAGTGGGAGAAGTAGAGCTCAGAATCAAAGCGATCAGCTTGGAAATACCCTGTATTATGTTGTTTTTGGAACATGGAGTTAAATGCAAATGGAATGGCATTGGAAATAAACAATAATGAATATGAAATAATATGAAAAAAAAAATTAAAAAATGTATATCCAATAAAAAACTTACAAGATATAAAACAGGGTCAAGAAGTACTTAGTTCATCACTATTTTTAAAATGAACAAACAATGCAAAAATTTGGTAAATATTTTGAATGATGTGAATTATATATGAACAATATTGAATACAGCATTAATTTTATTGATAGCTATAATTAGTAGGGTAAATACAAGATTCATTCGAATAGCAAATGACGTAGAACTGTCCATGAAAATTACAATTACTTAAACCTCCGGTGTAGAAGCCATCGAACCAGCGCTTTTACAATGACGCATTGAGTTTAAAATATTCATGGGCTTCATCAGGAACTCAGTAGCTTCGGCGAGTAGCGTAAACCGCGACCATTCTCCATAGCGCTTTATCTTTCAATTTAGCAAAAATTAATTTATTGCATCAATATTTATGTTTCACTTAAATTACAATGCGTGAATGCAGCCAGCCCCTGTCTAAACATATTTTTTGCCATTCATTTTGCGTCCTCTGCCAAGGCAAATACGAGCTCTGTGCCTGGGGAAGCTAAATGGATATGGGGTGGGCGGGTGCAGTGTTCGGGAATGTGGAATATTGCGACCGCAATCAGTCATAATAAATATTAAAAATGGCGCATAAAGTCAAACATTGGTAGCCAAATGCTCCTCCAACGAGCCATTCACATTCCGCTTTCCGTTTTCAGTTTGGTTGTTTTCCATTGCATTTCCCAGTTTCGGGAGCGTTGTTTGGAAAGTTTTCTAATAAAATAGTGGGGCCCAGTATTGTTTTGGGCGTTTTTCGGAAAAGCAATTGCAATTGCACAACTTTTTGGCATATTCAAAAACCATTTGGCTATCAGAAAGTGTTTCAACAAATATTGACAGACTGCCACAGGGCGATACCGAGTCATAAAGTTCGGCTTTATAGAGGCTACCGGCAGACACACAGGAACCAAGAGAGAGAGAGAGAGAGAGAGAGAGAGAAGGGAGAGAGTGAGAACTGGGTCGGTGGTAGCTGCAGTGGAATTCACGACTTTTGCTTCCATAATTAGCAGCTAATATTGCATAGCGGCAAAAGTTTTTCGCTCGGATTCCTACTCTATATGTAGCCTCAGTTTTATTTCTATTTGCGTTATTTGTCTAGAACTCGCAGCAATGCAAAAGGCGAATAGCGAACGGAAAATGTGAATATGCCAACGGAATGGGAATGGGAATGGGAGTGGGTATGGGAAATCTGGTGTTTAATAAGCTCGCAGTTTTTGTTTGTGTTTTCCAACACTGCAAACAGCCGGCAAAGCATCACTTAAAGCAGCGCCTCATATGAGAGTCGGCCTTCGCTCCGACAACTTGCAAGCAAAACTCAAACACACACACACACACACACACTCTCTCACACACACACTCACACACACATGCAGTATTCGACAAGCTGACACTTGTGCTTGCTTGGTCTCTTTTTTTTTTTATTGCCAGGCACTTAGCTGCTTGCCCCTAGCCCCCTCTAGACCCATACACGCAGCAACGTCGTCGCTGCCACTTCTGCCGCCCGCTGAGTTTTGCTCATTTTTTGGTGTCAATGAACAGTTTTAACATATTAGCAAAGTTTCTTAAAGTACACATATAAATATGTTTGATGTGTGTTTCTGCTCGAGTTGAGTGATGCCAAGGCATGGCACCACCAGGGAGCCAGGGAGTGGCTAAATAAGGGCTCTAGGGAACTACAAGAAATGTTGTTGTATTGTGCCCCATGTACTGTGCTCTGTGTATTAAGTCAACGGCACATTATGTAAGACGCCTTAATGAAAGCCTCCCAAGTAACTCTTACGTTATCCTTTGAAGTAACATAATTTGAAACTCGGCATACAAATGAAACAATCTGGTTTTCATTAAGCAATAACTTAATATCTACCTTTTTACTTACTAAACAAGTATTATTTTAAGAAGCATCTCTCATTCAATTATTTGATCAAATCAATTTATTACTATCCAATCACTCGTCTTTCAACAACATAAATATCCTTTGTAATTAAAATTAAACCAATTAAAATACATCATCTCAAAAATATGAAAACCAAAATGATTTCAAAGTTCACTCTTAGTGAGCACACTTTTGAGCTGTCAATTAATTAAATAATAGTTATAAATAATTTGGAAAGCGCGTCAAAAGGAAATTTATACAGAAATATAATCATAAGTTGCATACAATTTGGTTTTTGAGCACTTTTTGAAAGTGCCACAAATTAGGTTGCAGGATTGATTTTTTTACATTTTTTAACTTAATATTAGCAGTCCAATAATTGGATTAATTTATTAATTTTTTTTTTTTTATTATTTATTGCTTTATTTTATATACTTTTGCGATCTCTGTTTGCCGCTGGCATTTTTAAGGCGCACTCTACTAGCACATACCTCACAGATGCTTATGGAGCGTAATAGCATTCGATTTTATTGATTCCATAAGCAACAATCAAACAGATTTCGATCTGATCAGACCCAAGCACAGATGCAGCTGCTTGCTGGCTTTCAAACTAACTCAATAAAAACAATTTTCGATATTAAATTATCGTTTGGCCCCATTGCGCGTTCAACGCGTACAACAATCAAGGACGGGAACGGTACCAGACCAGTTCGCCATCCGCACACACACACACACACACACACACACACACACACACACACACACACACACATACAGCAATTCAACTGAGCCGCAACAAAAGCATGTCGTGTCGTGCCGTCGCTTAATCATGTCAATGATTTATAACGCTTTCAAGGAGCGCGCCAAACTCGAAGTTGTCGACGGCAAAGTCGTACTGAGGTGTGGAGTCTGTGCAAGGGTTGGGGGATGCAGAGACTCTTCTGATGACTTGCCAGACAAAGCGAAGCCACTATTCTAGTGGTGGTGGTGGTGTTCGATGGTGGTGGTGGTGTGTCGCAACATAAGTTTTGCAGCTACTTATATGGCAGCGAGTCGGAAATTTATCTTACGAAAAATGATTTGGCTCATTATCAACAGTAGCCAAAGTGCAGCAGAAGGACGCGCAGGCAGACAGATATATATATATGTATATATATATATATATAACATAGATGGGAAAGAATAGCAAACACATCGAACAAACGCATAAATCAACAACAAAAACAGAAAAATGATTTATATTTACACACAAGAAAAAGAAATACCGAATGAGACGAGGGCAAAGGACGAGCGGGTCGTGTAATGAGGGGGAAGCCCGCCTCGAATATGATTGCCGTTAATAAGAAAAGTGGCAAAAGTGTGTGTAACACAGGGATATTACTGACAATGGGGCAAGCAACAACAGCAACAACAACTGTGCCACAATCATTGTGAGTGCCTGGGCCACAACACTACCCAGCAGCAAGGTAGCACAGAGCAAGGCGCAGGCAGCATGCCAACTACCAATAATAAAGTAATCAAAGTGATATGGTGTTGATGCAGGGAGGTACAGGCGGGGGATAGTAAACTCTCTTGCGCATTTGTTCGTGTGTTACTACTGCTGTTGTTGTTGTTGTTGCCATGCCACATCTAGCTGTGTTCTGTCTTGGTGCCCTGTGATTATGGCATTAAGACATTTCCTCAACTCCCCCAAATACATAAACCAGGCAATCGAATTATAGCCTCGGATCTGACCAGCCTTGTTGCCAATGAAACCGTGTTTATTGTGTGTGCATCTGTGTGTGATACAGAAAGGAAAAAGAAAACAGTCATTTAAGAACTGATGGATTAGTTATCCCCAAACAATATGCCATCAGCTAACAATATGGGAAATAATATAATTTATCAATAACTTCAAAAGGAAACCAGAAGTCGCGAGAGAGAAGCAGACCTGGACTAGAAGATATATTCTGCACCAAGTTGTCTTTATAATTTACTATTTTCAGTTTCTATTGATACCTTCCAAATATTTGCACATAACAATATTATTATAATTAATTATTATATATTTGAAATATGTTTTTCAGTTTTTTGCAATATACATATACTCAGATAAGTTGTGAATCCCCTTGGGATTCGTCTTCAGAACTGTACCACATAAAAATAAAACAATTCAAAATATTATCCATTTTATGAGATATTCTACAAAGTTCGTTATACACCGATTTATGTATTTTGAAAAACAGCCAATCTAAACATATTTTAAAGCATATATATATACATATATATATTAATTGCATATCGTGGACTATCTCACCCGATATTATGTACACAAATATCACAACGAGAATTTAATCCAGCTAAAGCAGAGCTCTGATATTTACGTGGCTCACTTAATCGAAAACTCCGTCGAAACATGTGTTTTGTGTCTTGTCTGGCTGCTTGCAACGAGTCTCCCTGACCATAAATAGTTACTTAATTACCTTCTCAAGTGGTAAGTGCACTCATACCACTCGCCTCCCTTCATCCACCCTTCACGAGCAAAAAACTTGCGGAAACAATGCACGAAAGAAACTGCCAAAAGCTGTATGTGTGTGTGTGTGGAGAGAGGGGGCTGGTGCAGAGGCAACTACAGAAACATATGCCAAAACACCGATTGCAATTAATCTTTTGCATGTTGAACGCACCAAACTCTACTAAGTTAGTGCCACATCCTCCCTCAGAAAACCCGCTAGTTGCCTCATTGCAGGTGGCAGCTTCTGTTTATTGGTAAACAACAAAAGTTTGCAGCGCACTTTTTTGGGCTGGGCGACTACCAAAACAACAACTGATGGAGACAATGAGAACGTGCAATGGAGACGTGGGAACGGGGTGGGGGGAGGGCGGAGGGATTAGTGGATGGCACTGGAAGCTTACCTTATTTGTGGGCGCTGATCTATTGTCTTGCCTGTTGGCAGCAGCCTGCCTACTTCAAGGTGTAGTTAAACGACCATAACTTTTCGTTCTCGCTCTCGCTCTCTCTCTCTCTCTGTCTCTTTTAGTTTGTGTGTGTGTGTGTGTGTTATAGACATTTGTGAGGTATCCCTTAAATACCAATTTATGGCTAAAGCAGATAAAGTCCCAAATCTGCACTTAATCTTTTGCATTGTTTAATTTCGACTCATTGAGTTAGCGACGCCAAAAATTCTACACACACACACACACGCAAGCCACAGGCATGTGTCTGTGTGTGTGTGTGTGGGCGTATGGGCGTGGCTGACAGCATTGTGCAAAAGGAGCGCTAGGTTTGGGCGCACTTAAGTTGCTTGGGAAATAAATCGTTGTCGACGTTTACACTGTGCTTATGGGTGTGCTTTAGTTGCTACGATATGTGTGTGTGTGCGTGAAAGTGTGTGTGCTTGTGTGTGTACGTGTGTGTGTGCAATATTCGATGCTTCATTGCAACCGCAGGAAGAACAACAGCAACAGCAACAGCTCGCTCAACAGGCGCAACAGTCCACCCCTCGCAGCCACGACAAAAGTTGTTTGCTCCTAGTTAAAACTTACAACTTGCGCGTTATTTCCTGCCACACACACACACACACACACACACACACACACAAACACACACAAGTAGCTACAGCTGACTGTGCACCCCAGCAGCCCCCTAACCATAACCGCAATGCCCTGCGTACTTAAGGTGTTAACGCAAAAGCTTGACTCATAAAATATTGAAAAAGCCGCAAAAACTTTGCACCAAAAAACGTGGCAGGAACAGGACCAAATAGAACGGAACGGAACGGAACGCAACGCTACAAGGGCGGCATACATGGGGGATAGGGACACACACAAGAAAGCTGACTAAGATACCAGCTCCAAAGGTCGGAACCCCAAATTGAACGGTTAAGTGGCAACCGGCAAAAGTTTTTCACCTACCTTTGACTTCCATTTGTGCCCAGTTTATGGGGTGCTTGCCTGGGATCTGCTTTCCCCACTTGTCTCTTGGCTAAATGGATTTATTGACTTATTAGCGCTATTTGCTACGCCTTTGTTTTGTTCTACGTGGCTTGCCTAACAAGTTAATTGATGGGCTCAGCTGGGAAGTCAACATCTACTTGGGTGTTCCAAGTAACTACTTTGATTTGATTAAAAATAAGGTGCAGTTGTACTGCGTTAAGTCTGTAAACAAGTATTCTTAGCCAATCTTAAGTTACCTGTCAAATTTTATATACGAGAACTTGAATTTTTTATTTGGTGTCTTTGGTGTCGAAAGGACAGATCGACGTGATAAGATAAGACGTGTATATGATCATGGCTAGTCCTGAACCGTATTGTGGCATAGGAAGACACACAATACGGCTGCAAATCAGGGACGAAGAAAGGAAGAGGCACCAGGACTCCGACGAGCCAGATGTCTTTTAGGTGGCTGTAATCAACATCGATTTAAACAAGTAATATCCAAGGGAAATAACAGGCTCAGAATACTTACCGGTCTATTGACAGGACACTGTAGACTGAGAAGTCACCTAACCAAATTTGGTATTTATAATAGCGATATATGCAGGTTTTGTGGACACGAGGAGGAATCCTCAACGCACATCCTAGCAGAATGCGTCGCCTCAATCAGGATAAGATGCAGCATCCTAGGGAAGCATGTCATGAGGCCCAGGACATAGAAACCCTCAACCCAACAAAGATCCTGGCATTCGTGCAGCAGCTGGGATTGATGGAAGCGCTGTAGGCTCAGAAAGGTGGCACAATAGACCTTATAGGTCGCAGTGCTGTTTACCCCAATTATAATAATATAATGATCATGGCTTTATCGACTCTCTTCATCATGCTGATCAGCAATAAGGTATAAGTTATGCCAGTCATTGAGAGGAAAAGATGAAAGCTAGAAAATCGATCCTTGAAGCTGGTATGCTGTCAGCACTTCAACTGCTTAATGCCCTCGTTGGCTTTAGTACACGTTGAATTGGCTTCGACTTTGGCTTTGTCATTTTACGCGCTATTACCACCTTTTCGAAGCAATAAAATATTATTAAAATTATATTCGGCTGATACACCTGAATGCTGCTGCTCTCTTTTGGGCCGCAACGCAGTCTGTGCCTCGTACAGTGGGTGCTGTAAATCAACGTCTCGATGACATTAAAATAAAATTTTAATGCCACAAAAAAGATGTGCGAGGCTGGGCGTCTCAGTTCAGGCCAGAGTCGGAGGCACAGCTAAAACCATTTGCCACTTCACATTTTCCATGCAATTTTCGGTCGCTTTTTGATCGAAAACTTTTGCCTTGGCTGCTGCTGGCTGCCCACGAATGGGGGGGTATGGGGAGGGGCTGGCTGTGAAGGCGCTATCATTTTCACCTTGGTTACACTGCACAATTTATTTGAATTTATCAGCATGCACACGCCCATCCCCTCACCCCCTGCCTATCCGCCCCCACTGTCTGGCTGAATGGCTCATTTTCATGGCTCATGGCAAATAATTGTAAATATTTGATACACAATATGGCAATAAAAATAAAATTGAAATTTTCTGCCGTTGCTGTTGTTGCCTTTTATTATTATCATCGTTGTCGTTTTCGGCCCGTGGAGTCGTCGTAAAGGAAATTGATACATAAGTCATTTTTATTGGCATATTCTTTTGTGTAATTACGGCGCAGGTAATTTAAATTTCCTGCCCTTTTTCAGTTAGCTCTCTCTCTCTCTCACTCTCTGTATGTCTCTCTCTCTCTCTCTCTCTCTCTCTGTATGTAACTCTCTTTCGCTTTCTCTTTCGTTCTTTAAAGCCCACTTTTTGAGTTATGGCAACTTCCTGAAAAATTGTACACAATAGCTTTTTTCACAATTTGCAATCATTCGCAAAATCATTGAATATAAGCGAACTAATGGCAACTTTTTATTATCGTAAATGTTCTACTTAATTTTTGTATTACTTTAAAATGAAAATTTGCTTAGTATCAGTAATATTATACTATATACTATTGTATAGTAAGATCGTTTATTCGCCATTTGGAAAAACACTGCCCCAATAATAGTTTTGATTGAAAGCATGCAACAGGCAAAATGAATCATTTCTAACCCCGTAGAGCACATATTTTCTTATTCAGGACTAACAGCAAATATCGATATAAGAGGAAGATAAAAGGATCTCAGTGACTCTAAAAGCAAGAGACTACAGATTTCATATATGAGTTGTCCCATAACGTGCGCAAATCAAGATTGTTTGATGTTATCGATAACTGTTCATGCTTGTGCGAATATCGATACAAATCGATTGAAGGCATAGCTTTCCAATTGATACACACAAACTTCCACAAGATCAAAGTTATAGTCGAATTTAGCCATTAAACTCGAACAATATTTTTAATACCTGAGCTCAGGGTATCTCTTAGTCAAGCTCACGCGACGAAAGCATTTTTGTATATATTTAAAGGTGGATAGCTCCATCAATTGGCAAAACACTTGCAGTCACAATTTGCCAGCCGTCTGTCTTGGGATGGTTATTGTTACGGTGTCTGGCAGACAGACAGATAAATCCAAGAGAGGCAGAGAGAAAGCCACAGTAAAATTACATCAAGATGTGTAAATGTAAGCATTCCGCTGAAGGATGCATTACATCGAATGATTCCGTTGGCCTCGCATAAATACAATTACAATTTTCGTGAAATGAAATCGAAAAGTGCACGTAAAAATGGTATGAAATGAAACCCTAAGAGCTCCATAAAAGACAGTAGACTGTCAATTAAAAATGAGGACCGCTGTCGATTAGGGAGGCAAACAGGAAGAATAGGCAAGCACCAGGGGAGTTATCCTGGAGTTATCCTGGCAAAGAGTGTCAGTTCAAAACTAACGATGGCTGCTTAGAAATCTGGAAATGGCGCTTTCTTTTCATTTAATTTGCGTCACTTTCGCTTTAAGAATATATTTTAAGTAATATTTATGTGCGTTTTTTATTTATTTGGTTTTTTTCTTTTGGTCACCAATTAATTTTTATTTATGTGCTTTGCGTTTTTAGCTGGGTTTTGTGTTTTTTTTTTTTTTTGTCGTATGTCCCCTTATCAAACAAACAGTTGGCAAAATGATAAATGCCGTTGCTTTTGTTTAAGTCCACGAAACACCCCTTGCCTCAGCCCCCTAGCCCAAAGCACACCCATTTCGTAATTTAATATTTTTGCAGCCAAAACATGGACAAAAAAAAATATACAAAAAATATACGAGAAAAATGATATTTCAGAAGAGCGAGCGCACTGCTAAAAAATGACAATTTTTAATTATCAAATGCGTTTAATGATAAAAATTGTTTATTATGGGCATGGGGTTGGGCATGGTGGGCCGACAAGGGTGGTTGGGGTTGTGACGCTTTTTACTTGGCCGCCACTGCGTCTTGGCTTTTAATTTATGATTTATTTGTGTGGGTGGCTCGCCTATAATAATTAATATTGCCCACAAGCGAAAGACACCTACCTACAAGCACTTCCCCCTCCACCATCCACCCACCACCCTCCACCCGCCACTCTCCACCGTCTCCCCTCCACCTACGCAATGGCAGCACTCCAGCACGCTCTCCTACACTTTCAGCAAGCAACACAATCCCTGAGGAAGCCGCCAAGCAATGCAGCGACAGAGGCAGCGAAGTGTGGTTGAGAGGGTGAAGGGGGATGGTGGGGATGGGGGAGGGGTGGGCAAGTGGCAAGTGGCAACAGCTCCAGCGCCGGGCAAACGCAATATTTTCATAAATCTTTTTGCCGCGACGACAGAGCAGTAAGTGCAATATCATTGAGGCAGAAGTGGCAGCAAGTAGCGCGGGGAATAAGCAACACACACCTACACACACGCACACACACACACACACACACACACACACACACCCACACATGCTGTTATCCCTTCCGTAAGACAAAACCCAAGTGCGCCCAAGCCAACATCTTCCATGTCGACGTTACATCTTGAGTCAGGTACAGAAAAAAAAAAAAAATACGGAAAAAGGTACGAAAAAAAATATTAAAAGTATTTCTCGAATTATTGTTAATGATGATTAAAAATATGTGTACCTACATAATACACAGTACACCTCAGCACACACACACACACACTCCTTCTTCTTCTTCTTCTTTTTCATAGCTCTATGCGTACGTGCGCTGGTGTGTGTGGGAGACGTAATCACAAACAGATTTTGCGGCCTGGCAACGCTTCGCATCGTTTCCCCAAACGTCCTCGTCTTTAGCTTTGACTTGAACTGTGTGTTAACTTTCCATGAGAGCTGACTTAATAAAAACAATATACAATCCAAATTCACAACAACATCGAATTCTGTATGCCCTAAGCATACTCGCAGAATACTCAGAAGCTTGTCTAGTTTTGTAGCCGAAATATGAGATAGTTCGACATACGTATAAAGAGTGTGTTAGTTGATTTTCATTATAATATGATAAAGTTACTATTGGTGTACAAGTGCGGCAGTTAGGAACAGATATGAACATATGTAATTATTCCAATTTTTAAGTCTCTAGGTTCTAATTTAAGCAGAAACTGAATCCAACTCACTCCACATTTGCTGTGCAAGCATCTAGCTCTTAAAATAATTAAGATTGCCAGATGATTTTTTTACGCCAAACCTTTTTAGTATTCATTTTTAAAATACATGAAAATCTCAAAACTATTATAATGCAGTGAGATTTGTAGTCATAGTAATCATGTGGATATACAAACTTGTTAACATATTTTCAAAGCAATTGATTCAACTGTGGTCGCAACATCATTTGCACCGAGTTAAAAGTAAATTTGTTTCGATGGCCATCACGAACCACTTTTTTAGAGACTATTTAATACATTCACGGTCTCAATTTGAGTTCATTGACATTATGTTTTAGCTCAGTTGCAGTCTTGAAAGGATTCTGTGTTCTATTCCATTTATGTACACCCCAGTCGAGGGCTATTTTTCATCTTATAATTATATTCGAACAGCCAAGCAATAAACAAATTTCTTCAATAACTTCAATTTAATATATTATTTGGAGAGTTCGCACTTTTCACAACCCATTGTATTGAGAATTTTATTTGCAGCTTGATGATCGAAACATTCAATAATAATAATAATATACAAATAATAAAAGAAATGTTCTACGAAAGACAACCACGTCACGCGAGTGCTGCAATTTGTTTCGCAAATCATGCCATGCCACTTTCTCTTACAACTAAAAAAATATGCAAAATATTTTTTTTCGCAACTTCATGCTAACATATTTTTTGGGGTCGAATGTGGCAACATCATTGCATACCTTTATGATTTTGATATTTATGTATCAGCAGATCAATTTTGAATATGTGTTGCTGTTTGTGCGAGTTGAGTTGATTGAAAATCGCGTTTTTGAGTTATGAGAATAGTTACAAAAGTAAATGAGAGCTATAAATATTTTGACACGGTTCCAGTTGTTGTTGGTACTGAAGTGGCTTTTCAAATCGCACGATAAATCAATATATATATATATATGAATCGATGAGCAAAACAATGATAGAGCTTCAATGTTATAAAAAGGGATATAGTTACCTTTTATAGGGCAGATCTGACATTTTTCTTCGGATATCTAGACTTTTTCCTTAGTCGATAAACTGTGATTATGTACAAGCAATGCAAATATTCTGAAATTAATTTTGTTGATCGGCACAAATTAAAGAAAATTCTACTTTTCTGTATACTTCGCGGAATATTGCACAGTAACAATACGCTAAAGGATGTGTAATCCAGCCAAATTTAAAAGGCCGGAATAGAAGCCATCATAAAGTGGCACACTGCAAATGTTGCAAAAGGAGCTCAAACACAAATCAAATAAAGATTACATTTCTACCACAGGCAAATGAAGAAACTGCTAATAAGAAGGCAGCATTTCCAAACTTTGTAACACAGCATGTGGCAATTTCTCCAGTTGACAATTTAAGTGACTTTTGCAACCCAAAGTTGCACTGTAAAAATCAAAATACTGAGCCTTGACGTTGATGGTATTAAATGCAGTATATTGCTGCAGCTATACACTTGCAACACTTGCCTTGAATTAGGCTTTTTGCAAATTGCGCAAAAGAGATTATATTTGTGCAATAATTTCGCAGCGATCCAGTGTAGATATCTTGAGAGCTCTAAATAGCTGATAAAAGGCATTTCTGGTATTCTTTTCCGACCAATCAGTCCGATTCCTGAAATCGACAATTTTCAACACTGGCAACACTGGCAACTCTGGCAACACTTGCAACACTTGCCTTGAATTATGCTTTTTGCAAATTGCGCAAAAATAAGAGATTATATTTGTGCAATAATTTCGCAGCGATCCAGTGTAGATATCTTGAGAGCTCTAAATAGCTGATAAAAGGCATTTCTGGCATTCTTTTCCGGACAATCAGTCCGATTCCTGAAATCGATAATTTGCAACACTGTCAACACTGGCAACACTTGCAACACTTGCCTTGAATTATGCTTTTTGCAAATTGCGCAAAAGAGGTTATATTTGTGCAATAATTTCGCAGCGATCCAGTGTAGATATCTTGAGAGCTCTAAATAGCTGATAAAAGGCATTTCTGGTATTCTTTTCCGACCAATCAGTCCGATTTCTGAAATCGACAATTTGCAACACTGTCAACACTGGCAACACTTGCAACACTTGCCGTGAATTATGCTTTTTGCAAATTGCGCAAAAATAAGAGATTATATTTGTGCAATAATTTCGCAGCGATAAAGTGTAGATATCTTGAGAGCTCTAAATAGCTGATAAAAGGCATTTCTTTTAATGAAATCTCTGCATGACAATTATGATTATTTGATAAGTGTGTATGTGTATGACAGGCTATGTGTGTGTATGATTATTACATGCAGGTTCAAAAGTAATGTCCTCTTCTGGCTAGATTGTATTCTAATCTCCGGATTCCAAGTCAGTGGGATTTTCTGCTTATAGGGGAAATTCATCATTAATATTATTAAATTAAAATTGATATTAAATCGCAATTCTTGCGATGTATTATCACCTTCTGATTTGTCATCTTCATTCGATTCGCCCTCCGATTCGGATTTAAAAGGTGAAACGCTGTCGATGCTGTTACTGGGGCAGCTATCACTCGTGTCACCTTCGCCTTCGAGGGGCTTCGAGGAATCATCCGCTTTCTCACTCGTGTCACCAACTTTTTCATCGATGATTAATTCCGCTGAATCTACTTCGCCTTCGAGGGGCTTCGAGGAATCATCCGCTTTCTCACTCGTGTCACCAACTTTTTCATCGATGATTAATTCCGCTGAATCTTCTTCGCCTTCGAGGGGCTTCGAGGAATCATCCGATTTCTCACTCGTGCCTCCATCGCCTTCATCGCTGATTAATTCCGGTGAGGAATCGTCCAAGGAATCATCCGCTTTCTCACTCGTGTCACTATAATTTTCATCGAAGATTAATTCCGCTGAATCTACTTCGCCTTCGAGGGGCTTCGAGGAATCATCCGCTTTCTCACTCGTGTCACCAACTTTTTCATCGATGATTAATTCCGCTGAATCTACTTCGCCTTCGAGGGGCTTCGAGGAATCATCCGATTTCTCCCTCGTGCCTCCATCGCCTTCATCGCTGATTAATTCCGGTGAGGAATCGTCCAAGGAATCATCCGGTTTCGGTTTTTTGGCTGGCGGTTCGCCGGCTGTGTCTTCACCTTGCGGTTCGCCGGCTGTGTCCTCACCTTGCAATGTTGGTCGCATTTTCGATTCGCTTAGTTTTTTCAATTTAAAATCAAAAAAAAAATTTAATGAGAGCGATTTGCTGCTTCGCCTGGTAGTTTGATTGTCAAAGTGACAAAGCAAATGATCTTCTTCTTATTTCCTCGTTTCCCGACAATCAGTCCGATTCCTGAAATCGATAATTTGCAACACTGTCAACACTGGCAACACTTGCAACACTTGCCTTGAATTATGCTTTTTGCAAATTGCGCAAAAACAAGAGATTATATTTGTGCAATAATTTCGCAGCGATAAAGTGTAGATATCTTGAGAGCTCTAAATAGCTGATAAAAGGCATTTCTTTTAATGAAATCTCTGCATGACAATTATGATTATTTGATAAGTGTGTATGTGTATGACGGGCTATCCGCTTGAAAGTGTTAGTGTTGCAGGTTATTATATGTGTGTATGATTATTATCTTCTGATTCAAAAGCAATGTGCTCTTCTGCGTAGAATGTATTCTAATCTATGGGAAATTCATCATTAATATTATTAAATTAAAATTGATATTAAATCGCAATTCTTGCGATGTAATATCACCTTCTGATTTGCCATCTTCATCCGATTCGCCCACCGATTCGAATTTCAATGAATCACAAGGTGAAGTGTAGCCGCTGCTGCTGCTGCTACTGCAGGAGCTATCACTCGTGTAACCATCGCTTTCTTCGATGATTAATTCCGCTGAATCTACTTCGCCTGCGAGGGGCTTCGAGGAATCATCCGCTTTCTCACTCGTGTCTCCACCGCTTTCATCGCTGATTAATTCCGGTGAGGAATCGTCCAAGGAATCATCCGGTTTCAGTTTTTTGGCTGCCTGTCCGCCGACTGTGTCTTCACCTTGCAATGTTGGTCGCATTTTCGATTCGATTAGTTTTTTCTACTTAAAATCAAAAAAAAAATTTAATGGGACCGATTTTCTGCTTCTCCTTTTTTTTTTGGTTGTCACAGTGACTAAGCAAATGATCTTCTTCTTCTTATTTCCTCAATCAGCAAGGCACAGTTGATTTCGTTTCGTTTAGAGTTGTCAAAGATTCGCAAACAAAGTCCAACTCCACGTTGTTGAGCAAATGAAAGAGCAAGTCAATTGTTAATGTACATGCAAAAGTAATAGTTTTAAATAATTGGAATTGTTTTCTATTTACATATTTATTTGCATATATGTATGTATACACATATTTACTTTTTAGACTTGGCAACTTTGGCTTTAGGAGATTTAATCTATTGAAGTTTCGCATCAACGAGCATTAAATATGTTAAAGACACATTTTTTCTTTCATAAACAGCGATCAGTTTTGGTAAATGCAAATGTGGGTAACAATGTGTTGGATTAAGCTTCAATGGGCTGAAAATGTGGTTCAGCTGGTTTTTTGGAAATGCCAATTCAAGTTGTGAATTCAGTTTCTGCATCAACACCTCGTCTAATTGAAATTTGCAATTGCAATTGCTGCCGTTGTTGCACGCTGTGCCATTTGTCATTGACAAGCAGAGTGGCAACGCTCAGCATATGGCAAGGCTCTCCAAATAACGGGCATAATGATAGCAAGCTACCCTACCCAAACCTCACCCCCTCACGCTGCACAGCATGCAAAAGGGCTTTGAGTGTGGCGAGGCGGTGGGGCTGGGGGATTGGTTATGGGCTTGCAGTGGGCTGTGTTTTTGCTAAAAAGGATTATCTGTTCATTACAATCCATTGATTCCACTTAAGCACCGTTACAATTGCACACACACGACACACACACACACACACACACAGACACAAAGTACTCGCACACGCAGAGGCAGAGTCACAGCCACATAGGACACTTAATTAACAAATATGCATTACAAACACCCGCAACGAGCAGCAATTGGTTGGTCATGTCATCAGTTCCCCGCACCAAAAAACCCATACCCCTTTCCCCCAACTCCTTCAAAGCGCACACATCCCTCCCACAGACACACACAAATGCTACAGCATTTTCGCAAATCACATATATGTATGCGGATGGCTTTTTATTTGCCACGTCAGCGTGAACCACCCGCGTGGCAGGAACACCAACAGCAACATCAGCAACAGCAGCAACCGTTGCTGGGCCTCATCAGCAATTGGGGAGTTGTGTTGCATGTGTTTAATTGAAAAATCATATGCAGCGCGCATAATTATGTTTATTGCAATAATCTGATGCAAATTTTCAAAACTCAAACTGAATGCTTTAGACGACTCCCCAAGCAGGCAGCATGACAACCCCGATACCAACACCACCACCACCACCCCCCCCCCCCCGTTTTGTACTATCCGTTACTGCTGTTGTTGTTGTTGTTGCTGCTGCTGTTGCATTTGGCTGTTGGTGCACATTAAATTGCACTTCAAATTGCACATTTCAACGCCTACTGATTATGACAGATAATTATGTTATCGAGTGTTGCCACACGCGAATGTTGCCCCTTGTCCCTTGATGCAAGCATATGTGTTTTAAACATAAGCATAAGTTTGAAGGTCTATAAGATACATATCTTTATACATATTTGGCGCGCAGATCTATTGCTTGTAAAATAAGAAGTTCCTTAGAAATATGTTTTACATGTTTTCAGTCTTGCCAGGAACTGAACTGACGTATTTTATATAATTTTATACTGCGGCTGATGATAATGACAATGCCACAAACGGACCAAAATAGTATTACAGTTTTTAAGTAGCCTAAATAGCTCACTCTAAGCTAAATGGTCGGAATTGCCGCCAGCTGACAAGATTCGTATCTAACAAGGAAAGTATCCTTGTGGGCGGTTGCAGCAACTTAAAATTAGTGTTTATGCCTGGCGCAGTCGAAGAGTATAGATTACCACCCTATAAGGAGTACACATATCTAATCATATATTCAGAATGAAAATTAAACAAGTTGATGTACGTGCCACAAGATATATAAATACGCTTATGCCACAGTTTCTTTACACATATTGCCTTATTTATATCGAATCAAATATGAATCAATAAACTGAAAAGAGCGTTAAATTTATATATTTGCTTATGGATGGGCTGAATTTCACTTGCTGCTGAAATGCTGAGACAGTTTTGCCGATTAAGTTATTTTTTTTATGTTTTTCGCAATTTGAGATCATTGACATCATATTTTAGCTCAGTTGCAGTCTAGAAAGGATTCTGTGTGCACTCGGGCATCAAAATGTTTTATGTTTTATTTATATTTTATATTTTATTATGATTGACTAATAAACTAGGAGGATGCTTAAGCTACACTTAGATATGGGTCTATATGTAAAGGCTTGCAGTGCCAAATGGATCCACACACAAAAACTAACTTCAATACTACAAGTTAAAGGATAAGCCAAAGCTGTTCTGTTAGGTCAATGTGACAGAAGCGAAAACACCGGTAACGGGAATGTCATTATCCAAAATATTGAGCTCCAGAAAATAATCGCCCTTGGGTGCATCATCGGGCAGGAATGTGGTTGCGAGCTCGTAATTTTCGATAGTGTATTTGCCCTTGGGAAATGGACAATCGCCCTGTTCGGGAAAATTAGATGCCTTCTGCAGATACGGATATGTGTCCTCATCCTCGTTGACAAACTGACAGAACGGCTTCTTCACATTCATGACCAAGGGTCCCTTTCGCTTGGCACTCTCATCGTAGGTGAACACTTGAAGTGATATCTGTGCACAGAACGTAAATTCAGTGAATACCGAATGTATAATGAGTAAATTAATGTGGCTTACTTTCTGCTCATTGCCCATATTCCTTTTGAATTCGAAATCCCCGTCCAAGGTATACTGATTTCGGCCCACTTTCTTCATATGCAGCGTGTGCCAATCCACCCATTTGTCATTGTTCTCAAAATTTGAGTTTCTATCGAAGGAGTTGAGTTCCACGCTATAGCTCCTATCCTCAGCACTGGCGTACACCAGTAGCATCAATCCAACGACCAGCAGACCCACAATACTAATCATTGTGTTTGAACTGAAATGATTATCGCTCCACAGCAGACACACTCTTTATATATTACGTTGGCCAGTTCCATGCCGTTATCTCACATGCTATATCATTGTTTGTCAAACCTGAAAATTGTTTATAATTGGCACTTGTTGATACAATGGGTTAAATATATGTGCACACTTTTGAAGTAAACACATTGTAAATGAATGTAAAATATAATTGTGTGTAATTCATGAACTTTTTCATTCCAATTGAAAGTTATTTGTGTAATGGGTATAATGGATATGTAATATACATTGAAAAATTGATGATCTGTTGATCGAATAAGAAACACCCAACTTATAGTTGGGTTTTAGTTCGTGCTTCTGAACAATAATATACACGCTGCCTTCATTTATTTTTTCTCTTCAGTGACATATGACATTCATGACATATGCTTACATTTGGGTGTGCAAAAACTTATTAAAGGGAATAGAATATATTTCAAGCTGTGTTCGTAGTCGAGCTCAATCGACGGCAAAATTCCTCCATTTTCTTTAGCATTCATAATACTATAAAAAAAAGAAGCGTTTTTATTTCAATTTTATTCGCTTTCAAGGCAAGACGCTTGCATTTTCTTCCATTAGCTTATTTTCCATTTGAAATTTTAGCCGAAATTCACCAAATTGCCAGTAACGCCCCGCTTCTCGCAACATGCTTGTACAGTAAACTGGCTCTTAACTTTTCAACAAGGCCGAATGCCTTTTGGCTGGAATTCCCGAACAATTTTATGGCAACTAATCTCTTAACACTCTATTGAGACATGTAAACTTTTAATAGCATTTGCTGCTCCAAACTCTGTTCAGCCGCATTATATTCTGTTTGGTTTTTGGTCTGGGTACTTCTCAGGCTTCAGCTGGTCTGGGTTCTCCTCGGGCTTCAGCTGGCCTGGCTGCTTGGCCTTGCCTCGGTGGGTGCCATGTCCAAAAGTTTTTGGAGCTCTCTCTGCTTGTTTTATGGCCTGCAGCAGTTTTCGTGTTTGAACATCAAAAGTAATAAATTCATCGAACCAAAATCTTGCACGCCAACCGATGGTGACGGCAGGTGGCAACGTCAAAAGCTGCTTCAGTGTCGCCTTGTTGGTGTTGCTGTTGTTGTTTCAGGTCGCTCCATTACTATACTCAATAACTTCCGCCGGGAGCCCCTCTTAAGGTGTACAGCAGAGTTCTATGTATATTGGAGCCTGCCGTTCATTTAACTGACCCATCCACGGCCACTCCCACCCTGCACCCTGCACCATCCACAGCCATGTTCTGCAAAAGTTATTTAAGTAACTGTCTTGACTTGTTTTTGCCTTTGCATTGATTGTATTACAAACAGGAAACTTATTCTCAATAAATATGCATGTTGAAGCCGGAACACTAAACGTGTTTGGTGCTCCCAACTTTTTGGCATGCATTTGGCGCAGTCCAATCCTTATTTACTTATTGTATTTCGTGTGCATGGTATCGTAATTCGTATTGTGGTTAGTTCAATTCACACTCATTCTTACATAAGTTTGGCAAACGAAGGAGAAAATATTTGAAAAATGCACTACACTTTTGAAGATTGAATGCTTTTGAACCAAAGCCCAATCAATGTAGGTAAGTTTGAAAAATCCACATACTCAGTTCATTTATGTACCTTAATAAAAATCCTTCTTGGCAGACATAACGACCCAATAAAAATCCTTCTAATAATATATTTCTTAAGGAAAATACCAAATGATATTTTAAGACTTTCATCTTCAAGAAAAAAACTGGTTGGAGCATCAAAATAACTCTCAAAGATCTATGCAATAGTTCAGTTCAGACGGAGGCAATCGGGAACATTTATAAGAATTGAATACTACGAAATATATTCACATACAAAGATATATAGAGCGTGCTTTTTCCCTATCAAAGTAGATTTAATTAAAGAAATGTGTGCAATAATTACAATTTAGTGCAAACTTCAGATACCACAAAGAAAAATAAGCAGACGAAGGAACATTTAACCATTGGCTAAAGTGGAGTCACGTAAGCATGTGCAGAGCGAGTCATTTCAATAAAGGCTGCCATTGGCAGTGCTCAATGTTCCTGTTGGGGTTCATAAAAACAGTGGCAGAAGTGAAAATGTGTGTGTGCGTGTGTGTGCGTGGGACTGTGTGTTAAAAGAATTGCAGAGAAATTAAAATAAAATAAAATTTACGTTGAATTAAAAATACGCAGGCAACGGCAGCAAAAGTAACAACAACAATAACAACAACAACAACAAACAAACAGCGAACCAAATAACTGGATCTGAGAGCCGTCGACTTCGTGACTTCATTTGCTTGACACTTACTACGACGGACAGCGGACGTCGCGACGCGTCGTCAGAACGGCGAGGTAGCTGACGGCACTGGGGTTGGGTGGTGTTGCCGTTAGCTGTAGCTGTTGCTGTTGCTGTTGCTGCTGCTGCTGCTGCGGCGGCGTCAAGTGTGTGCTATGAGAAGGGAGCGAGCTGGAAGGCGAAAAGTGCAAAAGAAAAGGCTGCAAACGATTCCTAATTGAAAACTATTAAATTCTGTCTTTTTTTCGCGCGCTCTCTGCTACTTAATTTCTTCTTTGCGCCCGCCTTCGTGGCTGTCGTTCGTTCGTTAGTCCAAATTGGAACTTGAATTTCATTTCGAATGACATTCGCTCCATCACGCGTCAACTGCAGCCAGCGTCGGCAGCGCACGTAGCGGCAGCGGCAATGGCGAAGGCAAAAAAAAAACAAAAAAATTATAAAAAAAAAAAAATTAAAGAAAAAAAAGCGGACATTTTCATTTGAGCATATTTAATTAGATGCAATTATTTATGGTATTAAATAGATGAGGCAGTAAATGTGCTGTATACTGGCATTCGCTCCACACTGCTTGCTCTCTCGGTATTTTGCGCGCTCTCTCTCTCTGTCTCTCTCTATCACTCACTCGCTGTTCAGCTCTGAAAAATGCAAAATAAGATAGAAAAAAGGAAAAAATTGAAATAAAATGCTAAAGAATTGCGACGTCTTCGTCGTCGTTGGACTGTGCTAAGCAGAAAAAAAAAAAAAATTCAATTCCTGGCACAATTTCTGCAGCAATGCCACGCCCACGCCCACACCAAGGCGCTGCGCATCATTTACCAACACAACCATAACAATGAGCCGTGCCCGAGTCGCTGGTGGGAGAATGGGAATAGGAATGGACAGGGGTCGGGGTAGGGTTAGTAGGGTGGGGAATAGGATCCTGTCGCTGGGCACTTGGCCGAAGGAGTGCATTTAAATGGCAGGAAATTTGAAAAAAATTGAAATTTAAGTCTTTGATATATTGAAGTCGATTTGTTTCCGCCTTTTACCACACCCAAGTGCTAGTCATTTTTTTCAGCGACTTTACCAATTTTTTCTTTCTTCTTTTTTTTTTTTGGTTTGCTTCTCATTGTCTGAAGAGCAACACGGTGGACTGCTCCTGCAGTAAATGGTGTCCACTGAGTGTCGTCAATCGCACGGCATACAGATTTGCCAAATGTCTAGAGCTCCCAAGTCATACTGTCCCAAACAAACCATAAGACTATAGCATTAATCCATGAGGGTCAAATTAAAATATTTTTAATACAGTCTTCACAGTTTAAGTTTCCACAAATATTGCATTCATATATTAACTTGTATAGTTCTAGGCGAAAATCCAATGGTCGATGTAGATCATTAAGTAAACTGAAATTGTTGATAGTCTAACTAACTATTTGATGTAAAATTTTATTATAATTATTACAGCCAATTGGTAATGTTGGTGCTGGATATCGAACAAGCTAACGATTAGGTCAACGCAATAATGACAGAGAACAGGAGGTGCCCCAAATTGTGGCTGGGGGTGGCAGTTAATAGTGCGTGACCATGGCGTGCCAGTCAACCCTTTTGCACCTTGTGCAAACTACAGACGACAAGACAAATCACACACAAATTGACAAACGTTTAATATAATTTACACGGCAAGGCCAAACGACTTACGCTTGACCACGACAGGGAGTACGGAATGCGTGTCCGGGTCATCGTCATCACATCGTCCCATGTCCCAATATTGACCTAATGGCCCAATGGTCAAACCCTTGTCAACGTTGCGTAACCGAAACTATTAAAAATATCAACAGACACTGCTGGGAGAAGGCACACAACAACAACAGCAATAAAAAAAACAACACTGAAACTGGAGCTGGATTGTCATTTTTCACACGTTGAATAGCGTTACATATGTTCATGGTCAAATCGATTAAATAAATCATTAGCATCTTTTGTAGCCAATTTTCTTGCGTTTAGCCCAACATTTTTTTTTTTTTTTCGTTTTGTCGCTTGCCTTTTCTCTTTTTGCCGCCCTTTTGCGGCGCGTGTCGCAAGTTTTACGAGTATGCTGTCCGTGTGTGTAGAAAATTGTTTTTTAATACGACCAAGTGGGGTCTGCTTGTGGCCAAGTGAGTATGCTTTTTGTGTGCTCAAGTGTGCCCCAACCCCAGAAACGCCCCCGCAATTCCGCATTTCACAAACTGAAACTTGACATTTAATTTGTTGCGCTTTTATTATGGAACATAGACTTGTGGTTTCAGTGGCGCTGCCAGCCAGCTAATTTATTACCGCACCACCCAATAAGAAAACCACCCCCTTCCCAACTACCCAACGATTTCAATTGCAATCTATGGGTATGTCATAGCTGAAACCCTGTCCAAATGCCCTCACCGAGCAGCGATCATGCAGATCTGCCAGATGCTAGTGATTTTACAATTACATGTTTATAGATCGATATTTAGTTCCTTAGGCTTCTTTTTGTACCGTATTCGTTATGGGTGAACCGACTTGAAGGAGGTCCCATAAATGACATATTCTCTTGATCAGTCGATATAGTCATGGCCGTCTATCTTCCAGGGCAAGTTACAAGCTACAACAACCCACTATGATACCTTATTGTAAGGGTATTCAAGCTTTGGTTAAGGCCAGCGCGTTCCTATCATTATTATCATTCCATTTAATTTGCTTGTACTCCTTGGGGCAAATCACTCCAGTGTTTATTTTCTATAAATATAAATTAAATGGGTGGCGTGCAACTGTCCAATAAATTTTGCCATTTTTATATTACGAGACACCTTTTTATGCGGCATTGTGGCCGTGGCCATTGTGTCGCATCCCCCATGTCGCAACCCTGTCGAACCCTTTTCATTGTGACCGATGCGACCGAGTGCCGCACCGCCGCACCACCGGGCCAATGGCCGCCGAACCGCCTACACTGTCCTGCAGAGGGCTCACCTCCAAAAGTTAGCGTCCTTGCGACTGAATCCAGTGGGCTAAATCATGTGACAATAGTTGCTTTATTTGACCTTTTTTTCTCTTGACGTTTTTTTTACCGTTTGCTAATAAAACGCAATTTGTTTTATGGTTTTATTCAACACCTCATCCCCCACCCATTTCCCACTCTATGCCGTGGATGTTGACAGGAGTTATGCCTGAGCGCAACAGGCAACTGATAAATGCTTTTCTCCAAACTGGCCAAACTAGTAACTACTCGGCTGGAGGAGTAAGAGGAGCTAAGGGGTCTTAAATGGCTTAAGGGAAACTTGTTATAAGTTCTCGACTATATCTTTCAAATCTGATCAGATTTGTAACCATTTTGTACTATCAAATTTATTGTATAATTTTGTATTTTCAAAATTATTTCCAAGATTTAATATTATTCAAATCGGTTTCTAAAATGTACTTTACAAGGACTTCAAAACGCTTTTTGGAGTCCATTGCTTAATTGATAATTCTGTGGGTAATTCTTAGCACAGCATTAGCATGGTTTTTTCTAATTCACTTGGCTGGCAAATACGTGTTCAAACTTGTATAGCTTTAGACTGATTTTCAGCACATGTTTTACTGATTATTGAAAATTTAGCCGCAGGCGAAGGAGTTATTGGGCCCGTGCGAGACTGGCAAATAGCTTTCAGAAGCACACACACACGTATCTATTATAAGTAAGGCTTTTGTTTTCGTTGCCTTTGTGTGTGTGTATTATATGTGAAAAACAAAAAAAAAAATGAATAAAAAATAAATGTAAATAAAGGCAAACAATTTCTTGTAATTAAAATCCATGGCCTTTTCAGTCAGCCCAAGAATCAGTCAGGTGCTCAGCTACGCCAATCAGTCACAGTCGGAGTCAACCACCGAGACAACATTTCGCCAAGGAGACAAACAGACAGACGGACAGGCAGAGGCATTCAACCACCCAACCACTGATTCGAGGCAGCTGCACTTGTCACTGCAGCACAGACCCCAAAGGCGATACATTTTTTTACCTCTCTACTCTACATTGCACGCCTTGTACTCACACTTGTAAAAGGTATATCAGCTGCACAGATCATCTATTTACTTCTAGCTATAAGGAGTTATGAGAAAAATATATATATTTTTTTAAATATTTCACATAAAAAAACCTAAATGCGAATTAATTTTTTTCTTTTTTTTTAATTTAATTTTAGTTAACAAAGTGAAAAAAAATCCAAAATTAGTTGCGCAAGTTTGCTTTCAACACACTTGCATTTTGGGGCTAAGAATACATTTAACTCAGATAATAAAATGCTTATTCGTTGGATTCCTGTTCTTAAGTTAAATATCCTTATTTGTACATATCTAGAGTCCGCTGCTTAGAACGGGTTTCTCTAGAAAGGCATTTCGAAGTCGTCATGCCCAAGATTAATACAATTTGTTTTTTTGGATTTTGTCCCTTTGTTTTGATTTGCAGCGTATTTTTTCGTTCAGTATTTTCTGTTGCCATTTTTTTGTATCCATCTTTTTTGTTTAAGAATTACTGATTATTAATTCATTTTGAACCAGTGAAGCATTCATATTTTTGCGGAGCACTGGGTCGCCCTTCGCCACAGCCAGAGTCCGTTGTCTGTCAATGTTTTGCTTTCATTCTGTTTCACTTTTTGCATGCACACTCGCATACTCGCATACTCGCTCGCACACACATACATTGGATCACATCAACATATTTGTGTAGCCCGCCCGGCCAGACCATAGACGACGATGTGGCCGTGTCGCAAGCCCGGCCAAAAGCAGACACTGCCGTCGCTGCATTCATTGTTAAATCATTGAGTTTTTACTGCAGTTTGGCAACGGGATTCGACGAGCGTCGCGCATATCCAGCCTCTATTTGGGCCGTTTGCTTACTTGTTCGCTTGGTCGCTTGTTGGCCTGTTGGCTTGTTGGCTTGTTGGCTTGTTGGACTCGTTGCCTTTCAAGTACGAGCACTTTTGCCTTTGCTCTCCGCTGTCCATATAAACAAAGTCAGTCAGCAAGCAAGCAAGCCAGCAAGCCAGCGAGCGACCAAGTAAAAGAAAAACAAAATGTGGAAAGCTGTAACGAGAGGACACCTGCTCTAAAATGCAAGCATTACCTGAACCGGAGCCAGCCAGTAGCTTGTTAGTCTGATTGGGTGGCTGATTGGTTGGACTAACTGACTAACTGACTGACTGACTGACTGACTGTCCCTGTGACTGTTTGAATCTCGACTGCTGCAGCGTTAAGGCGTCATCGTGCTCGTCATTGTCGGCCCATTGCAATGTCCAGCGACAGCACCATCAGATCCTAACAATGAAGCGAAAAGAATGTTTACAATTTTTACAACACACATACATACATACATACATACATACATACACACATTCATAGATACACATACATATACATATGTATGAGCGCACCTGCATTTCACTTCGCATTCAGTGACAGTCGGCGCAGATTTATATATATATATATATATATATATATATATGTGTGTGTGTGTATATACATATATACATTTATTTTTATTTTTTTTCATTCTTCACCTTCTGCTTTTTGCCATGCATTTTGTGTTTGCCTTGTTATGCTTTGTGTATTGTATACACATTGTACCTGGGCAATGTTTGACTGTATTTAGCCAGCGGTCATAAAGTTAATTTGTACAAAACTTGCAAATAATTCAAACATTTTGCAACGTTTTTGCCCCCATCGCTTCCATGGGCATCGAATCAAAATGGTCCCAACTATGAGAATGCATTGGCTGACTTCAATCTGCACACACACAATCAAGCAGACCAAATGAGCAGTCGAAACCAATGACTTCATATGTATTTCAATTTAAAGCGAAGTTCATTTCAAATAAACTTTTGAATTGCACATAGAGAATATATTGAAGATTCCCAAAAATTGCTTATCAAAGACAAAGCTACCTCTAACGACATCATTAATCACACTGACCACACTATCAATCCAAAATCAGATTATGTCTGAGATTCAATCACCAACACTATCTCGACTCCAGCATATACCATTATTATACCTTTTGCCAGAATAACATTCCTATGTTAGTACAACACTTTCTTATGGACTATTCATGTTCACTTCTTCACTTCATTCAGTCCAACCAATAATTATATCAATAGCATAATCAAATTTCTAAAGGAGGCCAACTTCCATCACAAAATCTAACAGATAACAAAATACATATCTATATATAAGGCATATGTAACCTCCTTAAAAGATACCATAGAAGAAAGTAGATATCAATTTGATTTTCAAAGTAAATAAACTTTAAAATCGATTATCAATAAGTTATGTAAGTAATATCAATAATCAGAGAAATCAGAGAATTCTTAGTCTGTCAGTAAGTTACGTAATCTCTTCATATATCTAATATATATCATATTAATATACAAATTTACTCTATATATTTGTAATAAATAATACAATTTTCAATTAATACAAGACTTAAATGCAAAGAATAATGGAATTCATCCAATAAGCTATATATCATGATCAAATGGAAAAAAGAAGAGCATGAAGTCTTAATGAGAAAGGGTTGCTCCCAATTGTATGGCCACTATGCTTAATAGTATTCAACGGCGACATTCAAATAAAATTTCTAATTAACCAAAAAGCCTATTACCGCAGCGTCAACATGACCCAGGCCCAAGTACATTTATATGCACGGAGCTACACTATTTTATGATTAGGCAGCAACGCCAACAACTGGCAAAGACTGAACAACAGCTTTTAGCGCGTCCTAATGAAATACTCGTTAGTCGTTCGTGTTGTTACTTAACCCGCAGGAAGAGCATAATTTTACTTATTACAATTTTATATATATTGTATAGATGGGCATGGGGCAACTGAAAGAGAGCGAGTGCGAGAGCGAGAGCGAGATCGGGTTGAGGGTTGGGAAACTGTGGAAAACATATTCCAAAAATTACCAATTTTGTTGCTTACGATTATTACCTTGACAATGTGCGAGTTGCAGCTGTTGTTGTTGTTGTTGTTGTTGTTATTATTAGGCTTGGCTTTTTGCTACACTCTGGAGATGACTTAACACGTAGCATGTCATTAAAAATTCTGTGCCATTAATGCATAACACACACACACTCGCTGAGAGCCACACACGTAACATGATCAAATTGCCAATATGTCACACACACACACACAGCCCCTCCTTTGGGGTTGACTGAATATATGTGCCAAGGCAGCAGTAGTTAGAGGGGTTAAAAGGAGAGCTGAGGCAGGATGTTGAGGTGGGTAAACTAATAATGACAACCGTCACACAAACAACACTGGCGAAACATCATCATCTTATTTACGTCTTTTTAACACCTTACCTGGGCCCAGCCAGTACTCAAGGCATATGCCCACACACACACCCAACACACACACACACACACAAATCTGGCATCGTGTGTCGTTGAACAATTAACAAAAGGTAATGTAAAATTATAATTATCACACAAAAGCACATTTGTTAATTTAAGCTAAAACAAACACCGAACCAAACAGCAACGCGATGTATGGATGTATGTGGGCATGTATGGGCATGTATGTAGCAGTGGGTAGCTGTGGGTGGTGCAAGGTGGTTGTGCGGCTTCTTGGAAGACAAATTTTGTCGCCTAGTTTCTAAGACCGACAACGACCGATGCGTAACAATGAAAACTCCCCAATGTAATAAATATAAAAACAGCCGAAAAATATGCTATAAAATTATTTTGAGCCGCAGCAGCCATGAATGTTATTAATAGAGATGGTAACTTAAGCACACAGATGCTACAGATGCCCGAACATTCTCAATTCGAAACAAGCCAACAAGTCTAGAAAGCATAGGGAATCAATATTTGTACAGCCTTGGCATATATATTATTTTCGAATCAGAATTTTATGGCAAACTACAACTTTCAGGTCTTTTACTTATGTACATCATTTATTTTTGTTCTACAATGGTCCAAACTTCTTGATTCTACGAATATTTTAGCGAGCTATTGAAATAAAAGTAATATGTATATTTTTGATAAAGGATGTCATGTATGGATGTATTTCCCAAAAGATATGCAATTAATTTGGATACTTCTCCATGTTGAGTGAAATTCATATCTATCAATAAAATAATTTGTTAGGGCTTCAAAGATTGTACTTACCAAATGCCTTCGTACCGATATATATTTATATAAAGCTCCCTTCTCTAACTGTAACGCTGCTTAATGGCAAAATAGTGAACGAGAAGGGCCAGAAATTGTGGCTCTATAGATACCCACTGGAGGAGAGAGGAAGTGGAAGGCTTAGACTTCATTGCATTGATACTCAGTTGCTCAGCTGTCGGTTGATTTTTGGTTCTTATGTCCTTTTTTGAGGCACATAAATTGTATGTGGCAGGACCTCCACACACTGTCCCAAATATACAAACACACATTAAACCCTTTGGCACACACACACACACACACACACATGCATATAGGAGAGCAGCACTTTTATTGCTCGTTTTGATAACACTCGTCTACAAATTTAAACATGTCATCCGTGCGCCAACTTGATTTGCAAACAAACAAATTAAATAAAGAAATTTCTTAACTTCAAATTTGAGGCACTGCTAATGTATGATTGTATGTATGTATGTATGATGTATGTATGATCTTTGGTGTTTGCTCGTTGGCAAACTTTGTTAACCAGTGTAACGTATTACCACCCGACAAAGGCTCGCTTATAGTTTTTGTTGTCGCGCTGTTTAGAGAGGCGACTTGCAAATATTTACGCACATATACACACATACACATACACATACACGTACACATACACCCACACACACGCCTTCGAAGCGTTAATAATTTTTTTTGTTTTTTGTTTGATGTCGTTTTTTTTTTATTTTTTTTAAGCATTTTTCTTACTTTTTGCCTGGCTTCCCGTAATTTATGGCCGTTACATTGTGGCGCTTCTTTGTATGGCGCACACTTTGGCATTTTAATGGGCATTAATGGCATGGTGCAAAGAAGTGGGCGGGATACACTATATAGGGACGGGGAGTGGGGGCAGGGTTAGGGATCGGACAGGGAGCACATTAAAATTATTGAAGCCGACAACGGCCATTAATTCGTTGCGCTTAGCGCGCAATAACGCAACACATAATTGTTTATTAATGAAGTTTAAGTATTTTTATTGGCATCGCTCTCAGCTCTCAACTGAGTCCGTTCACTCTTCTGCTCTTCATTTGCAGCCTAACTAATGACCTTTTGAATATTTATGTTTTTCATCAAATGCCAAACAAGTTTAATGGCAACAGATTAACACTTCTTTTTTTTCAGTTTTAGCAACAATTGTTGATACATGGCGTGAACCAAAATATCAATCAAAAAGTTTTAATATTTATGAAAATTAAATAAACTGTTTTTTTCATGATCCGGAATTTGTTATTGATTCTTATAAAGAAAATAAAATGATTACTATTTTCTATATATATTGTTGTTATTTATGATTCATATGCATTTCTTACAAATCAATCATTCCTTTCGTTATTTATATTCTGACAATCAACAATAATACTTTTTTAGAGCAAAAGTCAAACATATTCAATCCTTATCATTTTCGAAAACATCCATGAAGTATAAAGCAAACATATTCATGTATTTATATATATATTTTGTGCATATGCATTAACAATATTTTTCAATGCTTTTTGGGTTCATTAAAATATGCCTCGAATGAAAAGCTTGGAAAGATGGAATGTGACTTGGGTCTGTTATTTCCATACACCGGATAGACTTCTTCTTATTGAAAATTCATCCCTAATTAAACTTTTTTCCTTAAGTTGTTTAATCAAAAGTCAACTATTCATACCTTCCCCGTAATCTGGATGGATTACTATAGACTTAATCAATTTTTCAATTAAATACTTCCACTTTATTTTATAATTTAAAGTTGAATATAAAATATTATTTTATATATAATTTAATTTATCATTTACTTTCTGCATTTTGCTGCATATATATAAGAACATGTAACTGACCCCTACAGATTGAGTCGCCCTATTTATGCATTACAGCACACACTCACGCACTTGGAGTACTTGCACATGTGAGCGCCGAGGGGATGCGTTGCAAAAGGGTTGCTCCGAGTCAACTTTCCACCCCCCATATGAATGCGCGCGTCGAAATCTATTGAATACGCATCAGATATCAATACTTGGCCACGGACACACAGACGAACACACACACTCACACACACACACACACACACACGAAGAGAGCAGGCACACACACGGGGAGGGACTGAGCTGGGTCCGTTGGACTACCCTATGTGCAGGGATTCGATTTCGGTGCCAGAATGTGAGGCAAGCAGCCAATCGCAGGAGTGCAGGCAGCTGATTGGACAAATTTCATGGTGCTTCGAGCAGCAGCCAAAGTAGCCACAGCGCCCAGTGTACACAAAACCACTGCGAATACAAAAACCAAAAAAAAAAACATAAAAAAAAAAAAATAAAAGAAATGAACGCAGAATGAAGATATATATTTATGTATATATAAGTAGTAGAAGAAGTCAGCTCAACTCAGCTCATCAGCTCGGAATGGGTCGATGGGTCGCTGTAAGCTGTTGGAAAATGTGAAAAATTACATAATATGCGTTGAAAAATGTGCGTAGATTTTTTTTGGTTTTCTTTTTTTTTGTTTTTTTTTTGTTTTTTTGTGTGTGTTCTTTCAAGCTGACCATTTGTTGAGTAGCTTCTCTTTTGCTGGAGTATGTTTTTTATTTGCTGTTGTTTTTGTTTTATGCAAAACTTTTGCGTTTTACAATTCATTGCATATTCAATTTGGTTGGGTCGACAACAACGACGCCACAAGGGCACCAAACAAACAGCAAAGGTCCAAGCCATATTAATAAGGATTTCATTAGTTTTATACGTTTCGTTTCGTTTCGTTTCGTTTCTTTTTTGAATACCCTGTACCCATTACGAATGCTTAGAAATCGGGTCAAACCAAATTATTGTTATCGTATACTCAATGGAATGTTTACAAACGTATATTCTTGGAATCGTCGGGACTAACTTAAACTTAAAGTTCTGCAAAAATAAACACAAAACAAAAAAAAACTGTGGTTTTTCGGAAATAATTAATCAAAAAAAAAAGTTTGAATAACTTCAATCAGTCCTCATTTCGAATTAAAAATATTTAAAAATTCAGCAATTACTTTCGTGAAATAAATTAAATATTGCAATAATTCAAGGGAAAAATAGATATCTTCTGATGCAAATGAGTATAATCAAAGAGTATCTTTTAGTCGCAATGTCGATTTTTGTTTTTATTTATATTTTACACAGATACACTCTCACTAATGGGTCGATACTTTTATTTTCTCTTAACAAATTTACTTTTTTTATTTTTTTTTTTGTTAGGGTTTTGTTTGGTCTGCTGCTGCTGTGTGGCATGGCATCTCTTCAATCTAACTCTCGGCGCAAATAAATGGCTAAACGTTTAGATAAATGTCTGTTATTTTATATTATTGTAGTTTGTTTGATACAAAAAAGTTGACCAAGCGAGCGAACAACGGGTCAAAAAGTCAGAGGTCAGTCGGAAGTAATATGTATATTTGTCTAAAGCTGCTTCCCGGGACAAGGCGTTCAGCGGGGAGCTATTAGCAAAGCGCTGACCAACAATCATAAATGGTAATGCATACGCATGCCAAGAATATTGTACTTTATGGATGGCTTCCCCAATTTTGAAAAGTGCACAGTTTGGTTAGCTCGCACTCGCATCTCAATGTCACTTCAATTCTTTTTGACGATCGGATTGTTTGTGTATAAAAAATAACTTCAAATTTATTTCGGTCGCTCTCCTCGACTACAGCCAACAAACTTGGGTATTTATATACACATATATATATTATTTTTTGTAATTCCACTGGCTAATCGGGCAATCTATGGTCGGCAATAAATCGTGCATTTAAGGGCACACAAACTTGGATATTGCTGCTCTTATGTTGCCCGGCAACGCGCGCTGATTGATTGAAATGTCACTTTAAATGTGACGCCTGAAAGAAAACCGAGAAAAAATTAAAAATAAAACGTATCAAAAATGCAAAATGAAACATAAATGCCGCAAGCAGTCCTCAGCAACCGCAACACACCCCCCGCCCCGCGACTCAACACAGTGCCCGTATCCCGTATCCCGTAACCGTATCCCGAACCTAAAGCCCAAAAACCCCAGCCAGAGTCAACCCTCGTGTGCGATTGTTTCGTATTTGATAAGCATGAAAAACGCACAGAAAATAAAATTGTTTTAGATGTGACGCGAGAGTGCGGGGCGGGGGTGCAGCACCCAAAACAGAATCCTTAAAAAATAGTGCTACTTAAAAGCAAAATAAAAACGAAAAAATAAAACAACAACAATGAACAAATGTAAAATAGGGTGAGGCAATACTGGCAAATACATGCAGCAGCACTGCCAGCCAGCAAATGTTTTATCGCTTGTATTTTGATACCCTTACAGAGAGTATTGCAGTTCTGTCGAAATGTGTGCAAAGACACCTCCGATCTGTACAACAAATAGAGTTCTTCTTAACAAGATATGTGCAGCCAAATTCCCTAGTTACCTGCTTTACAACTACCAATATCTGACCTCTATATCAAGTACTTCCGACAGCAACAATCCGTCGTACTTTTGTAAACTTAGGGCATCTGAACTTCGGTGTCCGTTGAGTAGCTGTATTTTTTTTGTTGTTTTTCTTATATTTTTTTCACTGAGTTTTGTTAAGTTGGAAAAATGAGCGTCGATTAATTTAATAGAGACAAAAAGCCTTCGCACAAACACAAACGAGTCGAGTCGAGTCGAAGGTCCCACAATGGGTATGGAAATAAGCTCCTGACATCGAATAGGATGCGTTGCTCTAAACAGTATAATAATGGTCAACCCATAGCATTTGCACAATAATTTTTTCAACTGTACCAACTAAATATGAGTATTTTCACGAAAAGGACAACCCTTGCCGGGAAATGATATCATTAAATACGAGAATCAACCAAAGATGAGTTAATCATCAAGCATTTTTCTGATAGTAGACATTTCTGAATAGTCAAATATGTTTATATATGTATGTAGTCAATGGCCTATTGCCGATGTTGTTAGATATTGGTCGGTGGGAATCGTGTATAAGGCAATGAGAAAACGCATATCATACAAATATTTCAATAACATTAAAAGTGGCTCTTGCTCCATTCTTTGAGGAGTGTTCTGCTGCAAATCAGTGAAATCATAAGAAAGGCAGCATAAATAAACACATCAACACAAAGGCAAAAGTTTTGCTGCCCCCTGGCAGAGTCGTAGGACTCGTAAGTCGGCATTGTTGTCTACATACTCCCACAGCTAATCCTTTTCATATGTGGGTAGAATGCTTCTCTGGATTCATGGCTGTTTTGGTTGGGTGGCTTTGTCTAAGGCGCCGACGAAGACGACAACATCGCTCGCTGCGGAAGTCGAAAACAAAAAACATTTTTTAATTGCTTCAGATAAGGCACAGCACACATAACTTGCAACTAACTTCAGCTCCCAACCCCCGGCACACCTCCAACCCACCCACTGTGTGGCAACACAAAAAAGTGAAAGAAAGTCAAGCGGCCATTTTACAATTCGGCGCACATTTTGATGAGCTCCATAATTTTTGTTGCTCATTGACGTTCCTACTCATATCCCCTTTAAAGAAAGTTATCCCCAATCCCCATTCTCCAATCCCATTCCCCGTTCCCCCTCCACTAAATCACACTTTCCTTACAGCTACAGCCGCCTAGCCAACTGAACTGAGCTGATGTTGGAAAGATCAGTAAGCATACTTGCCAGAGTAGTTAGAAAGATGGAAATGAAATGATATCGACATTAGATATTGTTGTTGTAGTTGTACAAATTGAAAGTGGGAGACTCAAGCTGAAAGCAGCTTCTTAAGATGTTAAACATCTTTGCGAAATGTAAGCTAAAGACTATATAGAACAGAGGATTTCTGAGCAGACTGAGAAAGATAAAAAAAAAAGCATACTATTTAAAACTGAAAGAGTATAAGCGAAAAACTGATAACAGCAATCCGTAAATATGTGTAAGGGCTGCCTTTTCTTCCAATTGCAGCGTATCCAGAGTTCTCCAAGAGCCGTACAGCAAAACCTTAGCGAAACAACAACAAACGGCGGAGAGCCCACGTACAGTTGGCATTTTGCTTGGCCTGGCGCTTATCCTCCACTTCACATGTACGACCATGTCACACAATTATCAAATGCTCTATCTGTGCATCAGTGAATGCCACGCACCCCCTACTCCCCGCCCCCCGTCCCCCGTCCCCCGCCCCTCTCACCTTCGCCCAGTAGGCTTCGCGTGTTTACACAATTACATGCATTTTACGCTACATAAACGAGATTAGTGCGTCGCTTACTTCTGCCTAACTTCTTTTGACACAATGCCATGGGTACAGCAATGCTAGCCCCATTAACGAAGCAGCCTAGGTCCCCCCCCGCACCCCGCACCCCGCACCACGCACCACGCACCCCGTCACCCATTCAGCAGTGCCTGCACGAGGCCTAGACGAGAGGCTAAGAGATACGAGCCAACAACTTTTTGAGCCTTGAATTACTCTGACGGTGGCGTTGCGTCAATTGCTTTTGTTTTTTCTTGCCTTTACTTGCCTTGAACTTTTTATTTTTATAATGCCAAAGGGTTGGAGTATGTGTGTGTGTGTGTGTGTGTGTGTGTCTGTTTATCAGGGGTGTATATGTGTGTGTGTGCGCGCGCGTGTGACTCGAGCGTTTGCATTGTTAACAAGCGCAAATTTTGCACATCTTTTGTTACACAACAAAATTTATAGAGATGCGTCGACTGAAGTGCCTATATGGAACACACACATATCTATATTTTTATGACTTTTTGTTGATCTTCGCAGCAGCGGGTGACTGGAAAAATGGCAGAATTTCTACTACTTGTTAATGTTTTACAAGTCTTATCAACTTCCTGTGAACGAGTGCATCTCATTGTTTTTTTTTTTTTTTGCTTGCTTTTATAATGTTCTTTACTCATTATCATTATATGGATTGACAATAAAAATGAATGAATGGCTGAAATGATATGAGAAAATGTTAAAGCAAACTCTGACTTATAATCCTAGTAAGCCATGGAATATACATACATGTATATATATTCAATTAACATGTCTGATAATAAATTATTACGTTTTTGCATCATTTCTTGCCATCCAGATCTAATATTACATCGATATTACAAGCTTCAATAATACAGGTTTAATGGCACAGCCAACTCATTGCACACCAGATATGTATTACCATAATGCTGTTGCCAACTTGTTAGCCAACAGCTTAGCGTTAGCTGGCGGCTGGAGGCTGAGCAAAAGACCAAAAAGAAACTGATTTCTTTATTATTTTGGTAAATGTTGAGACAAGAGGCAACTGTCAGCAGCTGTTGGCTTAACAATGGCGCCCAGCAACAACAACAACAACAACGACAGCTCAAATCAAAATGCCATTAAAGCGTGTGACGTTGTCGCTTAAGTGGAAGTAAATATTGTCTTTACTCAAGCTTAAAATTAAAATTACCCACCTGGATGGAGCGAAATGATAAACTGCATAAGCCAACAGCAGCAACGCAACAGACCAACAAATTTCGAATGCAAAAGTTTTTTGCATAAATGTGTGTGTGTTTGTGTGTGTGTGTGTGGTGCTATAAGCATCCCCAACCACTACACCACTACACCACTCTCCCCCCCCAACCTAACCCTCATTGCCAGGGCAAAACAGCACAGTGCAAAGTAATTTTCATAACGACAACGACGCCAACTTCTTGACTAAAGGTGCTCGGCTCGGCCCACAGCTGATGAGCTATAACCCAGCTACCCCCATCTCCAGCAACCCCCCCCCCCCACCGCTTACACCGGCCCACTAGTAGTACCTTAACTTGCATCGTAGGTTGGACTGAGATGTGGGATGCGGGATGTGGGATGTGGGATGTGGGATGGATGGTGTTCCGCGTAAAATGTGCTACGTTAAGCACATCTGTTTTTTATTGCTTTTAATTTGCCATTAATAACGCATTCCAAGGCGAACGGACGACGACCGCCCAAAATGCTAATTTATAAGCATATAGATAGATATAGTAATACTCGTAATAATAATAATAATAAGTATATATATATATACATATATTTAGGAAATCCAATTTTAATATGCCCAGCCAAGGACATTAACTGCGTAACTGCGCCAATTGCCCCAAAGTTCGCCAGCTGCTCGAGGCGGCTGCAAGAAGGGGCTGCGCGTTGCAATTAGAGACAAGCCATGGCCCATAAGTCAATGAGTTTTTGGCATTTTTATGGGCAAACATTGCTGTTTACGCGGCGACTGATGGAGTGCGACCTCTGCCCGGCAATTCTGCTGGGCTTGCTTAACGGAAAATCATACAAAGCTACAAGCTTTGAGGAGACCCCAAAAATACGCCAGTAACGATTATGTGTGGCACGTTCAGTTTTACTACAAGTCCATTAAGATTATTAACTATGATATTTGTTTATAGAAATGAATAATCATGAGTAAATGAATGATAGAGTAAAGCAAATTGAATGATATGATAAAGCAGTCCTTGAAGCAGTCCTCAAGAGTTAAAAGCTGATTGTTATCAACTAAAGATAACACAAAAAGATGAACAAACCAAAGTGTGCATCAGATGCAGTCATCATTTTACAGCCCAGCCCAAACATGACTTTGTGTGCCGAGACGACGACAGTGGAAGATGCGTAAAATACAACGAGGGTCGGAGAGCAATGTGGATGACTTCGAAAGCCACAAACAATTGGATTCTGCAATTTGTGCAGATCATTTCGACATAGTGAATCCTCTGCGTTACCAGCTCCATTTGAAATGTACCAATTTCGCTACATCGAAAAGGGATCTTCTGGGTGAACCAATTTTACGGCTCACCCACGACAATCATCTGCACACGAAATGAGTTTCTGGTAGCGTCGAATGTTCCCAATTAAATTTAGATGAGAAGAGTCGCTCCATTTTTCATAAGCCCCGATCAAATAGCATTAAATTTAGTATAGGTGGGAATTGGAGCTTTCGGGATCTGATTTCTGTTCGAAATCGAAAAAGGCTATTTTGGATGGCACCTGGCAAGTGTCAAAAAACTTTCAGGCATGCCAAATACGTGAAATCGGATCGTCAGCAGCCAGCAGCAGTTACGAGTACATTGAAGATCAGGATCACGGACCTAGTTTTCGGCAGCGACCCATCATCAGCACAGGCTCGAGACTCTCATGCTCCCAGGCGGCAAGCAATAATCCACCAGATTCAAGGAATGGCGACGATGTCACCATTGCCGAGTTATCCAGCTACTTCGACACAATGGTGCACATTCCTAGAAAGCTGTCCTCGATAGCGGAAATGATGTATTGCCGAAACTACATTAAAGAGCCTACAACTCAGAAAGATCAAAACTAAACCTTTTAAATAATAATAGAAATGATTAATAAATTCGATTGGCCGATCCATCCACAAATAATAATGGAAGCGAACCTTCAAATGTTTCGATTAATTGCCCAAATTATTTGCATATCTGCAACTCTTCTAATGTTTTATGACTTTTTACTGATATTTTTGCCTTAATTAAACTCGAATTGTGTTCTTAAATGGTAAGCAATGAGTTCATTAGGAGTATGCGAACACACTTCATGAACGGAATGCGAGGATTTTGTGCATTTTCAGGTATTTGGAATGAGTATAATCAACATTATTAGCATTATTGTCAGGGCTCAGTGGACAGTGGAGAAGAGAAGCAGGCGGGAGGCAGGCGTCATTTCTGCTAAATTATGCAATACAGAGCCAAAGGGAAAAGATGGTGAGGGGGGGGGGGGGGGCGCTGTGAGGGGAATGCGTTGTAGTGTGGTGCCATTGGCAGTGGTTTTTGTCAACCAACCAACCCGTTCGTTGTCGTCAAATGCAAAAATCGCAAGGCGAGCTTCCTTTTCCTTTCACTGTGCTGCTGCAAAATTTCCAAAAATTCTATTATTATTAATAGAGGCAAACAAGGAAATGAAGGAAGGGTGCATCGGGCTGGGCAGGGCAGGGTGGTGGCGGTGGAGCGCCAAATGAATGCCAGGCTAAGTGCATAGAACGGCAAAAGGCGGCCATGACGACTGCCACAGCTGCAAATGGAGAAGAGTCGACAAGGAAGAGCGGCACGATGCTGTCGACTATCATGGTATGCGTTTGTCTTTTCGCCCAAAAGAAGACTACAATAACCCGAAAAATGCACACAGTTTGCATTATAATGCGAAATTTTCGATTGCTCATTTGTCGCATTTACTTTTTACTATAAAAGTTTTATAGCGAGGCGGCTGAAGATGGCGCGACCAACGACAACGACAACGACAACGACAACGACAACGACAACGACGACAACCACGACGACAACTACAAAATTTTACACAATGTCATCAACGTGGCTGACAATGTTAAGGACTGGGCTGGTGCTGCCACCGGACGGCCAGTCTGTCGGTCCGCGTACTGGAGGGCGTTATTTTGCCCGTCTGCCGCCCTCTCTCAGCCTCACTGCATGTCTGTCTCTCTGTCTATATGTCTATCTGTTTGTATCCATGCTGCCATGCCTCACAATTGTGTGCAATTCTTGCCGCACTAAACTTAAAGGATTACTTTTGGCTAATTTCGGCTTGGTTTGTGCACAGGATGGCATCCTGGCCAGACGGCACAACAATTGCCTTTTGCCAGCGCTCGCCAAGAACTCAAGGAAACGTCCAAGCGTTAATTTAGGCATTTCGATTGCAGGCCCCCTTTGATGTTGCATTAAAAGTTGTTGCATTCAACGAAAATCAAGCTGCCACAAAAGACAGCAGTTTGACACAAGCTACGCAATATTCTACACATAGAACAACGGCGCAGGATTTCAATGGAATGTCAGCATTCACATACATATATATATATATATATATATATATATATATATATAACTTGTATATTAGCCTTGAAGTATGTGCATGTTATCTATCCGATCAGCCGCTGATTTAATCAAATTCTTGCAAGTTTTCTCAAGAGTTAATATTGAGAGATTAGTTCCAATAAGAGCAAACAGACTCTGCTATTCATGTTGATCAATAATATATATATATATATATGGGATATATGTATGGCAGTTAATGGCTCTGCTTGCAGCGGATGTGCAATTGCTTTGAGGCCAGGATACAGCAACCCACTCCACACCAAACAACAGAAACAAACCTATACTATAACTATGTACATATGTGTGAAGAGCTTGTCGTGCCATGCAACATTTCACAGACGCTAAATTTATTGCCGTTTAATGTTCAATCATTGGGATTACAAAGATTATATATTTATTTGTATATGTTCAAATATCAATTGAAGATGTTAATAAGAGAATTTTATTAATAAGACTTTATTTTTGATCTTCTAGAATTTTCCATTTTCGTTCTGTAAACGTATTTTTACTTAGCAGGCGTTGCTTTTCGAGGCTGTGTTGTCGATGGGGCTGTAGGGCTTGAGCTCATTCGTTTGCAATCTGTTGTACAGAACACATGTAAAGCCAAAAATCTAAATTTTCAATAAACTCAAAAAATTTCTGTTTCCAATTACAAAAAATAAATAAAGAAAAATAACGAAATTTGATGGCATTCAGGTAAATATTAATATGTGCATTGTAACTAAGTAAACCAATACTTTTTCAATTGCAGGAATTTAATTATGCAGCGTTCATCGAACACGTTCGCCAGCAATATGTTGAAACTGCCACACTTCACCCGACTTCTGGCAACCTCGCCGTTCGGCAGTCGGACGATGCCCCTTAATAGTTCCACGAAAAACCGACCGACAGGAGGCAGTTTTGCCAGAAAGGACGGACAAACGGTTTCGATAAAGCCGTATAAGTTTGTGCGCGAGAATAACATGTGGAAGGATCCACGCCGATTGGATACGCAATGGTTGAAACCCCGGGATCCCTGGTGCCTCAAGCCAGACTTCAGCCAGACTGAGCCGCGCTTGTTGCGGAACCAGTTCCAGCGCTGTCCCGATATGGTCACTCGGGATGACAAGAACGATGATGAGGTGCAGGCCATGCGCGCCTCGGCCCATAAGCACTATCAGGCGTTCAATGCCAAGCAAAAATCCATCGCAAGCAGCCGGTCAAAGGTGTCAAGAATAACGAAGAAATAAGCAAAATGATTACAAATTTCTATAATTTTGGCTTTACCCATTGAATATTAATGCAACTTGAATAAAACTCAAATTATATTTCAAATTGTCGATGATGAGATACATTTTTAAAATAGCCCAGAGAATGCAAATAATGCATTTTTTTAGTTAGGCAAATTGCTCAGCGACCGACTGAATGCTATCCCCAGAACTATTGATGGCACACCAGCTTTCGGGCTTAGGGCAAACCTTTGAGTCCAAACTATTGAAATAGTGGCTAAGCGTTTCATAGAGAAGGGGCTCTATGCACACAACAAAACGGATGTGCTTTCACATGCTACGCTAGTTATGATATTCTAGAGCCTTGCAACAGAGTGACTTTTTCAAATATAAGCAAGTCAAAGGAAAAAATAAATGCCACAAGTATTTATTTAATAGAAAATTTCGTATATATTGGGAAAGTCAATGTTGCTTTGTTGCTGCAGTTGCCGCACTGTGCTGGCACTTGGCAGGCACTTGGCAAGAATCATGGCAACACCTTCGCTACGGACATTAATTTTTACTGCTTTTGGGTTTTCAATTTGCCAAAAAAGCCACGTGAACGACAGCAGCAATAGCAGCAGAGACGACTACGTCGACGTCGACGTCAACGCAGCTATTTAACGACGCATAGACAATCAAACGCAAAAGGTCAAAGACAAGGGCAGTCGCAGTCGCGGTCGCAGCTGCCAGAGGAGAGAAGAGGAGCAAAGACTTGTGATATATGGATGTATGCCAAAGCGAAGCCCCCAACCATCCCAAAACCCACAATCCCCCACCACTTACACTGAACACCCGTTAAGCGGTACCCAGTTACTCGTTACCCATTAAACGGGCCAGTCGGTAACCCTTTATCGAGACGCGCAGCATGGGTTAAGTGTTGATTTAGGGTTGCAAACACAAAATTATGATTATGCCTGTGAAAACAAAAGAACAGAGCAGAACGGAACAGAACAGAACAGAACAGGAGAATATACATAGTGCAGGGAGGGGGGGGCGCTGTGTTTGGTGTAGGTAATGAAACCCAAGCGAAAGAAAATATATTAAAAGATATTGAGAGGAACTAATTTTCATTAAAAGGATTAAAAAGCATTTGGCAAACGGCGCTGAGAAGTGCGAGCTGCGAACCGAATATATAACCGCGATGGGCCTGGTTATGAATTAACATAAAAATCATAAAAATATGACACTATGTGACGTCGACCATCCACAACGAGTTGATGATGATCATTATCCTTATCTTAATCTTTGTCATCATCATCATCATCAACGTGAACATCAACATCAACATCATTATGCCACTGAGTTGGCCAGAACGTTGCGAACGCATGATGCTCATTATGAGCAGAGCTCGAAAGCGACCCGCAACACCGGCTAAATGGATATGGCGAGTGGCAATGCAGGAGCGGGAGGAGGAGCAGGAGGAGGAGGATGAGGAGGTGTAGGAGTAGGAGTAGGAGTAGGTTGGCATCTGGGTGGCACATTGATGGCAACGCGCGACAATCAACACGAGGCGCGCTGATAGCGCACAGCGAGCGCCGGCGACGACGACGACGACGACGGCGGTCGGTTTGGTTTGGTTTGGTTTTTGGGTTGGAGGATTAGTAATGGCGCCACGGCAGTATGGCTGTATGGCTGTATGGTTGGGTTAAAAGGTGGGCCAGCGCATGCCTAGCATCATTTCATGCTGCTGCTGCTGATGATGCTGCCCGACACTCAAACCCAGACCGAAACGCAAACCCAAACCCAAAACCCAAACCCAAATCCAAACTCAAGCCCAGTACGAAACCAGTAACATTGTTTGCTCTTTTGTGGGCGTTGCTGCGGCTGCGACTGTTGTCGATGCCAATGCCAATGCCAATGCAAATGCTTATGGCATGAGGGGCTCTGATCCATCCAGCCCACCAGGCAGCCAGCTACTTAGTAACTCACCCGCAGTTTATTATTTTCAAAATATTTAAATTTTTTGGTAATAAGCGAAAAATGGTTTTAATATACGCAAATGGGCGGGAAGGAGAAGGACAACGATGTGACTGACTGTGGCGGTTGTTGTACTTAATCCACCTGGAGAGCTGTAGCTGGTGGACGGGGTAATTTGTGCAGATGAACGGAAAGTAAAAGGCAAGTATATAATACATATACATATATACATATTTATATATATATATATATATAGATATCTAGATAACTGTAATATGTAGTTGCTTGGTTAAATAAAGTACGATTGAGTACTATGTTAGAATGGTGTCCGGACTTCTACTGAATAAATAACTATCAGAACAGAGATATCATCATCCTCATGCACCAATCATCCCGTTCGAAGACAATAATGACGTCTTAAGTAGTCCGGGACTAGTAGTATGGACCAAGCTAGACCAATTCGGATCACACGAAATGTATTGATTTAGGCAGAAGAAGATGAAATTTATTAGGGAAACCATTCTCAATCCGACTAAAATTGTTGAATTTGTACACGAAACAGGTTTAATGGAAGAGCTATAAGTTCTGAAGGAGCACAATAGAGCTAACAAGGCCGCATGAAGCCCTCCATTCATAATCATTATTTAATTTTTAACATAATTTATGATGTCCATATAGACAGTTCTTTAGATGAATATATTCAAAGGTATTTATATGCGTAGGTATCGACAGCCCACAATTATTTAGAATGTGAATACTTTGTTCTTCTGTAATGTTGTCGATATGATTCCATACATATATCCCATATATATATATATATATATATTATTGATCAACATGAATAGCAGAGTCTGTTTGCTCTTATTGGAACTAATCTCTCAATATTAACTCTTGAGAAAACTTGCAAGAATTTGATTAAATCAGGGGCTGACATGCACATACTTCAAGGCTAATATACAAGTTATACATATATATATATACATATATATATATATATATATATATATATGCAGCGCATCATCGTTCATGGCATCCCGAGTGACCATATCAGGACAGCGCTGGAACTGGTTCCGCAAGAAGCGCGGCTCAGTCTGGCTGAAGTCTGGCTTGTAGCACCAGGGATCCCGGGGTTTCAACCATTGCGTATCCAATCGGCGTGGATCCTTCCACATGTTATTCTCGCGCACAAACTTATACGGCTTTATCGAAACCGTTTGTCCGTCCTTTCTGGCAAAACTGCCTCCTGTCGGTCGGTTTTTCGTGCAACTATTAAGGGGCATCGTCCGACTGCCGAACGGCGAGGTTGCCAGAAGTCGGGTGAAGTGTGGCAGTTTCAACATATTGCTGGCGAACGTGTTCGATGAACGCTGCATAATTAAATTCCTGCAATTGAAAAAGTATTGGTTTACTTAGTTACAATGCACATATTAATATTTACCTGAATGCCATCAAATTTCGTTATTTTTCTTTATTTATTTTTTGTAATTGGAAACAGAAATTTTTTGAGTTTATTGAAAATTTAGATTTTTGGCTTTACATGTGTTCTGTACAACAGATTGCAAACGAATGAGCTCAAGCCCTACAGCCCCATCGACAACACAGCCTCGAAAAGCAACGCCTGCTAAGTAAAAATACGTTTACAGAACGAAAATGGAAAATTCTAGAAGATCAAAAATAAAGTCTTATTAATAAAATTCTCTTATTAAAATCTTCAATTGATATTTGAACATATACAAATAAATATATCATCTTTGTAATCCCAATGATTGAACATTAAAAAAATGCATTATTTGCATTCTTTGGGCTATATTTGCATCGACAATTTGAAATATAATTTGAGTTTTATTCAAGTTGCATTAATATTCAATGGGTAAAGCCAAAATTATAGAAATTTTTAATCATTTTGCTTATTTCTTCGTTATTCTTGACACCTTTGTCCGGCTGCTTGCGATGGATTTTTGCTTGGCAATGAACGCCTGATAGTGCTTATGGGCCGAGGCGCGCACGGCCTGCACCGCATCATCGTTCATGGCATCCCGAGTGACCATATCAGGACAGCGCTGGAACTGGTTCCGCAAGAAGCGCGGCTCAGTCTGGCTGAAGTCTGGCTTGAAGCACCAGGGATCCCGGGGTTTCAACCATTGCGTATCCAATCGGCGTGGATCCTTCCACATGTTATTCTCGCGCACAAACTTATACGGCTTTATCGAAACCGTTTGTCCGTCCTTTCTGGCAAAACTGCCTCCTGTCGGTCGGTTTTTCGTGCAACTATTAAGGGGCATCGTCCGACTGCCGAACGGCGAGGTTGCCAGAAGTCGGGTGAAGTGTGGCAGTTTCAACATATTGCTGGCGAACGTGTTCGATGAACGCTGCATAATTAAATTCCTGCAATTGAAAAAGTATTGGTTTACTTAGTTACAATGCACATATTAATATTTACCTGAATGCCATCAAATTTCGTTATTTTTCTTTATTTATTTTTTGTAATTGGAAACAGAAATTTTTTGAGTTTATTGAAAATTTAGATTTTTGGCTTTACATGTGTTCTGTACAACAGATTGCAAACGAATGAGCTCAAGCCCTACAGCCCCATCGACAACACAGCCTCGAAAAGCAACGCCTGCTAAGTAAAAATACGTTTACAGAACGAAAATGGAAAATTCTAGAAGATCAAAAATAAAGTCTTATTAATAAAATTCTCTTATTAACATCTTCAATTGATATTTGAACATATACAAATAAATATATAATCTTTGTAATCCCAATGATTGAACATTAAACGGCAATAAATTTAGCGTCTGTGAAATGTTGCATGGCACGACAAGCTCTTCACACATATGTACATAGTTATAGTATAGGTTTGTTTCTGTTGTTTGGTGTGGAGTGGGTTGCTGTATCCTGGCCTCAAAGCAATTGCACATCCGCTGCAAGCAGAGCTATTAACTGCCAGAGTGAGCGGCGGCACTTGGAACAGAAGCTAGGGCGACTTAAACGCAGCCACTTGAACTCTTTTTGATTTTACATATATGTATATGTGTATATGTGTATATGTGTATAAGTGTGTGTGTGTGTGTGTGTGTGTATTTGTGTGCCACACAATTGCACAATTATGTTAAATATCGACAAGTGGCCTGGAGGCCAGGAGACGCTTTTGTTGTACCGCTACGAATATTAATGACGACAGGTATTAAATACTCGAAGTTGCTGGTGCAACAGCCACCAGCACCAGGCGCAGCAGTTGCAGCAGTTGCAGCTGCAGCAGTCGCAAACAATCGAAATGATTCCCCAAGCCACAGCAATGCAGGTTGAGTGGTTTATAATTTTGTGGCGCTTTGTTGCAGCCTCTGGCTAACTGGGTGAAGTGTCTGCCTCCTCTCTCCCCGCCACCCACACACACACACAGGACCTCGCTGTTAAATACTTTCTTCATGGACCAAACCCTTTACTTAAAGCTTAAAAGCGAGCCTTGACTTGAGACATGAATCATTATAAATCCTCTTGTCAGTATAAAATGATATTGAAGTTGAAGTTGCGGCTTCAATCTATATCAACCCACCTAAACCTAAAGTGAATACTCGATTTACATACATTAGATCATCTCGTATAGAACTTAAAAATAATCGCAATATTTTCAGTAAAGCCTCACAAAAATATCTGAAAAGAATTCCAAATTCATTTCAGACAAAAATTAATTCTTAAATAAATTATTTATTTATTATTGTGCAGGAATCATTCTTGAGGTATATTTCTAACAATATTTCTTTGAGGCAATTGTGTTCAATTTGATGGATACATTGTTGTACAGTTAGACGTATTCTTCGCGTATTCGGTTGGCCATCATCGAGCTGAGGAGCTGATGTCCTAGTTGGAATCCGACTTGGAGTGAGTTCCATGAAATACGCACGTTACTTAATTATGCAATCTAAATGCATTGAAACACCTCAACCAAATGACAATAATCATAATGACAGCAGCCAAGAGCCGGGCAAGAGGTGAAGGGGTGGGTGATGGGGGATGGGGTTGTGGTATTGGAGTTGGGGTTGGGGCAGCGACTGTGGCTGGGATTGGAGCTGTCATCAGTGGGTACAACGATTGCCAAGGCTTTCACAATGCGACACCAAAAATGTTAACTCATTTGTTGTCCTTTTGCTGAGTTTGTGGCAGGCAGGCAGGCAGGCAGAAGGCAGAAAGCCAGCCAACCCGCACAACAGTCTCAAGTCTATGGGGCAGGTGTTATTCTCATTCTAGTTGTTGTTATTGTTGCTGTTGTTGTTGTTGCTTTTGCTGGTGCTGCCAGGTCCGCATGCTCAACAGACGACAAATCTTTGCAATTTATTTACGTGCCATTTCGTAGCAAAATTTTCGTTAGATTTCTTTGGCTTGGCGGAATTCCAAGACAGCTCCCCAGCTAGCGAAGTTGTCGACGTTGTCGTTGTTGTCGTTGTTGTCGTTGTTGCTGTTGCCATTGCTGTTGTTGTCGTCGTTTTTGGTGGCGGCTCACAAAAGTCATGACGCGCTGATGACGTTGCCAGTGGAAGGATTTAATGGCACATTAAGAATTTTATTACCGCACACAACCGCACAACAACAGCAAGATGTTATGTTTTCCAAAAGGTAGGGTAGGTGGCCTTAATAGTCAGTCGCCTCCTGGCATCACGCATCATCATCCCGCAGAAAGCCATTGCACACCTTGGCAGAACAATTTTTAGCGCGCGTACACAGAAAATTTTGACAGGACCATCGCTTGAGCGCCATCGCCATGAAAATCTTTCAGAGTCAACAAATTTTTTGCGCTTGCACGGATTTCACGAATCTTTGTGGAGGAGGATATGGTGGGAGTGGGGGTAGTGGGGAGTGGGGCGGGGGCAAGCCCGAGTTGTTGTCATTATTACAAGTTTTGCATAAATGAATGAATGAATAACATTTATGTATTCCATTTAGCCAACACAGCAGCATTGAGTCGAAAGCCAAACCCAAAATCCAAACCCAAACCCAAATCCAGCATGACAAACAGACAGACAGACAGACAGACAGACAGACGGACAGACTGACAGTCAGTCGGTAGTCATTTGTCGCCCGAAATGATGCACGAGTTTTTCAAATCTTCTTGGCCATTGTTTGAAAGAATAAACTTCTACTAACGAAAACGGCAAGTCTCGGACCATTAATTCGTTAGATCTGGCCAGGGACGGTCTTAGCCTAGAGTTTTTGCCAGGCCAGCTTTTGATATTGTTGTGTGTCAGCAAGTTGCAAGCCAACAGTTCAACCACAATTTCAGCTTTGACTTTTTCGTTTAATTGAATTAATTTCCAAAATATGCTTCAGCCTCTGACTGCACAGCGAATCATTTCACGAAACGAGTTATCAAATTTTTCTCATTAACTTTTTATACATATTTTTATTTATTTTTATATCTGGATTTCGACTGCAGTAATAAATTTTCCGTTTTATTTCTCTAATTATTATAATTATATTTATTTTATTTTATATTTTTTTTTGTAATTTTTTTACCACCGTTTTGTTTATGCGTGTAGTAATCGAGTGGTCCGGTGCCATTCGTATTCTTGCTTTGCCAATTATGGGCGTATAAGCACCTGACACCCCCATTTTGTACCTTTATCCTAAGTTCAAGGAGGGGCAGGAGTAGGCAATAAACGCCCCCACTCCACAACCCTTTGCAACCAATATGAAACAGCAGAGACGCCACAAATATTTGAGGCAATAGACTTTTTTATTTATATGCAATTTACTTTTTATTTTGTTTCTGTTTTTCTTTTTTGCATTTTTTTTGTTTTCTTATTTGTGCAACCCTTTGAACGCGTACCGTTACCTTTCCACATTAACTTAAGCAATCCCAATCCCAGCCAAGTTCTTGCGCCACTTCTAGCTAACCCATCGCGTGCTACTTAATTTGAAAGCATTTAAAAATGCTAAAACATGAGAATTGTTGTGAAAACGGAAAAAAGGAAAAAAAAAAGACAAAAAGAAGCAAATATAAAGCACGTCGAAGATTAGATACCCTTATTGATCGGAATTCATATTTTGGCATCTAAATTTGATTCCAATATTCGAAATATTATGCTGAATTTTTGCATTGACAGAAATGTATTTATATATCAAAGCCTATATCGATCCAACAAATTAGAACTTAGCTTTCAGTCGAATGTTTCTATGACAGCCCTATGAATAGTGATCTATATACTTAGCAAAAATAATCAATTTATGCCAACTTTCAACATGAAAGCCTTCAAATTAGCACACAAAAAGAGGAAAGGTCGTCAGAAGGAGAAGGTTTGATCAAATCGGCGGGCGATGCTGATCAAGAATATATATACTTTATGATGTCAAAGACTGGGGACGTCAATGGGTAAAAAATAAAGAACATGCATCTGAGGCACGCCGAATTTTACATATGTATGTATGTCTGTAGAAGCTGAAGGTGGTATAGTGGTCCAATGCTGAGATCTTGTTGTCAAAATTATTATGATCATAATAACAGTCGTAAGTACATGAGGCTCAGCGATGTCCGAGCTATCTCCCTTAGTGAAAAAATGTTAATACCCTCTGCGAAGGCATACAAATGCTCTGAAAAGAGACGCACTGAAAATGCCAGTGAGATCCAAATAGTGCCCAGACAGGGCACAGAAAAGATTTGTAAATGTTGTTACATCATGAGGTCTGCGAGTGTCAGCCACTGCTTCGACCAAAGTAATCCCCTAATACTCACCAAAATTCTTGACCACACAGTTAAGAGTTAGAAAGAGAGAGAGAGAGAGAGAGAGAGAGGACAAATTGAATGCTGATAAGTAGGGAAAATTGGCATTAGCTGCAATACTCATCCGCTCCCTTAGTGGCTATTGTATATATTAAACTAATATTGAATATTTTGTAATATTTTAAGTTAGTATTACCGTTAATGAGTTTGGTCTCGATATCTGGTTAAACAATTAGGTTGATAATCAATTTACTGATTCTATGGCTATATGCCAGAGTGGTACGATCCAGCCGATTTTTAGTTATGCTGCATAATGCGCAGAGTTGAAAGGAAAGTACGCATGAAAACATATACCAAAAATCTACCCACATCTGCTTCCAAATCCAAACCGCACCCACTATCCTGCCTCCATTTACCCCTACCAACCAGCCAGCCACCTTCGCAATGCCATCAGCCAACGCGAGTGGTTCGCGTTACGCCAAAAAAGAGATAATTTTATTTCATTAATCCTCTTTTGGGACAAATTCGCCGGCGTTTTTTATATTTCAGCATCTTTTTTTTGTCTGTTTTGGGCTTGGCTCGAACATAATATTAGCTTAAAATTGTGTAAATAAAAATTACATTCGTAAGAAGGTCTGGCCAGCCGGGCAATCCGAGCAGCAGCTGCTATCCCCCATACATAACAGAAGCAAGTCTTACCATATGAATCAGTTCCTGATCCACTCCAACCAGCTCCAACTGTTTTTGCTGTTTGTATGCATTGGGTAGGTCCTGGGCAGTCTGGACTTGTCTGCAAGAAGTCTAGTGTGCGCGTGGATAGCTCTGATATATATGAAATATTAAATAGGCAATAATTTCGGAATTTACAAAGAGATCGAACATGCTTTCAATCACAAGTCTTTTATTATTTCATTTTATTCAGTTGTGTTTTCTCGATCGGGCAGCCACAACCGTACCGGGAGTCTGTTACCACATTGGATCTCTCGTAGTCCCTTCGTTTAGCACAAATAATTCTGATAAAAAGCATTATTGAAATGAATTCAATGCTTTTTTCTCAATTTGAGCGAGCTTTAAGTGTGGGTAAAGTGTACTTGAACACAAACCGAAGAAACGGCTGCTAAGGGGTGAGTTCTGCATTGTCAGCATCGATATTAACACCTTGGCGCCGCATTTGTTGTAATTTACAATGCTTTTTGGCCAATATAATTTTCGCTTAATGGCCCTGGCTGGACTTTAGCGTCGCGTTGGCAACTCGCGAAACCCTTTGGCACGCATTATTCAAATGCAAAACTTTCGAAGGGGAGGGACCCATTCGCAAATGAATGTTACATTTTATTTGAAAAAATATTTCGCTGTGTTGCTGTCGCTGCTGGGTTATAAATAAATGCCAGCGACTGCTGTCCTACACATCCACCTCTATGCTTATGCTTACACATAATTTCTATTTTTATATCTTTCCCCCCCCCCCTCCTTTCATTTATTTCTTTTTTTTCTTTCTTTTTTTTTTTGTCTTTTTGTATTTTATTTTGAAAATTATAAACAGGCGCGCTTCGTCGCTTTGGTTCTGGTCCTGGTCGGTATATAACTCCGCTCATTAGTTGCCCTACACGCAATTAAGCACAAATGGCTTTTGAGGCGGCGACGTCGGAGCACGCACACATACCGAGGACTCGGTCCCAGATCCCCGTCGCACAGGCAGCAATCATCCCGCCTTATGCATCCACATCCACATCCATATCCAGCTTCCAACTGGCGGTAATGCCGTGCCTATGATACGTTGCCATGACAACTCGGTTTAGCCAGAGCCAAGCAGTCAGGCAGCCAGCCAAGCCCTCGTACCTACCACTCCTCCTGCCAACCGAACCGCTCCCCTTCTCCACGCCAAGCATAACAACTATAAATCCTTGAGCAAAAGTTACACGCAGAGGAAACATTGTCATTGCCGTTGCCAGCTCTGCGAAACTTTGCGTTGTTTCATTTTTTTTTTTAAGTCTCTCGCTTTTCTCTCTCTCTCTCTCTCTCTCTCTCTGTCTCTCTCTGTCTCTCTCTGTCTCTCTCTCTCTCTCTCTCTCTCTCTGTCTCTCTCTCTTTATTTTTTGCTGTCGTGGCAATAGTGGCTAGCTCTGCAGAACTCGTTCATCGCTTAAAGTATTCCATCTGAACACCAGATAGGTTTCTTTGACATTCGTAGTGGAGCAAAGGGAGCAAAGGAAACAGACCTTAAGTCACTGTCATAAGTAGCTGTTATCGAAGCTATTATCCTATATATCCTATATATAAATATGGATTGTAATCTTAGCCACTTGATGTCTGTGTAAAGCTGTGTTGTGGAGGAGGCAGCACACACCCTTCCCACCCACCATGCCACTTGAATACAGATCGATTTGAAATATTGCAAATTTGGAAAGCTAATAAAGTAAATTTGCTGAAAATAATGTTGAATTCGAAGTATAAATTTTCGTTAGACTTGATGTGGAAAGCAAATTGATATTTGTGGCATTTGTCGAATGAGACTAAATAGTATTGTCATGTGGCGCCTGTGGCACATACAATGTAATTGAAATGTTGATTACTGGTCAACGAAGCATTTGGCCGAGTTCGCTCGGCAACGGACTTAATGGCTGTTTTCAACTGTTGCGCACTCGCCGCCTTACAACACACAAAAATGCCACCCACTTGAGAAATGGGTGAACTGAATGGCAGGGCAGAATCAGGTGTATAAGCTGCCCCGGTGGCAGGTATATGCAAAATGCAGCCATGTGAATGATTCGCTTATGCTTTTGTCAGTTCGTCAGTGCGCGCCCAAAAACACGATGGCCACTGTGTGCGCTATGTGATTCACCTGTCGGTCTAGTCAGCCGGCCAGACAAACAGACAACCAGACAACCAGACAACCAGACAGACAGACAGACAGACAGCCAGACAGACCGGCAGGCAGACAGACAGGCAGTCAGTTAGCCAGGCCAACACAGGCGTGTCGAGCTGTTGGGCAGGCAACGAGTAGTCAGTTGTTTGATTTTACAGTTGTAGTCCAATTACGATTTTGAGCGTTTACCAACCGCACAGATTTCTGCCGTTAGCTATATATGCGAGTTGGTGCCCCATGCTACTCGTGCTACTCACCTGTCAGTCTCCAATGCGGACTGTCCTGCTGCTGCTGCTGCTGCTGGTGCTGCTGCTGCTGCCAGAGTGCATTAGCAGGCACATCGTCATTGTGCGTCTGCTAACTCCGGCACCAGACCTCCAACCAGCGCGGTTTTTGGGGCCAGCACTGGTTTGGGCATCCTTCGGCTATTGCAGTGCAGCGCAGCGCAGCGCTCACTCTAAATTACATTTTAGCAAGTTAATTGAAATGGAAATTAGTTGAAATTGTAAAACGAATTGAATTGTATGTGATTAGCCTTAACATTCTCGAATTGGCTAACCAGCAGGAGACAGCAGATAGCTGCCACTTGCCTTTGCTTTGCAATTTGAGTTTGGGGATTTGGCAAATTCGAGGAGTCAGTTGCCAACGGACTCCCGACCGAAACGTTTGCCAGCAAATGCAAAAATTAATACAATTTATATATCAGTTTTATATATTTTACATAATACATTTACATTCGTCAGTTGCTTACCCAACCCGCATAACTTGTGTAAATTGATGTCCTTCTTATAAGCTAGACACGATCTCACATACTTCTCATCTGCATATATGGTTGGAAAACTAAACTAAAATGTTGAAAATATGTCAAAGATCAGTACTCTATATATAAGTATACATTGACTAAACGTTCTTCTTTGTCAAACCGCGTAAATATACTGTTCTGCGTGGGTTACATTTTATGAAAAAACCTAATTGCATAGACAAGGAGTGTTTTATTAGTTGGTCCTGCGACATGTTTTATGCAACTTGAGGATGGACTTGAAAGTTGCACAATCACTTAAGTGTTTAATCGGTTGAAGGACTCGCTTAAACTTGCCCTCACAAGTTCATCACTCTTGCATTAAATTGTTAACTAATTGGGTATATGAGTGTCCTGCGTTATTCAGAGATGCGATAGTGTTGAGGCAGCTGACAGCATCCTGTGACGCTGGGAGCCACAACTGCCAACTAGTTGCCTATGCTACATTTTAATAACAGCTTCTGCGCTTCTCTTTCTTCTCGCTCTTGCTTTTTTGTACATTTTTAGCGCTTCTCCCCGCATGTCAGACAGAAGACGCGTTTTTATTTTAAACCGTAAGTAATATTAATATCCAGTTTCAAACGAAAAAAATACGTATTATGAAAAAATTTATACTTTATATATACCGCATTCGTATGTGTGTACAATTATTATCCTTCACGCTTAATATGCACAAGCGGAAGCCGTCATTTGTACGCCGCTTCTGACCAGCGGCCATTTAGCATGGAAAAACCCCGTGTCCAGCACTCCAGCCCCCCCAAGAAACCATCACTCCCTACTCCACTCCACTCTTGCACATTAACTCATACGCATGTGAATGTGTGTGTGTGTGTGTGTGTGTGTGTGTGTACGTGTGTGTGTGTGTACGTGTGTGTGTGTTGAACATTTTTTATGTCAACGTCGCCGTCGCACTATGGTCGAAACAATCGATTTACCTGCGAATATAATTCTTTTTGATCTGTCCAATTGATCCAATTTTGATCCAGAAATTGTTTTCGATATATATCAAGTAAATTGTGGAAGTATTCGTCAACGTTCTCTCGTAAAATCCGATACATAACCCCAACGGCCGACTCACTTAAGCTCTCCCACTTAATCAATATTTCTGAGTCTTTCTTTTCTGATAATACTTCAAATTTAAACAATTCAAAATACTAAAAAAATAATTCAAAATTTATGTATATTTAGGATTGGTCTGTAGAAAACACATTTCAGAAGAGTCCTATTTAAAAATTATCTTATCTACATAAATAGATCTATTTGGATTTTGCCGATTCTTAACTTTTTCTGTCGTTCGTTCTTTTAAGCAAGATATTGATTCGATCTGAATGCATTCAAAAACATAAAGTTGGGCATCAATTTGGCTTTCTCTAACAATCGAATCTATGGTATACAGATACTTGGATACTTTCCAATGGCTATGGAGACATATCTCCATATATCCATAGTCTTTGCTGCAACTTTGTATCTGCGAGATTGATTTTTCGCCCACAGTGCGTCGTCTACTTATGCGCCACATGCTTTTCCGCCTGGCCATATATATGGGTGTGTGTGTGTGTGTGTGTGTGTGTGTCCGTCCTTCGCGCGCGAGTCCTTACAAAATTAGTGTTCCTTTACAATTCTATGTACGAGAACGAGTACAAAAATATATAGCAATTTTTTTGCAATACATTTATAATTTGTTCTCACATTTTGTTTTTTAGCATTTTCAGATTTGAATGCCCTTGCCGAGGATACTTTGACTTTCGCATAGAAGCAGACACACTTCAGAGTTCTGCTTCAGCATTTCAAATATATATTTTATTATACATACATATGTATATACATATATAAATCAGATAAGATTAACAATGAATAATCGATGCAAAATTGAGTTGTCAGCTCAGATGGCAAACATAATTCAAATGATAGATAAATACGTAGGAAAGGGTATCCAGTGTGCGGCGATGAGCAACTAGCTGCTCATTGCCGGCACTTATTTACTGTTTTTTTTTTTTTTTGGTTTGTGCCACATTGGCGGAAGTATCGCAGCGACATCAGCGAATCTCTGGACAGTGACTGCCATGTGGAGCATGTGAAGGCTGCGGCCGGGTCCGGGTCACCCCCGAAAGAAGATGGGCATCCAGTAACAGAGTTTTTTTCTTTTTTATCATTTTTATTTCACATAGCATAGAAAAATGGATGCATAAAAAATTAAAAACGCTTTCTCATATTAAATGTGTGCCTAGTGCAACGTGTGGTCGTGCCACAGCCAGCGCTTAATAATGAATGTGTGAGTGAGTAAGAAACTAGGACTAAATGAGTCGCACGATACGTAACAGAGACCATCACAGAATTGTGCTCAGTGTATGTCGGCTTTTCTTGATCCAACCTCTCAGCTCCTCAGGAATACAAGTTTGGCCCTTGTAACCAGTGCCGCTTATAGGCCAGGTTGATAATCTGAGACAATAATAAGAATAACAAAAATAATAACGTTGAAATTATAATTTATTTATTTAACCAGTTTCGACACGGAATTAATAATAATAATAAAAGAATAATAAAATTGCAAAAATAGTAGAACAAATTTACGATTTATGCGGCTGCAAACTTGATGCAACATTAATATAATTTATAATAATAATAATATAATAATAAAATAATAATAATAATAACAAATAACTGTAAATAATACGTAGTAATTATATGTTTTTTATATAATTAAATATATTACACAATAATATACTTCAGAGTACCAACTTTAATATGCATTTTTCCTATCAACAAAATCACAAAGCAGATGAGATAATAATAATGCAACAATCAGATAAGATAAGATAATGCAGATAAGTCGGATTTCATTTGAACGGCCATAATGCTGAGCAAGGCAAAAGGGATATTTTGTTGGTTGATGATTGAGATTTTGTTCAGTGTAGAGACGCTTGTGCTGCTCCCAAAGAAGATCCCATGAGCAGCGTTGGACTCGCCACTTTGGCATCGATTCGCTGCGGTCTCACTCTCTTGTGTGTTTGTGTGTGTGTGTGTGTGTGTGTGTGTGTGTGTGTGTGTGTGTGTGTGTGTGTGTGTGTGTGTGTGTGTGTGTGTGTGTGTGTGTGTGTGTGTGTGTGTACATACCCGTTTCCTGTTGCAGACAACGTAACGCTGATCTCTTTTTTGCTGCGTTATACGATGTACGTGTCGCCTTGTCACTGAGACAGCGGCTGGTCACATCGTCGTCGTCGTCGTCGTCGTCATCGTCGTCGTCGTCGCCGTCGCCGTCGTCGTCGTCGTCGTCGTCGTTGCCGCTGCCGCTGCTGATGCTGCTGATTATTATTCCGCTGACCGTTTCGTATTTATTTGAAAGGCATTTGCCACACGCACACTTAGTGGGAGCAACACACACACGCACATACACACACACACACACAACCACACACACACACACACACACACACACACACACACATACACACACAAGGACTTGGCATATGTACGCGCGTGCTGCTTGGCTCGCATCCTTCGTCGTAGTCGTTGGATAAAGCAGGGGTGGTGGTGGGGGTATGGGGGTATGGGGGTGGGTTGTGAGACTACCCAGAGCCAACAAAACGACATATTCGTCCTGCATAAATGATGTAATTACAGCGCAAGATTTTTGCTATGAGCAATTTTTATTTTAATTCCTTTTTTCTGCCACACTCACACACACACACTCACACTCACACTCACACCCGTTTATCTGTTTCCATGTTGTCCACTTTTCTTTTTCCTATATGGCTTATGTACACATACATACATACATACGTACACACATGTACATGCATATATAGCCGACTTCTATCTGTGCAATGCTTGCCGTACTATGCTTGTGAAAAATATTTTGCATTCTTTTCTCCTCATTATAATTAAATGCGCAAATGACTATAAAATTTATGTTTGTGCCGCATCCTTTTGGCCATTTTTCTGTCATCCATTTTATACTTTTATACTCTTCAGTTTGCTTGCCGCAAATATTTGATTGATGCTTCTTATAGTAAATAATACAATGGCGATCAAATGATGCTCGTCTGATCAAAGTCAATCTTGCTAGGGATACAGATATTTGAGTTGAAAGTGACTAGGACTCATATTTTTTCACCCCTGGCCCGGTTCATCCCTCCTTAGCCAACCTGAATGCCGTGGACTCCTCCGCGGCACCCATATTGATGGCAAGCTTAGTGCGGACGTTCCGTCAACATGGCTGGTCCACTACACAGTGATCCCCAGCCTCAGGCCATCCCACAATCAGACCTCACAGAAGCGTGATTACAGAAGCTGCCAACCTTCCAGTCAGGACTCATATAAAGTCACTATGGGAAGGCTTAACGGATAGAGATTCTTTAGTCTTCTGGTGACTGTGCCATCGTACTGTTGTCCAGCACATTAATGGCCAGCTTGTTAGGTTAGTCATAGGTTAGTCATAGAGATCTCGTGTGTTTGGAGCTACTCGTGCTAAATTTGACTTTGGTTTCCTTAAATGAGGCGCATAGCTGGATGTCGTCCGTCCAAATTGGCATGGTTAAGTAGGTTGTCGCACAGATTCGGAAGCTAAAAACTGAGGCTAACAGATGTAACCTCATAGGCGACAAAAACCATATCTAATACATATATATATATATATATATGTACTATTGGTAGTCTCTGTCCTTGGTGTTAATTACGAATTACAAACTTTGCAGGGGTAGCGCAATATTTTAGCATATCTCCACCTTGATTCCGCTGTGCGAGTTGGCGACTGCCACAAACCCTTTCTGCCACACTGCAGCACTTAACAATATCTAACAATACTCGCTCGTAATGCTTATTCAATGTACAGCTGTCTTTGCTGCGGCGCTGCCTGCCCCACAAACTCTGCTTGCGTTTTGGTTTTAATTAATTAGTTTATGAACTTACATAAAAGATATATATATATATATACATATATATATATATGTAATATACGTACCGAGAAGGCACCTCGAGCTGGATGGATACAGTCCTTGCAGCCAGCCAACAGCAATCCAGTTTTGTGTCATATTTTATTTGATAATTTCGTGCCATTTTCGAGCACCATTTTCAATTATGTATTATTATGTGCACATAAAATGGGTCAAAACAGTTAATATTAGGAAATGTAGCATAGCCGACAGAAGCTAGATGCCCCCCAATAATTATCTTTCATTCATAGCTAGAACTAAGTGCATTCGAAAAACTAAGAAAAAAAACTCTTGAGCCAACGAAAAACATACTCGTATTCATAAAAAATGCAGAAACGTATAAAATCAAGAATTGAAAGGAATCAGCGTAAAATCAGGATATATATATACATATAGACATAGACTTAATGGTGGAGCAGAAGGAAAACACTTTTAGCTCGAGACAGGTAAATAAAATGTTGTTTTTTTTCTCATTTTTTTTCTATCCTTAATTAAATTGAATATTTTTCTTTCCATTGATTCTTGATAAAGTCAAAGCTTGAAGCCCAATGCTTCAGACTGCTGGAGAAATATATATATATATATATATATATCTACCTCTTTGTCATTTGCCATATTTGTTAGATTTGCCAACGCTATTTTTATAGTTGACCTAAGCAAATAGGCAAATATCGTAAAAAAAAAAATGTATGCGCGAATGTCCCAAAGAATAGCCGGAGAATGGACCGGACCACGTTGCACGGTGGATCAACTCTCTGCTTTTAGCCGTAAATTTAATAACAGCTACGTTTGATAGAAATGAGTTAAGTAATTCGGCTCTCGATTGCACATCTCTGTAACATCCATGAAGCTGACAGTGTTTTCAAGTCCGCTCTGTGTCGCATTCGTAAACGTTTTGCTTAGGCTGAACTCAGAACTTAATTGGCTAAAATAATATTGTCTATTGCATTGGAAATTTGTGGCAGAAGATTTTGTCATTTTAATGGTAGTCGAACATTTTGTATGGTTGCCAGAAATCTTCGATTTGTCTCAAGATATTTGATATGAAGATGTTTGGCGTAGCTTTTGAGCCATCAAAATAATGCGTAGATTATCTTCTGATAATGCAATATGTCAAAATCCAACCAGGCAAATAAATGAAAATATAGAAAACCAAAAAAAAAATAATGTTTCCATCGATTATCAGGACCAACTTGAGTACACATTTTTTTCAGCATCCGAATTTGAATTTGATGCGACATTACTCTCTCTCTCTCTCTCTCTCTCTCTCTACATATATATATATATATATGTATACTTCAAACTTGGTTGGCAGTTGCATTGAATTTATGCCAGCATATTGGAATTTGCAACCACTGTGCGTTGGAGATGGTTAAAGGTGCTTATATCACCTGCTGCATTAGTCGCTGGCTTAGATAACCAAGCAACTGGTAATAACTGTTCTTTTTGTTGTTCTTATTGTTGTTGTTGTTGGTGTTGTTGGTGCGTGTGTTTTTGATTTTTCCAGCGCAGGTGGCCAAAGCAACAACAACAAGGCAACAGGCAGCCTTTGAGTAAAATAAATGATAATGGCCTCAATGATTATGCATCGGCACGTTTCTCATCGCGGTCTGCACAGACACAGCTACACACGCTCTACACACACACACACACACACACACGCACACACACGCACAGACAGACAAGTACAGGTGTTGCCTGCTGTGTGTGTGTGCTAGTGTGAAAAAGGATTCAACGGCAGCTGCGGTTTTTAGCTGTGTGGCTGGCGTTTAGCAACAGTCGCTGCTGCTGCTGTTGCTGTTGTTGTTGTTGTTGTTGTTTCTGCTGATGCTGCTGCTGCTGCTGTTGCTGTTGCTGTTGTTGTTGTTGTTGTTGCTGTTGCTATTATTTTTGTTGTCTTTTATCGCCAGTCGCGCGATTTGGCCAAACAAATTACAAATTGGGTTTAACTACTATTTTTTATGCTGCCACAGCGTTTTAGCCAACGGCTCATGCCACTGCCGCCGCTCACTGCGTTCCACATTACCCCCCACACACACACACACACACACACACCCACCACCCACAAGTCCAACATTCAGCTGTCCCTCGGGTCGGCTTGACTCTACTCTTTATTATTTTTTATTGTTGTTTGATTTTCGCGGTCGCGCGTTTGGCATTTCATTTTATTCAACGCGGCCAGCCAATGTTGTTGCGGCGACGCTGTGTCAACAAATCGCTTGGATTCGTACCCGTTCCCATTGCCGGACCCCAGCCCAAGCCCCAGCCCAAGCCCAAGCCCGGTCTGATCCGTTGCGGTTTCAGTTGCACACTGGACGCACTTTTTGCCATGTTAGAAATATATTAGCCGGCTCCCCAAGCATCTGCCGCTGTTTGCCTCTTCAAAAAATCAACATCTGAATGCATTCAACAAACAACAAACAGGAAAGCAACATCAACTGTTTGACCGTTCGTTCGTTTGTTGATTCAGTATGGCTGGTTTTTGGGCGTTTTGGTGTGGCACACAAAATCGTGCTGAACTTGAGCAAATCGGCATGCTTGCGGCGCCACAGGGCAAACTCATCTTATTATTCAGCAAGTATATATCTCAAAACCTGCATTTTGCTTATCTTAACTCAGGGGTTGTTCAGGTTCATATTATATATAAATATACATTTTTTACATTATCTGTCAATTATATTAATATTTTTGATAGTTTCAACTAAAAATTTAATCACTTTATTTGAAAAATCCCACGATTTTGGGAGGATTCCCAAGCGGCCTCTCAAGCAAACAATAGCTAAACTTTAGCATATCAGTCAACAGAGCCAATTTCATAACTATTCTGTAAATTTCGTAAAAGGCTTATTCAGGACAATTTTTTTCCGAGTCAACTACAAAACATTTTCTGAGCACCATTTTCAAGCCATTTTCCCTAACTCCTTTTAATTTGGCAACGCATTTTCATATTTTCCAAATCCAATTGCAATGTTTTCAGTTTGTTTCGCATCTCTCAAGGCTACTCAAATCTGAAGTTCATATTCTTATAGCCTGAACTTGTTAATAAAGTTGCGGAAATCAATGTAAATAGTTTGAAATTTGTACTTAATTTCATTTGAGCTTTTTTTTTAGCTTTTTTAATATTGATTTGTTTTTTTTGTTTTCTGTTTGGAGATTTTAGCAATTTGTTCAAGTTCTTAGATTTTTCGATGCTAACACATAGTCGAGCACTCCCGACTGGCGTCTTCTAGCTATATGATATTGTCTGAGTGTGCAACAGCATTTTTCGACCATGGCGTTACATTAACAAAGGATTTGGGACAGTGCGCAATTTAAATGTATTAAGGGTCGCTGTCGAGCCGCAGAACAGCTGCCAAATCGCAAAAGACCACACCCCACCCCCCCAAGCAGCCGCAACAACTACAACAAGCCCCAACAACAACAACAACAACAACGTTGTAATGACAACATTGAAGTATGTTTTAAGAAATAAGCAGCGCGGCTTATGCCACGTTTTAGAGCCAAAATAAAAATTCCATACCCTTACATATTAGAGTTGCACTCATTATGACAAAATGTTGATTCTGTGTTGTTCAAATACTAAGCTTAATGGGAATTAAATTTCGACCGATATATAGTTCAAGTTGGATCCATATAGATTTAAGGCTGAGCAACAGGTCTGCATAGAGGCAAACGATCAAAGACGACATGATATGGAATACTGATAAACGTATCCTTCAGGCACTGCACACTGCAAGACACAATTATCATACCCACCGCAAGGGTATAGTCGAAAAATAACCAAAAAGGAACACTGCCACACCATTTGGAATATAAATTTCGTAAAACAAATCTCAGGCGCGACTTCCCCAAGGTAAAAACGACGACGAGTCGCAGGCCGAGCCGGGTGTAAGCGGGTCGTATGTGGAACGGAAGAGCTACAGCGACCAAAGGGTACAAAGGTTGCAAGGATTCCCACATATTCCTGACTACACTCAGAAAAGGCGATTACTTTTCTGAGTGTATTCGCTGCAGAACATAAATATTAGTGCATGAAATTTTGACTATATTTTGATCAACAGATCAGAGAACTAAACGAAATGTTATAGTTAATGCTCAGATTATATACAGTGAGAGACAGCTCAAAGTAAGTTTGGACTCATCTGCAAATATGACTGTGTTCCAGAACTCCAAATCCTTGTCCAAGTGGGTTTTGGCGACCGTCATCCTAGTCCCTTTATTTGGTGCGCTTATAAAGGACTTTTTCCGTGGTACTCGGGCATTGAAGTCATGTTTGCGCAGGACCATGCGCACAGTTTCCACAAAGCACTTTTTCCCCATTTCATCCTGCACCTGTTGAGTCATTTTTGGAGTCGATAGCTTGGGATTTGCCCTAATTTTCCTGATGATCCTCCGCTCCTCCTATTCGGTGAAAATCGGGTTTGGTGCCATTCTGCTCTTGCCCTCAATCCGATTTGCGTCGACGAAGCGCCGAATGATGTTATACGTGGTTGAGTTGCTCAGATTGATCATTTCAGCTATTTGGCGATGTGAATATCCGTTTTTGTGGTGTTCCAGGATGAGTTTCCGTTGTTCAATGGTAGTCCGTTTGGCTTATTGCACCCGGGATGCAGGATATAACTAAACTGACTACGAAGGATTGATCTATTTATTCCGAAATACTCTACTTTTGGTAAAAAAATCCGAGTTCTATGGCTCCCAGGTGTCCACAATGTACCTGGTCCAAATACGCGGTCCCCTAAAAATAGGGTACTTTTTTACATAATCCTACCTAGCAGTTGGGGAAACCTCAGTTTATTAGGGTCATTCATTCATATTGGTGGTTAATACATGTACCTACCATCGGTGTTTGGAATTTTTGAAAAATAATGAATAATTAGCTTATGGCAGGCAATTAGTTTTTTTCTTTGACACTGCTTACTTTGAGCTGTCTCTATATGTATGTATCCCTCTCTCTTTCACTCTCCTTAAGTGTTTATGGGTTCGTGATAGAGAAAAACATAGGGTAACACTTGACCCCAAGTCCCCAAAGTGCATTTTGGCCTGCTTGGGATTGGGATTGGGATTGGGCTTCAGGTTGGGGTTTTCAGTTTGGCGTAGGCCAGCAAATGTTGTCGACGAAATATTGTAGTTCACATTTGGTGCATGCAACTGCTGATGGTGCCACCCACTGCACATGCATATGCCCCGCCCCGCACACCCTTTGGCCCAACCACAGACAAACGTCAAAATAAAATGTTTGCGTGGATTTGCCACTGTACAACAACATGAACAACAACAGGAACAACAACAACAACAACAACCAGAATAATAAATGTCAAAAAATAAAAATAGAAAATAGAAAATTTTTACCACTTTTACAACTGGTAGATGCTGCTGCTCCTGTTGTGGGTTTAGCTTATCGCAGCGCTGCCTGAGTAGCACATTAATGTGGCCTATGTGACTGGATGCGGCAGCTGGGAACCGGGAGCAGGGAGTGGGGTATTGGGGTGCTGTAGCAGTTGCCAGGCGCGTCGCATGTCCTACTTTGAGACATAATTTTTAATAATCTACAACACGACCGGGTTGAAAAGCGGCAGCGCTGTGGCCCTTAGCTGAGCGCCTCTGCCCGAAAAATACGCGCATGCAAATGGCTTAATTTAATATATAATTATACCCTGTAAATAACAAATGTCAGACAATTGGGCTTATGCGCCAGCTGACTAAGGCTGACTCAACAAACTACTCAATGTAAACTCCACTCAAATATTACGATTGTTAACCCTCGAAATTTATGAACTTCCGTATATGACAGGCATCCGACACTCAAAAAAGAAATAGTTCTCAATTTTCGAAAATTACAAGCTAGAAAAATACAAGCTAAAAAAATACAAGCTAGAAAAATACAAGCTAAAAAAATACAAGCTAGAAAAAAACAATATAGAACAAAAAAAAATTGAAATACCCATAATATGACAAGTTGGGAATTTGAATCGATAATTCGATTCACAATGCAGCATTACGTGTGCTAATTGCTTGCTTAACATTAGGTCGTATATACCCCAACGGGTGTTGTCCCAGGCAAACTGGTTGCTATTTGGGCACTTTGGTTCGCTGAGGTGCAAAGAATAATGTGGATATGCTTAGGTGTACTATGTGCGCAGATTGTCTTGCCTAAGCCAGAGATTGATGCTGCGTTGCTGCGTCGCACCACTAACTCATCCGCTCATCCCACTCTCACCGATTCCCACTCCCACTCCCATTTCCACTCCCATTTCCACTCCCTCCCCTCTCCAATCCCTCTGTTGTAATTAAATTATCATGCGAGCAACGTAAAGTTGCCTACTTTTAGGCTGAGACATTGTTGCCTCTGCATATGTAAAGATGTCGCCTGCTCGCCTGCTCGCCTCCTCGCATCGTGGCAAGTGGCAAGTGGGGTGTGGAGTGTGGACTGTGTAGAGACAGGGCTTACAACACACACACTCGTAGGCTGCGGTCTTGGCTACTGAATGTTGTAATTCAAACGATAGCAACGGGTTAACATTAGCGCACTTTTTATGGCCTGCGTTGGATAAGTGCTCGTTGTTTGTTGTTGTTCTTGTTGTTGTTGTTGTTATTGTTGGTGTTGTTCTGCTGTTACTGCTGGTGCTGCTGCTGCTGCTGCTGCTGTTGTCGCATCTCTATGATTAGCATTAAAATTTATGCCAACCGCAAAAGGCATTTGCGGCATCAACAACGACAACGGCAACAACTGCAACATCCACTGTGGGGGCGTTATATCAAATGCTTAATTTTTTAACTTACATCCTCTCATTAATTAATTATTATCATTAATGCATTGAAACGACACTTATACTCCATAAAAATATGCATCACACAATCATTTAACAACATTTTCAAAATGTCCAGTCAAAATTACGAAATTAATACTTATTTTTGAGAAGTTTGAGAACATGAGAACATATTTAGTTAAGAGTTTGTGGTTTGCGAAGAAAGATACATTTCCAATTGTCCGCTGTGCAATTGGATTAGTTGTTAATTAGGGGATATACAGTGTGCGTCAGCTTATTTTCAACAGTGTCAAAGAAAAAACGTAATTGCCTGCCATAAAGTAATTATTCAGTATTTTTCAAAAATTCCAAAAACCGATGGTAGGTACATGTATTAACCACCAATATGAATGGATGACCCTCATAAACTGAGGTTTCCCCACCTGCTAGGTAGGATTATGTAAAAATGTAGCCTATTTTTAGGTGACAGCTTATTTGGATCAGGTACATTGTGGACACCTGGGAGCCATAGAACCCGGATTTTTTACCTAAAGTTGAGTATTTTCGGAATAAATAGATCAATACTTCGTAGTCAGTTTAGTTATATCCTGCATCCCGAGTTCAATAAGCCCACAAGGACTATGGACAAACGGACTACCATTGAACAACGGAAACTCATCCTGGCACACCACAAGAACGGATATTCACATCGCCAAATAGCTGAAATGGTCAATCTGAGCAACTTAACCATGTATAACATCATTCGGCGCTTCGTCGACGCAAATTAGATTGAGGGCAAGGGCATAATGGCACCAAACCCGCTTTTCACCGAAGAGGAGGATCGGAGGATCATCAGGAAAATAAGGGCAAATCCCAAGCTATCGACTCCAAAAATGTCTCAACAGGTGCAGGATAAAATGGGGAAAAAGTGCTGTGTGGAAACTGTGCGCATTGTTCTGCGCAAACATGACTTAAATGCCCGAGCACCACGGAAAAAGTCCTTTATAAGCGCACCAAATTAAGGGACTAGGATGACGGTGTCCAAAACCCACTTGGACAAGGATCTGGAGATTTGGAACACAGTCATATTTGGAGATGAGTCCAAATTCATCATTTTTGGCTCGGACGGACTGAATTATGTGGGGCTACAATCCAAAACTGAGCTGAATCCCAAACACATATGGCAGACAATTACGTTTTTTCTTTGACACTGTTGAAAATAAGCTGACGCACACTGTATGTATGTCATTATCCGATGTAGAAACGGGTCCCGATGATGATGACCCGTTTGATTCCCCCTCAAATAAACCGAAACGATGATGATTATCATAAAGCTGTTGCTATTGTGCCCCCTTTCTGAGCCTACAGCTCTTCCATCAATCCCAGGATTTTGGTTGGGTTGAGGGTTTCTATGTCCTGGGCCTCATGACCTGCTCCCCTAGGATGCTGCATCTTTTCCTGATTAAGGCGACGTATTCTGCTAGGATGTGCGTTGAGGATTCCTCCTAGTGTCCACAAAACCTGCATATATCGCTACTATAAAAACCAAATTTGGTTAGGTGACTTCTCAGTCTACAGTGTCCTGTCAATAGACCGGTGAGTATTCTGAGCCTGGTCTTTCCCATGGATATTACTTGCTTAAATCGATGTTGATTGTAGCCAACTAAAAGACTTCTGGCTTGTCGGAGTCCTGGTGCCTCTGCCCAGCTCCGTTCTCGGCTCTGCCTTACTTCATCCCTGATTTGTAGCCGTATTGTGTGTCTTCCCATGCCACAATACGGTTCTTGGTCGTATAAGGGTCATCAAATTCCTTTGACCAACGCTTTATAAAACCAGGAACTTGAAAAGCCTTGTTAACAGTGAATTTAATATGGTTGTCGAATTTTAACCTGTGATCAAGAAGTAAACCTTAATCATTTACATCATTCAGACTTGGAGCAGTTCAAGTTCAAGTATGTATGCAAGATGAAGATCAAAAAAATGTATTTCACTTAAATGTAAACCATTGAAATATAATTTCATCCGATTTTTTTATATATGTATTCGATCTGTAATAGCGAAGTAGAACTTTTGCGAGAGTTAAGGGTTAGCTTCAAGTGCCTGTTGTGTGTCACATTGCGACAGTTGGGGGCAGCATGAAGCGGATGGACTGGGTAGCTGCTAGTGCCTGTTCTTGGGGCAGCAGCTGTGTTGACCAACTGTGGACTTAGGACGTGCTTTTAATATTTAAAAACTGCTTTTAAAACGTGATAAAACACGTCGAAACTGCAAATAGTTTTAAAAGACACAGGAAAAAAAATACATACATATGTATGTATGCATGCATATATATATATATATATAGATATATCTACTAGTGCATGCACACACACACACACATACACATGCATATTTATATATAATGCCATCTATTTTTTATACAACGCGCGCAAATCCCCAGCCACTGATGGGAGCCAGAACTGTGGAAGGCAGGCATAGGAAAAAAACAACAAAAAAAACCAAAAAAAAAAAAAACAGAAAAAAAAACAAAACAAAGTAAAATAAAATGCGGATAGCATTTTGTGAGTGGTGGACACCAGCAAAGGCAACAAACAAAAAATGTGTAAAGCGTGCATTTACATAATGAAAGATGTAGCAATATGTGACTCTATCTCTTCCCTTCCCCAGCTCTCGCTCCTGCGCCCGCTCTTTCTCTCGTCTCTTTCTATGTGTGTGTGTGTAGGTCCGAGTCCGGTTGCAGCTTGTGGCAAAGGGATAAGCAGCAACGGGACATCATGTGCGTGGCATTTTTTTGTCTATATTCGCGTGGGGTAGCACAAAAAAAAAAAAATGAAATTACAAAATATTGAGGCGAGTAAGAAATGCGCAAAGCACACACACACACACACACACACACAGTCATATACACACATAAATATACTATATACTCACACACACACACACACACAGAGGCATGCAGTGCACACAGAAGCAGTGTAATTGGTTTGGGTGCAGCCCGCACTGCTTGACGGGCTGGGCGGTAGATGGCGCTTCTGCACCACACACTGAATTAATGTCTTTTTAGATACAAATGCAATTTAAAAGCACGTAAGTGTGTGTGCGAGTGTGTGTGTGTGAGTGTGTGTGTGTGCGAGTGTGTGTGTGTGCGAGTGTGTGTGTGCGAGTATGCGAGACGCCCCAAAAAATGCTTTCACATGGTCGCTCAACATCTTTTTCCCTGCTGCTTCTTTCCCTGATTTTTTTCATACATAATTTTGAATAACATTAAAATTATTAGCTACAAATGCCAAAAAAAAAAAATAGAGAAGCAGCACAAAACTGGGCGTAGCCCTGCAGCAAATGTGCATAATGAGCTCTGGTCAGAGTCACAGACATCGCTTGACGACAAAATGTGGACAGTGGCAGGCAAGCAGGCTGGCAGGCAGGGGGCGGTGGGGGGGCTCTTTGCCGAGATTTACGCGCGACACATTTTTTTGTTGTTCGTTTTTTTTTTGCCTGTGCCCTTTCTGGGCCGTCGTGGGGCTAAACACTTTTCAGTTGATATCGCAAATTCTTTCTCGCAGCGCTTACATAGTGATATGTGGGCAGCGGCTTTTTGTGTCCAGCTGCTGCGGTCTGCATTGGCCATATAGGTTTAGCATGGCTGGGGGTTGGCGGTTGGGGGGCTCGGGCAGGTTGGGCAGCGGCTGCATTTGCATGCATTTTGCGTTGTTGATTTTTGGCAGCCTGGCATACCACTTCAACAGACTCCAGCGCAAAAAAAAAAATATATATATATATATATATACATATATATATATATAAATAAATAAACAGGAGCTCGGGAAAAGGGGCTCGATAAGATGTTGCCACTTTTTTCTTTCGAAACCCAACTGCTTACTGCTCCTTAATTAAATGCTAAATCTTGCCAGATATACATTTATTATAGAAGCCAAGTCGGTTTAGTTTGAATCCTTCGTAGGCGTATTTTATGCTCAGAAAGGCATTATATCAAAATCAAAATCGGTTATATATATATATATATATCAATTTAACGACTATATCGACTTGAAATAAAGTCCATCTATGAGAACTTATATACAAAATTTGAAGTCTTTGTCTAACTCGACTCGACATTTGATGCTGACCAAGAATATATATACACTATGGGGCCAGATAAGCCCCATAATACACGACTTCAGTTAAACCTTTTTGCGTTCAGGATATGACATAAATCACAAAATTGAAATGTTCAAAAAATATCAGAATTTGCGATGATGTTCTTTAAAGTCAGGTTTTGAGTCCATTTGACTCAAAATAAATGCTTAAATGCATATTTGAAGCACATTGAAAGCTTAGTTAAATTGATTTGTTCAATCGAGATGTGAATGAGCAGGAGGAGGAGGAGGAGGAGGAGGAGGGAGTGACTGTCTCCACTCTGGTTTGGCAACTTCTTGGCAGCGATATTCCTTCTGTGCCAAGCCAACCACAGATTTCGACACCAGCAAAGTTGTTCAACTAAAAAGCCATCAACAAAAATAAATTAGTAGCAAAAAAACCGGCTTGAAATCGTCGTTAAGCGTTTTGCTTTTGTAGCCATGAAATATCGATTACAAGTCCAATGCTCAGTGAACTCAGTGCAAATGCAACCAGCTGTCAGTAGAGTCTGAGCCAAGTTGAAGAACGCCTCTCGACTGAAGCTTGGCTCGCCAACTGAGATCAGAACTGAAGACCTGGCAATTCTTCCAAGTGGGTCTACCAACTTCTCCAAATTCTCCAGTCAACAATTCGAATTAGTCGTCTACATGAGAAGCATGACAGTATGTCGACCTCATCAGCTCATCTCATCGCTTTCGTTGCCGTGGCCTGTGCGTGTGCCTGGCCAGCTTTCGGTCGCACCATGGATCGCTGCTCCTTGGCACTGGAGATGGCCAACTTGGGCGTTCCCCTCGATCAGTTGGCCAGGTGGGCCTGCCTGGCCAAGCACGAGAGCGCCTATCGCACCGAAGTGTTTGGCTCCGGCAACTACGGCATCTTTCAGATTGGCAATCACTGGTGCAAGCCCAGCAATAATCGCTACTCCCAAAATGCCTGCTCCTTGAGCTGCAGCGATCTGTTGACCGATGACATCACCAGTTCCGTTCAATGTGCCCAGAAGATTCTCGAGATACGAGGCTGGTCTGCCTGGGCCGCTTTGCCCTTGTGCTCGGCCGAGCTGCCCCCCATCGATGACTGCTTCTAAAATGACACCCAACTGGCATATATATGTATCTATTTTATCATTAATAAAATGTTCTTCTCGATCTTAGATGATTAGTTTGGATTGTTTCCTCGTTTCACATGTGATCTCATATTTATACCAATTCGATCTGACAAATTGCGTCTTTTATTGCTATCGATATTTATCGATATTTGTGCGCGGGCTATGCGAGAATAAATATTCCTAATTGGAAGTCTTTCGCTCTTATAGTCCCCAAGATCCGCGTGTTCACACAGACAGACGCACATGACTAGATCCTTTTGATCTAGATCAAGAATGAACACACTTTAGGTTAGGTTAAGTTTGACGGTTGCCGACCAGGGTCCGACAACCTTCAGCCATTTTTGGCCCCTTGTGATAGGATCTCACTTCCTTTCCAATACAATCGTGTGAGCATGAATCAGGGAGTAGTCCAGTCGGTTGTATTTATGGCTGGTTCCATATTCGCTAACAAGAATTGATTTCCTGGCAAATGCAGAACAGAAGCATAGAAAATGTTCCGGAGAATTCTACCTATTTTCCATCGCTGCAACTTTCGCAGAGATCATTATAGGGTGCTTGGAGCCCATTGGCATGAACACTATAATAATATTCTAGGAATTATTACGAATCCTTACCGAGTTTACCATTTAATTGGGGCCAGGTTTGTTGGCATTTAGCCATTTGTCATTTGACCCGAGTCTCTTATTTTCTCGGATTTTGATATATATATATATCCTTACCCGAGGGGACGGACAATAGAGTCCCTATTCTGGCTAGCTCATCAGCTTTGGAGTTGCCTTTTACATTCTGTGACCCGGGCACCCAGATTAGGCATAACATGCTGCGACAGCTTTTTAGGGAAGTCGCGTTTGACCACATCCATCTGATATCAATATATATATTTAAGGAACATGGACTAATTCTGGAACTCTTTGGGCAATTCAGTGCAACTTTTATGGCTATAACTTCCGCCTGGACTGAAGGATAGCTGGAAAGCAATGGTCGCCGGTCGATTGGGCATTCCGTGGGTCCATTCCTCCCCCAGGAGGGGAAGTATGTCCTGGGAATCATTGCATTTCCCAGAGAGGCATGGCCCATGTTCTGAGTGACCCACACTAGTTTCTCTCAAGTGTGTTGCCTGTTCTGATTCCAGACATGGAGTGTCCAAGATGCCGTCGACTGCCTCATTTGTATGTAAAACACTATTTAAGAGGATGGGTCTAATGAATAATAGATACATCCATCGGACAGTATTAGGGGATATAACCCACTCAAGTCCAATGGATTAGCTACAAGTATGCCTTCTCAAATATTGAGATGCCAGTCTAATTTGCTGTCCTAAGAAGTTACTGAAGGAAAGGTTTGGGTTGTTTAATCTGGAGGAAATACTGGGGGAATACTTACTTGAGCAGCGAAATAGTTGAGTTTTGATGGGGTTTACGCTGCACAAGATGACTGTGTTTTTAGCTTACTTGCCACACAGAGTTTGGGGCGGGGCTACTTTCCGCTGAAGATCACCACAAGATCAATTATTTATAATACATTTCAAATCTTTCAATCGATCAAAATAAATATTGTGGATTAGCAGAGAAACTTTCTTTGCTTTCTAAATATCTCTAAAAACTGGATAGTGAAATCTTTGCCATGCCCCATTTTATCATATAGTATATTTGGACGTTGAAGTACTAACGAGCAGCACTTTCAAGTGGCCCAAACGATACCAAGCACGGGCTTGTTAACGCACGGACCCAAGCAAAACTGCAACCCACCTCCCACCCAACCGACCGAGGGGTGCGCCGCATAACGCGCGGTTACGAAGATCGCGAATTGAGAGAAAGGTAGGATAAGATAGCTGTTTTAATAAATGAAAAGGAGGAAGCACAACTTATTAATGGAGAAAACGTATTATAATTTGAACACAGTATTCTAAAGGGATTATGGATAGCATAATTTGAACTACAAGTTTGAAGAGAAAGAGGCAGAAAATTCCTTGTATTTCTGATCGGAACTGTAAAATTAAGTTGGCTGATTAATTCCGAAGAATCAATCTCACCATTCACAAGCTTGTGTAAAAAAATAACACCAAGCATTGTTCTACGATCAGAAAGAGAAGGAAGATTTATTAATAAAAGTCTACTATGGTAAGAAGGTAAGGTAATATTAGTATTCCAATTAAGACCCCTAAGGGCAAATAATAGGAACTGTTTTTGTACGGATTCTATTCTATCCTGATGAACCTTGTAATTGGGTGACCATATACAAGATCCATATTCCAGAATAGGACGCACAAGTGAAATATAAAGAGTTTTAGTAATGTAGGGATCGTCAAATTCTTTTGACCAGCGCTTAATGAAACCCAGGACTCCAAAGGCTCGATTAATAGAGGAAGAAATGTGCTTGTCGAACTTAAGCTTGGGATCTAAAAGTATTCCCAAATCATCAACACATTCAATGCGTTGAAGTGGCTTGCCATGAAGAAAGTATGTATTTAAATAGGGCAATCGCCTATAGAAAGACATAAATTTGCATTTATCACAATTAAGATTTAATAAATTTATGCGACACCAGGCTTCAAAACTATATAAGTCAGCCTGAAGCCTCTGTCCAGCAAACGAGTCGGTAGACGACAGACACAATTTTACATCATCGGCGTACATTAGTACCCGAGAATGACTTATAACGGACGGAAGATCATTTATAAATAAAGTGAATAGCAAAGGGCCAAGGTGACTTCCTTGCGGTACTCCGGAAGTAACCCGAACAGACTTTGAGATAGAACCTTTAAAGTAAACTTTCTGTGTCCTACGCGTTAAGTAGTTTGAGATCCAACCAATTAAGTTATTTGGGAATCCCAGAAGATTAAGTTTGTGAAGTAGCAACGAATGATTTACAGAATCAAATGCCTTACTAAAGTCCGTATAAATGACCTCTGTTTGCATTTTATTTTGAAATCCCTTAATAACAAAAGAAGTGAATTCTAAAAGGTTAGTGGTGGTTGATCTGTATTTCATAAACCCGTGCTGGCAGGGCGAAATTAAGGATCTGCAAAGATGTTGTAGTTGAGAGGTTACCAATTTCTCAAAAATCTTTGGAACAGCGGACAATTTAGATATACCTCTATAATTTTTAACATTTGATTTGTTTCCTTTTTTAAGGAGAGGAATAATAAATGATTCTTTCCAAATATCTGGAAAAGAGCACAACTCCACAGATAGTTCAAAGAGTTTAAGCAAAGGCTTCAAAAGACCATCAGCACAATATCTAAGCACACAGCCAGGTACACCATCAGGTCCCGGTAAAAATACCGGCTTAATGACATTTAGTTCATTAAGTAATGAGCTCTCCGTTATCAAGGGACCAAAAATGCAATTAGAGCCACTAACCGGGTAAGGATATGGCAGCACCAACTGATGATTGTGGGAACTATAAGTAGTTTGAAAAAATTCGGCAAATAAATCGGCAATGGCCAGATCTGAGTCTGCAGTCTTATTTTCAAAAAATACGGTAGCAGGAAGTATTGTTGAGCCTCGCTTAGCATTATAGTCTATAAGGGATTGCCTCTACTTCCCGTATATTTATGCACAATAAATGACAACTTCTTTTGATCTCTCGTTGACCAAGATCAATTAATAGATTCTTTGTTGCACGCTCCACATTGAGTTGCCACAAGCAAACGCGTTGAATTTGATTTTGTATGTTTTTTGTTTATTTTTGTTATCATGCCATCGTTACGTATATGTATATATAGTATGTATATGTATATTATGTGTAGAGTACATAGAATCATTTAAGACATTATTCACAATCTGCTCATTGTTGTTGTTGTTGTTGTTGTTGTTGCTGTTGCGATTTACAATGCCAACTGAGTTGTTGGTTTCATTTTGCGCTTGCGTCGTCGCTTGCGCGCCTTGCGCCGCAATCGATCGAATTTTCGTATGTGATAAACGATAAAATGCTTAAACTCATCGGCCTCATATTGACGACACGACATCGTGAGTAATATTAGTGAATTAACATAAAAAAAAATTCTTATATCATAGTTAGGCGTACTAGAATGTGGCCCATGCTCGCCACGCTTCTCGCGCTCCTGCTCCCATTCCCGCTGCTGTTGCTGCCTCCGATAGTTGTTGTAGTTGTGCTTGCGCACCTTGGGCACGGGCAGATGCAGCTCATCATCGCAGTCCGAGTAGCATTTGCGATTGCGTTTGCTGGCCGGTTTGAAATGTTGACGTAAATAATCGTAAATGTTCATGTTCCGAATTGTGATCATATTGATTGTGTTGCTGCCGATGTTGTAGCGGCAGCTGTTGTCCACTGTCGTTTGCCTGTTGAATGGTCCAGATTTGTGCAGCGCCACATGCTGTAGATACGGCCAACTGCCGCACGCCACCTGCGTGCGTGTTGGAATCGTTTTGATGGTGTTAGTTGTTGTTGTTGTTGTTGGCAGCATTGGCTTCGTTTTGTTGTTGGCATCGCGAACATGTTTACCTACAGCAGTGGCTGCAACACGTCAATGATCAGCGATCAATGGGCCCCAGAACATTTTCGATATTTTCGTATCGTCTTCGGTTAAAAAGAATTGGCGGCCCAAATGTACAAACTCCTTGAGCGACAATTGGCCATCGCCATTCTTGTCTATCACAGCGAATGAAATGGCAGCATCCTCCTCGGACAGTCCCAGACAGCGGAAGAAGAGCTTATATTGTTCGAGATCCAAATGGCCACTGTGATCAAAGTCAACGGCCTGCAAAACAATTCAAATCAGTTGTAAACAGTTCCCAAATGATATAATATTTAAGCATTTACAAAACATTTACCTTAAACAAATAGGGCAAAAAGCGTCCAAGGCGCTTGGCCATTTTCTTGTCATTCAGTCGATGATGCAAATCGGTCAGAAACTGCTCAGCAGTCACCAGATTGTATGGAGTTATCTCCCCAAACTGTTCCTCCCATGTCTGCTTAATTACATCATTGAATTCGGCGGCCACCTCCGGCGTCAAGTGGCCCAAGTCGCTGAAGCGTTTGGCCAGCAAGTTGAAGTCATCATACGAGATGACACCATCGTGATTTACATCCATTATGCGATGTAACGTTCGCATCTTGCGGCGCCAGAATTCCGAGTCGCCCTAAAAAAAAAGCAAAAGCCAAAAATTAACTTTAATAAAAACCATGAAAAATTAGAAATTTAAATGCTAACGGAGCATATATAAACTGCTTTCTGAGGTTAACTGCTTGCTGGATAGCAATGCCAAATCTAGTTTAGACACTGCTTTTCACAAAGCAGTCTTTATATTCAAGAAGGAACTCCAACTGCATGATTCAACAATTTACGACAATATCATTAAGTAGCCCAGACTCAAACCGCTAGCAGTGAGTTCAAAAAACCACATTAAACAAAAAACGGACACCGAAAAAACACGTATCAAAATACAAAAAAAAAAAAAATCAAATTCACAATTCGAGTTCTGGTCATATGGCTGGCGGCTGAAAGGCCTGTTTTGGTTCACTCACCCTTTCGCTGCGCTTCACATTAGCATTTCGGCGGCGTCTCTCAAACTCATCATCTGAATCAGAATCGCTGTCGCTTTCCTCGCGCCGCTTAGTGGCTGTTCCACCGGTTTTCTTTGAATACTCTCGAACGGACTGCAGCACGGATGGTGGTAAGCGAAGCACGGCCTGCTGCCATGACGTATGTGTGGCAGCATTAACCAGTCGCTGCAAGCAATAAACAAAAAAAAAGTTTAGTTAATTCTTCAGTTACAATTTACAAGTTATAATTGTTTCAACTGCTTGCTCTGGTGTGCGTACTGCTTGCTCTCGCTCGCTCGATGTTATTTCAAAAGCAACAATCAATTACATAAATCAAGTCTGTTAATGTTACACAATTTTGGCGCTCATGCTGCGCTGTGCCCTTCTCATATGCTTAAACAAATAAAAACAAATAACACCATAAACTGCTGCTCGTAATTTACATGCGATGTTGTTATTGTTACTGTTAAGGTCAGTTCTAGATTCTTTTTGTGGACCAACCGGTTTTTAACAACAATTTAACAGCGACCCTCAATCAAAGCACCCCACCCATAACAGAGCACGCATCGGCTTTAACAGCCGTTACGGTTTGACTATCGCCATGTGGAAAAATTCATCATGTTTTCTTGACTCCATTGCTTGACCTTGTGACTGATTGCGGGAGAAACTCGAGAGAAACAATTTAGTTTGATTTTAGTTCGATTCTTCACAGCTATACACATAAATGCAAAATCAAATCTTTTGCTGTATATTTTAATGAGTTTTTGTTTTTCGAAAGTTTGTCAGAGATAAGTTTTTTCTTTGATATTTTTTTTTGTTCGTTTGCTTTGTTTTTAATTACAAGCGTTAAATTTATCGACAAGTTCAGGGAGATGAAATTTTGTTGTAGGCTCAAGATAATGGTAGAAATGATATGTGTTCTCAATATGATGATATCATTATCAAGTGCAAGAGTCTGCAAAACAAGTTTCTCACATTTAAATATCAAATTCCAAATTGTCTGTCGGGGGCCAGAAACAAACCAAAAACAGGTAATCCTCAAATAAAACATAATTTGATTTGCATACAATTTAATTGTGTTGAAACAAGCGGAAGGCATAAAAAAAGTCGAGCAAAAGGTCAAAAACAAACAACAATAAACACAATTCAAGCTGGTAGATGGTGCTAGCATTTGCTAGGATTGCTAACATGGGTTTGCGTCCCGACTAATCACACAAACAAAAAACAATCTGTAACTTTCTTTTCGGAGCTGTTATTCTTATTATTGCATTCTTTTCGTTACAGCACACACTGAGAGAGTATTTACAGAGTTGGTTCAGTCTAATTTTTTCGGGGGATGGTTGGAAAGTTGAGGAAATGTTATTGTTGTTGTTGTTGTTGCAGTATTGATTGCTGTGCTGTTCTAGTATAGGGGGAGGGTGGTAGTTAATAGTTTTCTCCCTCTGTATCTATATATTTTTTTCACGTATTAACTATACTTATAAGTGATCTATTTTCAAAATTTTCACGCAGTTCGTGCCACGCTTACAATGTTTCTCAAACATCGCTTTCCGTCTCGCTCACACATCATGCACAGTGGCACCATTTTTCTTGTAGTCATAACAGATGTCCCATTCTATCTTCTCTGTCTCTCTCTCTCTCTCTCTCTCTCTAACTTGTTAAGCGCTTCTCTTGGGATCTTTATAATTAAATTAACACACGCACACACACACATTGTAACTATGCATGTAAGAAAAGCGCTTACATTATTGTTGCAATCGCCCATTGGAAGCGACAAGGTGGAGATAGACTGTTGCTGCTGCAAAGCGCCCACCGTTGCGGCCATATTGCGTTCCAGGATTTCTCTCGAAGTGCGCAAAAGACCGCGGCTTACAATGGAGAAAGCCATGCTTAATGTTGCTGCTGCTGTTGTTGTTGTTCTGATATCAGTGTTAACAGTAAAATTTGAATATTGTTTGTTGTCTCTGCTGTTGTCTTTTATGTCTGTATATCAAGCGACAAATACTGTGCAAGCTTACTGCGCTGCTTGGCTGCTGCTAATGTTATTGTTACTTTTATGTTTATATTTGCAGTTGCAGCGCGCATTTAACAACCGGTTTCAAGTCACTCACACACACTTAACGAACGAACAATATCCAAAAAAAAATTGCAGTTTTATATGCTTTTGCGTATTACACTTGGCTTCAACTCCTTTTCTTTGCTCTTCTTCTTCAACTTCTTGTTTTCTTTCCGTTAAACACAACCGTTCGCTTGCGCGTTCGAATTCGTTTTAACGGCGGCCGTTGCGTCGAAAAGCAATGAAAACATCGACGACGGCGACTCTGTAACAGAAGCAGTGTGTGTGCCTGTGTGTGTGTGTGTGTGTGTGTGCCTGTGTGTGTGTTTGTGTTTGTGTTGGATATGTAAAGAGAGGAAGCATAGAAGGGCTGCGGCAGAGTTACCAGAAAAATAAAATACAAACGTGCACACAGACGTATATATGTATGTATGTGTATGTAGTCTGCATTATTACCAACAACACAACAACAGATGTTGCACGCCGGTCAGTGACTTTGAAGCCGTTGCACATTGTACATTGTGTGAAGATTAATTAATTAATAAATGCATCCGCATATATGTCCGTGGTTATTGATAAAGTAATCGAAAAAGTTATTTAGGTCAGTCGGCGCGACGAACTGTCTAATGAAGGGGCGCTTTCAATGCACCAGCCTTATGTACATACACATACATACACATATATATATATATATATATATATACAAACAGTTACAGCAAAATGTGACAAACACACACATATATATATATATATATATATACAAACAGTTACAGCAAAATGTGACAAACGGTCGAACCGCCGAGCAAGTTTTCTGTGTTGTTTTTTTGTTCTACTTCTACTTCATTACCTCACGCACAAGCGCACACAAACAAATATTTACCACACATACATTCTACAGTGTGCATACATACATGCATAAATATGTTATATACAAGTGTATGCATGCATGTGTTCGGCTTATACAATTCTATATAGTCAATATCAGCGATCCTGCAGCAGCTGTAGCTAAAACTATCAGTATGAACACACACATACAATTGAACACGTAGGAAATGAAGGAAAAGAGAAAGATGACTTAACAACATTTAACAGCTGTAGTGCATCAGCTGATTTTCATACAGATGCACAGTGTATGCACACACATATATGTACTTTTGTCCTTTGCACATCCAATTACAAGTTGGCTTATACTGTGAACAGCGTCCGCTGGCGCCATTCACTTGCTGCTGTTGCATTCGGAGTGCAATGCACTCGGACTGAATTCTGTTAGTGTTAGTGTGTCTACATGTGGACGTGTTCAAGAACAACGCGCGCATCGCCGTTGGCTGACTACTAAAGCGTCACGTAACAATCCCCAGCCCGGTTCAGCCGAAGTAAATGCAATCAATTTACATACAATGTAAATTAAGCGTTAACTGGTTTAGTTGTCCCCGCATAAGACCACATTATAAGCTGTATGTTTTCGCAAATAAATAGGTACATACATACATGCATATATCTATATGTGTACTTACAATACAAAAGAACAGAAATTAAGAAGTACTCGGTCCACAAAAAAAAGGGGCATATAGACAGCTGTTTGTACATAATATGCGTGTATGTATTTATGCATTGTCTTGGAAAGCTCAGTTTGTGTTTTTTTCTCGTTGTAATTCGGTATGACAGCTGTTATTGGTTTGATACCCTTGCTTAAGCTGTTATAATTTCGAGATGCAGTCTGCAATTCAATGAAGACTTCTTCTAAGAACAAAGTTAAGTTGCTAATGTTAACGCTGCCTTAACTCAATAAATGTAAACAAAATGTAGAATAATGCAAAACTTGTTTGCATGCAAACCCAATTGAGAAGCTGCAAGTGTTATTATCAGATATACAACTCCTATAGGAACAATCGGTCGAAAATTATGAAACTTAGTTGTAAGCAGGCAATGCAAGAGTACGAAATATTCGTTGTTCTGAAGACAAATTCTTTTTTCATGGTGAATTTTTCGATTTTTTTTGCGCAGCTTGTGCGTAGTTCGCTCTTGGCAAGGTTTTCGTTTATGGTATATTCGAGATTTCCGCAACGCCATTTAATTTTTGGCGTACGTGTTGCGCCTCATGGTTGTCTGCCTGCCCGCTGCACGACAATAACAACAACAAGCACACAGTTGAAAGTCTTCAATACTGGTATTTTAATTTTATTGCTACTGCTCTCCGCAGAGATAACAGCGGTGCAATATGAGGGCGCGGAATCGGTCGGTTGAATCGGTCGCTGCTGCAGCCCGTGCTTTTGTATGTGTGCTGATTTGAACGCGACGCATCGCCCCACAAGCGGAAACTGTGCTATTTTTAACTGTTGCTTTTCATCTGCTTGTTTGCGCTTGCGTGCGACTGTATATATATGTATGTATGCAATTATATATATGTGTATGCATCTGTCTGTTTTTGTGTTTTCTCGGTTGCTGACATTGTCAGCTGTCTGAAAATGCGTACGTGCGGCATGCAACGTGTCCTTTTTGTTGTCGTAGGTTCTGCATACATGCACATACATATGTATGTATTTACATGTGGGCTTGCATACATTCACATAGACGTACACACACACACATGCAGCTAATTTGATGGGCAGTCAAAAATGTTGTCTTATCAACGACCTGCTTAAGCAATTATGTATTTCATTTATGATTTATCAGCAGACTTGTTTTTTCATTATAATTTTGTAAGCGCTGCGTGGTCGCTTTGTGTGTAAAGATTAGACTCAAAATAAACAACAAAAATAAGCGAGGGTCGCTTCACACGTGGCTCTACTAAATACATACATACATAATTCTGTAAACACACGTGTGTATGTATGCGTGCCACTGCTAGTGCTGGGTGCGTGATGTAAGCGTGGATTTAGCATGCCTGACGTGAATATGTAAACAGAGCAAAATGCGTAAATAAGACCATTTAAATTAGTCACGAAAATCTATGCACTGCATATTTAATATGTACATCATGTACATAGATACATATGTGTTTATTGTCCGATCGTCATAAATCCAAAAATCGTTAGAATTTATTAATGAGGTCTTCTTTTCATGTTACAGCCCTCGCGTAACCAATTGTTTCAAACAGATTTGAATAAAAAATCAACTTTAGTGAAACGAGCGAATAAGAAGCACAACTGGTAAACAAAGTTCTTAATTTATGTATATATGCGAAAGTGTGTGAGAGAGTAATTTCTGCCATTTGCTTTGAGCTGGCAGAGTTCAAGTTTGTCTATTCGCAACGATCGTCGCAGCTCTAAGCGAAATATAATATATATTTAAAACATTTGCTAATGAAGGATTAATAAATAAAAAAGAAGCATGTGAGAAGAGCACGTGGCCTTGTGTGTCAAACTACATAATTCGAAACAACAAACAACAGCTGTATGAGGCGTGCCGAATATTATATACACTACTACCAGTTGCTCACATCAAAATACCATTCAAGGTTCAAAACAACCCACCAATTGTTCCCATGGTAAACTAAGCTGATCTATATGATATTGTGATCTGATCTGGGCGACTTCGACATACATTAGATATATGTATTCATGGTACACGTTTCATCTCAAAATTATAATACCTTGGAGAAGGGTATAACATACAAAGCACAAATCAAAACAAAACATGTGAAAACTCTAAGCAAACAGCAGCATGAGCCCTATGTAAATGTATGCTCACATACATATGCATATGTATGTTCACATTTATGTTTGTTGTATGTGTGAATGTGGTGGTATTACACTTGCTGTAATTCATTCTAGCGGCGGCCACACTGTTAGCTAAGAGACCTTCGGAGAGCGTACAGTGCACCCTTAATAAAGTTAACAATTGTAGAGTGGAAGAGTGAAGAAAATCAATTGATTACATATAATATGCATTGGTCGACAGTATAGAAGAACGCTTAAGCAAGCTCCTGATTCAAAATTTGCACTAATCATGATTTATGTACATATTTACTTCAATTTGAATTAAATGTCTTGATTTTACATTTGCATACAAAGTCCATGGCATGTATGGCAATATTTTTGTTTGTGTTCCTTTTGCGGAGAGCGCACTGTACTGTGCTGCTATAAGCAAGTGCTAAGCGGAAAACGGCAGCATTTTGCCATCGATGGTCGATGCGCAGCTCAATTGAACATTTATGGCTATTTTAAGGTGTCAAATATGCTTTGCTTTATCTCGCAGTCAAAATAAGGTTTGTAACTTTGTGGCGACTTTGTGGCCGGCACGTACGCCCAAAAAAAATTGAGCATAAACAAAATTGTAAAAAAATAACGAAAAACGTAAACAACAGGCCGCGGCAACCTTAAGGTTCTTATCTTATTACAGTTTTGAGTCACTTGGATTGATGGATAGTTGTTTGCATCCAAAAGTGGAACAGATGGGCTTTTACCATTTGCTTTCGACGGATGACACAAGAGCATTATTGTTGCATAATAGGTATGAGAACACTTCCGATCATCCACATCATTTTATTTAGTTCATTTATCAAACAAACGTACATTGATATTATGGGAAAGGTAGCAAAAACAAAACGTTTTCCCATGAGGCCAATGTACTGGAAAAAACAAAACAATACAAAACAAAAGAAAATTGTGTTTTCAGCTTATAAGCTGTTTATCTAGTAAAAGCATAAATAAAATATATTTTGAAATTAGCGCGGTAGATGCATATTTGCGGCAAGGCAACCCTGAAAACGCCAGTCTTGCCTAAGAAATTCTCCTCTATGTATGACATGCAATTCAATGTTCTATATTCAAAAATATCGATATAAAGTGCCGATAAATTACGTGAGTACTTATTTATTATTTTGACATAACAAATTTTTATGTTATCTTATTGCTACTTCCATTTTTTGCGTTATTTAATATTACTGATTCAAGTTTTCGTATTGCACAAAATTTATATGATACTATCGCAGTGAAAATAAAAACAAGTCGATATATCGATATAGCACGGCGATAATTAATGCCATCGTCTACCACCGAAAAGAAGAATTGCAGCAGCAGAAGCGGAATAGATTTATTGATTTTAATATAACATTTGTGGAACAACGGCACACGCGTTAAATCAATTAATAAATACATTAACATTATGGAGGCGCTGGTCAATTACAGCAGCGAGGACGAGTACGACGACGATGCTGGCGGCGAGCTTAGGGTAAATACTCAACACGAATCCGATCGAATTGAATTGAGTTGAAAATGAATACCGAATGTATTTTTTCGGTGTATACATTTTATAGAGGCAAGCATGCCTCTGTATGCCTCATTTTATGTGCGTATGTGTGTGAATGTTTGTGTGAGTGTGCATTTTGTGTATATTCATCAATATCAAATCAAAATAGTGACTCCTCCCCCCTCACGCTCCCCGTTCCATACCCAGACCTCTACATTTTTTTTTTGTATGTAGTTGTGCCTAGTGCTTTATTAAAATAATGCGAATTTGCTGTTTCTGAATAGTTGAAAAATTCCCCTAGGCACCAACAGCGGCACCAGCAGCAGTGGCAGCACCACAACCAGCTCCCGCACGAAAGCGCAGCTCGCCCGCTCATGCCACAACATCAGCAGCTCGTCGCCGATCACGCTCGCGTACTCCGCCATTACCAGCAGCAGCTGGCACAACAACAACAGCAGCAGCAGGAGCAGCATTTGAGGAGGCAGCAATGTCTTCGTTAACATTTCTGAATGCTGCAAAGCAGCAGAAGACCAAAAACAAAGGCAACAACGAGCGGCGCAAGACGCGACGCCATCGCCGTCGTCGTTCGAGCAGTGAGAGCGCTAGTAGCGCCACAGACAGCAGCGAAACGGACAGCAAAGGCAAATCGAAGAAAGGTCGGGCGACTCTGTCGCCGCTGTCCAAGGTGTCCAGCACACCGCCGCTGCCAACTGGCGGCAGTCGTCATGGCCATCATCATCAGCATCGCCACCATCATCATCATCATCATCACAGGAGCCGAGGCAGTCGCCATAATAATAGCAACAGCAACAACAACAACAGCGATGAGGTAAACTTTTGTTGTCTTTGTCATAGTTACTAAACTGCCTCGTAGAAATATTAATACTGTGCCAAAATTAACCACAGCTAATGAAACAAAAGAACCAACAAAAACAAAGCATAGAATATGCCTTTTAGTAGGCTTGCACAGAGTATTCCAATTTTGTGAAGGAAACGTCTCCCAGCTATGTGATATAGTGATCCGATGTTAATAGTTTTTAACTTACATTCATAACTGGTGGGTTTGGTCGGGAAATTCTGGTACTGGTGAAGATATTTTGCTACTTCTGAATTAACTAATCGGAGATGTATCTTTCAATGCTTAATTGGAATATCCTCTGCAGGCTTTCATTTATTCTTCACACATTCGAAACCAGAGTCTTCCCACTGGCAAATCATATCAAAATAGATTGTAAATAACCATTTCTAAATGTGAATTATGTACATATGTACATACGTATTGTACATCACAATGCACTCCGATCATCAGTTCGAAATGCAGTTCCATTAAGCAAGTAGAAAGCTGTGCATAGATATACAAATATTTATATGAGGCATATATATATATATATATATAGTCATAGATAAGTTTGTTTTACTCTTTTTACATATTGACACATGTGTTGGGATATATATATATATATATTATATATTTTGCATATATATATATATATGTATATGGTATTTGGATAGACACATGCATATGTCCTTACACCTTATATGTTACTCTCTTCATATTTCTATTGATGGTTTTGTGCCCTTTTTTCTAAATATGAATTTCCAAATACTTTTCTGTTTGTCTGGCTGCTTTCTTTTAGTCCGATCTCAACAAGGCCTGCAATGGCGTCCTGTATGTCTGAAACGGTGTGTGTGTGTGTGTGTGCGTGTGTGTGTGGCTTTATGTGTGTGAATCTATAGTTTTTGCGAATATTGGTGTTGGGTTCGAGGTTGTTGTAACAACTCTATTAGTATCTATTATCTACCCAATCCTAATTATAATTCTAATTCTAATCTTTATTCGTATTTTGTTATTAAAACATATTTAAGCTTAAGCTTTTATGCAACCTTTATATTTATATATGACTAAAATATACAATTTTATTATTGTTATTATTATGTAAACAAACCAAAACCAAACCAAACCAAAAAACCAAAAACCAAAAAAAAAGAAATCCAAAGAAAAAAAAGAAATGAAAATGTTTTGACATCGACCGGGACGGCGACCTCGATACAAGAAACATGCTTTAGAGAACTGAAAACTGAAAACTGTAAACTAACTGGGACGCTTAAGACACGATAACGATAACGATAACGATAACGATAAACAGTTGAACGCAGACAGTTTTAGAGTTATTAGAGTTGTTCCAACGCGCCCAACAGGGTATGTGTCCCACTCCTTTAACTCCTTGAAAACACACTCTGACCGCATGGTTGCGACAAAGAGAGAAAGATGATCGAGAGGCGTCAATGTGAGTATTCCAAAACATAAAATAATCAAACAAATACAAAAACTTAGCATTTAATCCACATACTTATAAACCTATCAACTGTGAGATCGATCGATCGATCAACGATTATCACGACGCACAACGCCGAAGCGAATATCCAAATATTTCTTGCAGCAGCGTCAGCAGTCAGAACAGCCACAACAACAATACTAACTACAACAACAACTACAACAACAACAACATCGAATCCACAACATCCGCTTCCATATTCGCATGGACCAACAGGAAACAGAGCCGTAATCCCAAGAAACTTTTAATGGGTTCTTCTTTTACAAGAACTTTGCGCCATCGACTTTTGCGAATTTGTCTACTCTTTAATTACGTTTTTGTTATACATATTTTTTCTTTCATTTTACGCTCGACTTGCTGACCGTTAACCCAATGTATTAACACAAATTTCTGCTACCCGTCTCTATCGTTACAGGATGCACCAGCACGTGGCCGCCACCGTGACACTGATCGCAATCGCGAGAAGGAACGCGATAAAGACCACAGCAAGGTAATTGCCAATACACCAACAACCACTGTTCCAATGATACACGTACGAGGAGCAAAGTGGCTTTTACCCCTAGTTAGAACTCGTTGTGTCCCCTCCTCTTCGGTTCTGCGCCATATATTTTACTTGCTTAAATCATATCTGATTGAATTAAGTTGCCTTTGCCCAGGGAATATGAGGAAGGTATCCAACAGCTTTATCCATTTTGCATTGGTTTATTTATAACGGAGTTAGCCGGTACATTGACAGGACATTATACGCTAAACTGGGTATTTTAAGTAGCGAAACGAGGAAGAGTCCTCAAAACACATCCAGCAGATTCTGTCGCCTTAGCTAGGAAAAGATGTAGTATACTCCGAGCGCTGAAAACATGGAAACCCTCAACTCGCCAAAGATTCTCACATTCGTGCAGCAGCTGGGGTTGATAGAAGAGCCATAGGGTCAGAAGGAAGCACAATAGATCTGTTAGGCCACATTGCATGAATCCTAATTTCAATTGTGGCATTTTCAAAAGCTAATCTGTGTATTTTGTTGTTTTTTTCTTTGCACTATTGCCACGCTACTCTGTCCTGTGTAATTGGAATGTGCGAGTGTATGAGTTCCATGGGAGATCATTGTCAGACAGTAACTATTTGTCATTTGCAGAGCGAGCGCCATCATCGCACCAAAGAGAGTAACAAGGAGAGCGACTACAAGCGTGAGCGTGAGGAACGACGCCATGGCAGCGGCAGTGGCAGTGGCAGAGACAGGGATAGGGATAGGGATCGTCATCGCACTAAAGAGATGCGGCACAGCGAGAGCTTGCGCTCACACAACTCTTCATCATCAGTCACATCATCGACCTACAAATCTCACTCACAGCAGCAGATGCAGCAGCAACAGCAGCAGCAGCATCATCACTCGTCGCAGCGGCGTTCCCATGATGAGCGTGCTCGTCGTCGCCGCGACTCACGGACCCGTTCACGTTCGGGCTCTCGTTCCCGCACACGCACGCCGATTGGTACGCCGCCACTGCGCAGGCGTCAGGGTCAGCAATCGACGCGCAAATATCGCCGGCGGGAATCGGGCGATTCTAGCAGCCGCTCCAGATCGCCAGTCCAGCGTCCACCGGTCCATGTCCGAAAGCCAAGCGATGTCGATCCGCATACCAGAGCCTATTCAACAGCTGGTTTGCTGCAGGGCAAGCTGACATTGCCAGCATCGACAGCATCCGTATCAGCAGCAGCCGCATTGAATGCTGTCGCCATCTCTGCAGCTGGCAGCGGCGGTGGCGGTGTCGGTGGAGGCGTCAGTGGCGGTGGTGGTTTGCTGCCAACGCCCAACTATGCACCGAAAATACCATCGCTGATGTCACTGGAACTGAATGCGCCGCCCCGTGTCCTTGATGGACCGCCGGCAGCTGTGCAGCTGCCGAAATACTATAATCCCGGTATTGTGAATGCCAACCGCTATGCGGAGCAGCAGCAGAAGCGCAAACTAATCTGGGGTTCCAAGAAGAACGAGGACTCGGCCAACAAGTGGGGCAATGCGCACTTTTCTCAGGACTCCGACGGCAAGGTGGCATCCAAGTTTATGCGACTCATGGGCATCAAGAATGCCAATAATAATACGAATGCCAACGACAATAACACCAACAGCAGCAGCACCGCCACCACCAGCACCACCTGCGCCGTCAATACAAGCAGCAGCAGCCACAGCAATGCGGCTGCCAGAACCGATGCCATGAATGAGCCCAGCACCAGCAATGGCAGCGCCGGTGGCAGCAGCAGCAGCACCAGCTGCACTGCACCAGTGCCGGCCGATGTGCAGCTGCGCCAGCGCATGTTCTCCAACATGGAGCAACAGTATGAGGTGGCCCGGGCCGCCACGCACACCATGCGGGGCGTAGGACTTGGCTTTGGCTCGCAGCCGCGCTCCTATTAATGCGATTGTATGTTGGCCAGGCTAATGAGACGAAGGCGGAATTCGTTGAGTGGAAGCTGTAAATAGGACGACGCCGCATCAACACTCAATTAGTCACATGAAACTATTCTAATTTAACAATATTTATTTGTTTTTACAAAATACTTCACTATTTTTTTTTTTTTTGAGATTATTTCAAATAAATTTTGCAAATAAATGTTCCAAAACCAAAGTTCACAATTTTTCAACCAATGAAACCAATTTGACAATTCTTCACAAATTCCAGAACAATATCCAAAGCACAGCTGCTCAATATATATACAAGATCGAGGAGCTTGGAATACCATATATAGAAAAGGATATTGCACGCATACCCGGGATGACTCTATGACCATCCTGACAAGCTGGCCAAGCACAGGTCATTTTTTTTTACATTATCTGAATCCACATATCATAAATTGTCAATTTAATGAGTGTTCGCATAGAAACCGATAATATGCTGAGCAGATGCGATATATACATATATAGATATATAAAAGATTATATTTTATCGTCTATAATATATAATTTTTCTTTTATTCTTACTTTTTTATTAGCAGCTCACACTTAATTTTTGTATTTATTTGAGTTCCGTACAAAAAGTGAACAAAAATCATTTTCCGTGGTTTATTTGCTCCACACGTAATAATTATTATGTGCTTCCGTAAATAATAAAACGGATTCTGTGTTTTATCTTGCTTGTATATTTTTATTTGTAATTTACACATAATAAGTATAATATGAAAAATAATCTACACAGATCTAACCACATATATTACTGAAATAACTCTTTACTTCCGCAAATATAGAAGATAAGAAAAGTGTTTTTTTTTTTTTTATTTATTAGAATAAATGCGATATATATGTTGCAAGTGAATTTGACTCGAGTGTCTACTTATGTATACATATGTACTTGATTTATTGGTATATATGTATATATAGATATATTGGTCATATGTGGTAAGATTACAGCTGAATTGGTCCTTATAAACAGTGGCCAATTGAGAACACAAAAATGTATTATATTTAAATTACTTAAATTAACCCATATCAGACTTTCATAAATTAAAAAATATAAGTTACAAACTAACAAGCTGAGCATTTATTTACAATATTGCAACAGTGTATCTAAATTTATAGAGTAATATTCGAGCAATCGAAAATCATTTTTGATCCACTGATGCGTTGCTGAAATTGAAATTATTAAACAATAATGACACATCAATGAACAATGGAGTACATTGACACATATATGAGATAACAGAACAAATCTGAGTGAAATGCTACAAATATTTGAGTATTGCTGTTAATCAATCTCAACCTGAACCTCAACCTTAAAATAAATCAGATGCAAGGCAAATTAACATCCGCTTTGCTTATCTTATGGCGATTGGTCGAGGAGCGGAATGAGTAATCTGACTATGCTTGTATATAGACTTGTGCGCTTACGCTGCCCAGCGTGACTTTTGCAACTCGATTTGGCCCTCCAATGTTTTGGCCAAGTAAATGACCAACAATTGCAGCAGAGCAATGCCCAGCGCAATGCCCGCAATGGTATACAGATTCCGCTCAGCCCAGACCCGAACGATTTCAATGCAGCCACTGGGCCAAATTATTTTGCTGGCAGCAGCAACTGAATGCTCCTGTACGCCATAGCCGCACATAATGTTTACCAGTCCCGAACTGATATCGGTCGCATTAATACAACAGCTATAGGGCACACCGCACTTTTCCACCGACGGCGATGAGCAGTTGAAGTACTCGTTCTTGCTCCAGTCCTGGTATCCGTCATGGCTCAGGCCACAGCACTTGAACTCCTGCTGTGCAAAGTCAATGAAATTCTGCAAATCCGGATCGTCGCGATACGAGTGGATGATCTTATCGGTGAACTGATCCTCGAGAAAGGAGTTCATGTTTTGTGGGAACACAAAGCAAATGATCGCTGTAAAGCACACAAAATATGGATTAGAATAAAGTGCAAGCAGCTGCGTGGATTAACTGCCCTACCTATGGCCATTTCCATGAGGAAGAAAATCAACAGGCACATGGAATAGAATTTGAGCAGACAGGTGTTCTCGCGCAGGGCGCCCAGGCAGCCAGCGAAGCTGACTATGAATATAACAATGCCCGTTATGATCATCACTAGGGATATGTTGAGTACAACATCGTAAATGGTTTCCAGCTTCACCCATCCGTTCGCATCCTCCCATTTGTCCATAAACGCATATACTCCAATGCCGACCAGTAGGCCCCCAAATAGCCAGAATATGAAATTCAATATGAATATCATGTATTTGACGCAGGCGCTAACGAACGTAAAGTGATGTGGATACGAGATACGCTGATGCATGTCGCGCACCTCAATCCCATAGTAGCCAACGCCGCCTCCACCACCACCTCCCCCATGGTATCTGTAGTTGCTCATTGTTGTCGTCTGGCCTCTGCTGCTTGTTGTTGAGTTGACTTCACTTCTGTATGTATTGTATGTGTCAGCCAGGTTGCGCACACTATTTCTTGCACGCATCCATTTTCACTTTTTGCGTAAATTGCTGTTCTTTTGCTTTTCGTCTGCCCCTTTTATTTATTTCATTGTTTTATTTTAATGTTTAGACACAAATCTATGGCATGAATATATATCGATACATCTATAAAAATGTCGATGTTGCTTGGCGATATTTCTTACTGCGAATACCGATATGAATATTATTGTTAAATTATATTTATCGATAGCACTAAAGTTAGTTGTTTTCATAAGTGCAGATTTTAAAGTTTTTTAATGGGTAAGATAGTTTTCTTGATGTCGATGGATTACTGAGTCTGAATTTCTATGACATTTGTTCGTTACTTAGCTACATTTTTCACATTTTGGACATATCAAATCATAAAAGTAAGCCGTCACAGCACACATCAAATTTAATTTTTCAATATATTCTTTAACGAATTTGTCCGTTTGGTTTTTTTTTTCTGACGCTATGGACAACTGCTGGATTGTGATAGACTTGGAATCGAACATGCATCAGATCTGCAGTGAGGAGATTTTCGTGGGCATTACCACCATCACGGGATTCAAATATAAAATGCAGCCGGAGTGTGGCAATCGATTGCCAACTGGACGTGTTGCGGTGTTGGAGCAGCAAAAGGAGAAGGAAAAGAGCCAACAGTCAAGTAAATATGTAAAACATTTATTTTGTAATGATACAATTGTTATTATTATTATTATCTTCTCAAATTAATGCTTTACACATCGGCAAAACAGCAAAACAGAAGAAGTAATTACACTTTGGGTCAACAAGAACTGGCCGCGATTGTGAGGGTATCCCATTTATGTTTTTATGGACGTCCATTACAAATTATTTGTTTAACAATTTTAGTAACGCCAACCGATTTTTTTATTTTCTTCAAATGTGGGCGGTTTAGGTTGCATGATTTGGTTGAATTATGGCAACTTCCAGCCTAGCCTATAAATATCGATACATTGGCCAATCGGAACTATGCAACTAGTAAAGTCAACTAAAATATTTATTTTGTTAGAATATGGTGCATCCTGTATAATAAATATCATTTATGATAATCATAATATTCATTATAGTTTTGATAGTATTTAAAGGTCGGTTTGATATGTTTTTGGTAGCACATAGTTGGAACAACTGGTTCAACCAAAAACCCAGTATTCTTCGAAATATGCACGTGAATGATTCATCGCGGCGTCCACTTCATTGCAAGTTGTTAACAACTGATAATGATAGTAGTGTATGGCGTCCAAAGTTTGAACTACACACAATGCAAATCCGGCAATAGTCATTATCTCAGATAAGCATTTTGTTAGTTTGAAGCATGTGCGACAAGAACAACGACGGTTTTTATTAGTCACAGATCGATAGCCGACTCAATCGTTTAGCTACGATCGCCGCACGCCAAACATGAATTTCCTGCTGCGCTTCATCATCTTCTGCTTCGATCCGCTTGGCCTGGGACGCCGCTTCTTTGTGCGTCCGGCGGTGAATCTAACGCTCAACGTCTACGATCGCTTCCGCAGCAAGGCCGATGAGAAGGTGGACACGATACGGGAGCTCATTCTCCGCCTCGGCCTTATCGCATTTGCCGTTGTCCTAATCATTTGGCTCGCCGTATTCATTTATGCCGCATTTTATTATGTGTATATGCCGCCCATATCGCATACGCGACCCGTTCACATGCAGTTTAAGTGAGTACAGTGATCGCCCGCTAATTGCGTTATTTGTGTTAAATGTTAAATGTGCTTTTCAATCGATTGCAGAACGTGCCTGGAGACAAGCACACCGTGCACCTTTCCGCACGCCCATGTGTCGCTGACGAAGAAGCAACAGCTGCTGATGGTGGGCCAGGCGTACAAGGTGATTGTTAACATTGATATGCCGGAGTCGCCGCAGAATCTGGAGCTGGGCATGTTCATGGTATGCGCCGAGATGCGCGACTATGATTCAATGTTGCGTGGTCACTCCTGTCGCTCGGCAATGATGCGTTACCGTTCGCCGTTGATACGCATGATATCGACATGGGCGCTTAGTCCGCTCTATGTGCTCGGCTGGAAGGAGGAGTTCCAAAAGGTGCCGGTTGAAATATTTTCACGGTATTTGGAGGAGCGACAGCATCCCATTACCGATGTGTATGTGGAGATACAATCGCAAAAGATTCAATTCTATACGGTTACATTGCATATTGAAGCGGATTTTACTGGTCTGCGGTACATTATGTTCAACTGGCCGATACTCTCGGCAATAGTGGGTAAGTTCGAATTTCGAATCCGCATTCGAATTGCATTTAACTTGTAGGGCTAATCCCAAAAATCGAAATCTTAACTTAAATGTACTCCCTTTTCAGCCATTAGCACCAATTTATTCTTTATATTGGTCGTTTTTCTGCTCAGCTGGTACCACTGGTCCGATGCCACCTGGCTCCACAACTTGCAAATCAAATACGCACGCCTCACGAACCAGCTGCAAAAGAAGGCCAGCAGTGTGATCTTGTCCAGCACGAGCAGTTTGCGCGACGAGGAGGAGGTGAGTTTCCTCGATGAGAAATACGACATTGCCGATGTCGGCACCGATGCGGACACTGGTGAGCTACAGATGGAAACGCCCAGCGATAATCTTTCGGAAAGCACCGTTGCCCAGACGCTGCGTCAGCGCAAAGCTATAAAGGAGAAACCCTAATGGATAGATTTCAAGTTGAACGGATGAACGCCAACGCAAAAATCCCACCGCCTGGCCATGTGCCAAAGACTAATAGGTTAAGGATTATTGTAGTTGCCTGCCAGCTGCGTCTGCAGCGTGTGCAGTTTGTTTTTTTATATTGAAATATTGCGACACTTGTACAATAAACCTGAAATGTACTTACATATTATTATCGCCTAGCTATATGTACACATACTCAATACATTGTACGCATCTATTCCATTATCGTGTGTTATATGATCAAATGTATCGCAATGCATATCAAATTATAAATTGATTAGCGAAACCCCCAATTCATATCTCTCTTTATCCACAATATCCTTGGTTAATAAGTGTATAATTCTGAATTTCTAATATTTAGTTTGCCAACGCTAAATTCCGTTATATAAGTAATATATTAACAATTATTAGCTTAAAGTTTACAAAAATAGATATTTTCTTTTTATTTTATTGGCTGCTAAAGTGTGCATCACTGATGGGCAGAATGAGCATCACTGTTGCAGGCATTGCTCATCACTGATGCCGTGAGGGTTAGGGACGATCAGCTGAGCCTTCGCGCGAATTGGCCGTCATTAATCGGTGTGGGGGGCACAAATTCAATTGTATTTTGGGATGCTTCAAATCGTCTGCCGGTTTTTGTGGATTCCACTCATGGGTTCTTGTTTTGTTCCAGTTGTCCCCCGGCGATTTCCATCTTGGTGGCGGCGTTGGTTCATTTCGCCTGTTGTTGCCGCTGGTTTGCTTGTTTATTTTTATTTGCTTATTGTTGTTATTGTTATTAATTATTTTATTTGTTTTATAAATAAATGTAACACTTATTTTTTTATAAATAATTTATTCACATTTTTTTTGAACATTTTCTGCACGCATCTCATCTCTTTTTCTTCGTTCTTTTCTTTTCTAACGATGGTCGCCAACCATTACACTATAGTATATATATATATATATATATATATATATATTATTGATTATTATAAAATGATTATCGAAACCCGATATTTGTGGCATGAAAAACCAAAATGGATTTTCTTCAAATTTCATTCTTGCTCAATTATTGTTAATTTATGAATAAAAAAGCGTAAATGAAATTTAAGCATATAATTGTTGGGATTGATGGTTTCTATGTGTTCCGAACTTAAAACATGTTTTCCTAGCCTAATACCTTGTTATTGTTATTGTTATTTTCGTTATCCACATAAAACAAGTTAAGATGTAATCGAAGCTGTGCTGTTTGGTTGCCTTTGAGCATCACTCACGACTTGAAGATTTTCTGTTCATTTATGTTTATATGAATATATTTGAGTTGTCAGCAGGAGTTGTTGCTATCAACAATTAGGCAGAAATATCCAAATGAATAGCAAAATGAATTATTCAAATGAATGTTGCCAAAAGTATTAAGCATATATCTACGAATATATCTAGTAGAAATTCAAAAAGTCCCAGCTATATCTATATATATAATCTTATAGAGTAAATTAATGCTTTTTTTTTGTGGATCGGCTCGAACGGCTCAATGAATGACAAAATTTTAATATGGCAATAAAAATACATAAGTAGTTTAAATAAGTGCAATTGAAACATTACATTTAGCTGGACTTTTCCTCGTCCGGTTCGGATTCGGAGGACCAAATGGATTCGATGGGCTCTGGCGAATCCGTTGGCCCCTCAGTTGCAGTCGCCTCGTCTGGAGCATCGCTTGTGTTTTCTTTGACATTGACGGCTGCCAGCAGTGCTTCACTAAAGACGGCATCCATCAACAAATATCCAATGTGCTGGGCAGGAAAATCAATTAGGAAGCACACGATAATCGCAAAGCACACAATGGTCACCAGCTCCTTGAGGTTAACCTTTAGAAATCGACTATGATTTGGCAAATTCGAGTAATACAATGCGGGATGCGTACCAAATCTGTGATTTGAAATTGATGCGGCTCCTTAACACTCGCCGTATTCCAGAGAACAACAACATAGCTCGCAAGCTGCAGGGGAATCTCCATGCGCGAGAGAAGGAGCACAGGTCTCGCAATGTTGGGGAATCGTTGCACTATATTCTTGTCCAAAGGAGCCATCAGAATGGCCCAACATATGCCCAGGCCGAGTATCAGCGGACTCCAGGCCAAATATGCAGCTGCCTCCGAAGACTTGTAAACGAATTTGCTGCGTATGCCGTCCGCCGGTGACCAGAAGCACCAGGCAATCCCTAACATTGCCAGTACCCAGCCCGCGCGCCTGAAACGCGGTGCAATGCTGAACGAGCCGGACTCGCTGCGGAATAGTAAGCCGGCTCCGATGCCAAGCAGATACGTGGTTGCTCGCGCAATCGGCGAGATGTATATTAAATTGGCAGTGCGATAGAATTTGCTGACACTGTTGATGACAAAGATGTGAGTAAGCATTTAGTGGTGTTTCTTTGGGGTACCCACTGAATGCCGTGAAACAGGGTCGGGGCCAGGTGATCCCGCTGGGTGCGTGAGTAGCGCGCTGCAACGGAGATGGCATGAAAGGCGCCACAAAGGAAAAATCCGGCCTCCGGATCGGTGAAATACAGCCACACGACGAGTGCGCCCAAGAAATACAATTGCATATCCAAGGACAACTGCGCTGTGGTCGGCGAACACTAAAATCAAATTATGAAAATTATGAAAAATTCGTATTTTGTTTTGTTTTTAATTTTTTTTTTTGGTAGTAAAAGGTACCATTTCCTCGAGGTCGCCGGTGTTCTGCACACTTAGAGCACTGCGCCACATATTCTGCTCGCAGAGACGCGCATTCTCACCCACCAGCAGATTCCAGAGCGGACCAGTGCCCAGGTGGGGCAGTACCCAGGTTTGAAAGCCGAGCACCGCCAGTATGCTGGGTACATAGCGGCACGCCTTGCTGCTCACATTGCGCAGGAAGCTCAATCGGCAGGTTGTCTCCATGTCGTGGGATAGTTGGTAAGCGACCAGGAAGCCGCTCAACAGGAGCAACATATCGCTGTACAGCAGGGGAGTGCGGTATGTTATGCTCCAGAGGCGGTTGACGGTGCCGACGAATGCGTCTCGATTCGTTAACGGCAAGTGGCCGGCCATAATGAACTTGAGATTCACATATATCATCAATGTGGCCAGTATCTTGAGCAGATGAATTAGGGGAAACTCAATATCCGGCGATTCCAGGCAAATCAGAGATTGTAGAGTACGTTGCGGGGAGAAGGCACTCAATAGCCTCAAATGCAGTGCCTGAGTGGTTGCCTCCTCTGGCTCAGCTGTACCTTCATCCCCAACTGGTTGGGGTTCCTCGATATCCTCTGTGCCAGCGGTTTCATCAGTCTTTGCTGGCAGCGCCTCTGCGGTTTCGTCATTTTCCTTGTGTTGCAGTCGCTGCAACTGGCAGCTAATCCAATTCCAATGCTCCCAAACGAGCGCCAAGAGGCAGGCCAGTCCAAGTGCGGCAATACCTAATCTATGAAATGGTTTATACAAAAATCAACATTTATGTATTTTTGTCTATTAATAATATTACTTTTGGCAAATTCAATTTGACTGGTCATAAATAAAAAAGAAGAAGAAATTGTGAAATCATCAAAGTGTACAGACAAGGCTAAGACTAAGCTGCACTCACATGCCCGTTGCTAGATTACTGTCCTTGGCCAGGAGTTTGAGGAAACTCTTTCGCTGCTTCGTGGTGCAGTGTTCGTCCTGCACATCGATGTGGAACTCGATGCCAGTGTCATTGTATGGCCTTAGGCTTGTCTCGATGATGTTGTGCACCACGTGGGCGGAACAGGCGTGCGGCAAACAGATACCCCAGTTGGCGATGTTGTAACGAGGCACAAAGTGTTTCGGCTGCAACATGTGGTTGTAGTGAAGAACACCATGAGACCCCATTGATTTCGGTTTGGGTATGCTACTCACATTTCTCAAATGGCCGTGCCACAGTCCGCGTCCGTGCAACAAGTGTAGCGGCTCCTTAAGACTACTCACCGTCGAACGCATCTCGATCTGGGCCAAACAGTATTTGCCATGCACTCGAATTGGCTGCTTTGGCGTCACCTTAACCGACGTGGACACCTTGGTGCATTGGTCAAAGTCACCGAACTGGTTAATGTTGCCGCGCAGCAGACCGGCACCGATTTTGCCCGTGGCATCGAGCACTGCAATTGAAATAAGCAACAGAATGTAAGGACATCGGTGCTGACCCACCAGAGATGATCGATCCATCACTGGTGGTGTTCATTCAAAATAATGCCTACTCTGCAACGTCCACAATTTGTGAGCGCGCAGCTGGCGATGCAGCAGCTCCAACTGCTGATGGCACTCTCCGCTCCTCGCCTGCGACACATTGCCAATGAAGGCGGGCAACGAGTGAATCAGCAGCTCCATATACTCCTCACTCTTGGACCGCTGTTGCGTTGTGCCGCTTACTTCCCGGCTTATCTGACTCCGATCCCGTGCAGGCTGTCGTTTCACAGCTGGTGGCTCCTCGGGGAAGATGCTGTTGAACGGCCAACGTTTTAAATATGTGAGCCAATCAATGTTGCTGATTTGTACTTTTTGCTTTTTGTCTTTTTTGCCTACTTGAGCGACATCTGCAGATTGCTCGGTCAGCCAGTTCAGCCAGTTGAGCATATTGGTGAATGGAGTAAATTCCGTCTCCGTTTGACTGGCATCGTTGCCATCCGTAAATCTATTCCAAATACGGCTAAATAGCGACTCTTCCGCCACAGCGTTTCCATCAGCGTCATCATCATCGTCATTATCATCAACTCGAGCATCGTCGTTATCATCATCATCGTCATTATAGTTTTGACGTTTTCTCCAATCACCACCGCTCGGTTTGCTGCCTGTCTGGGGCGCATCAATATCAGCATCATCGTCCAAATCATTATCATCATCCATGTTATCAACGCCTGAATCATTATCATTCTGATCATCGCCACCGTCGTCATCGTCATCGTCGTCGTCGTCCGTCCGCTGGATTGGATGAAATTTAAACTTACGCCCAGCGGCTCGTCGTGAGGCCATCCTTCGCCCCACGCCCACAGCTTCGGATGTCTGCGCACAGGCAGCCGCATTGTCCGACCCCTTGCACAGGTCACGGCTCAGCTCTTGGGTGCCCGGTGGCAATAATAAACTGACAAACAGTAGTGCCAACCAAATGGCACAATTCGTTGTCGGGCCGCGCCGAACCATATTCATATTTTTTTAGTTAATTTGAATCCAGCTGAGGTCAGTCGCCAAAATCTTGGCTCGCTGTGCGCGTTATTAAACAAACAACAAAAAAAATGTACTCGAAATCGTTTGAATTGTTTTATGTATGTCTCTTTCCAAATAGTTTATTCAACCTTTTCACACAGACTAATTGTGCCCATAGAAAATATTCCCAAAAAATGTATATTTTCTATGCCCATCATAGTGTAGACACTATGCTCTCTGTGCGGACCACGAATGCTGCACTTTCTCTGGGCCTCAATGCTATTAATAAATGCAAAATAAAAATGCAAAAAAAAAAACCCAAACACATTCGTTGCAAATACTCGAATATTTTTTAATTCACTTCTAAATATGTGGACCCTATTTTGCAAAAAATAAATAAATCGAAGTAAATACAATGCAAAAATACCCTCGTGTTGCAAATCAAAACAATCAACGGATTATCAAAAGTGGTAATCCACTAAAGAACTAAACAACTTAAGAACGTAAGAAATGAAACCTTAAAATAATTAATATTTAATATTAATATTATAGAAGTGAGTGCTTAAGAGTGTGAATAAATACAAATAAATTTGAAATCATCGATTGATAAGAGACAAGTTTCATTTGCTTTGTGTTTACTCTAATTATGATTACAGGGTATTGCTTAGTTCAACAAACTGCTGCTTTTTAAATTATATATACATACATACATATATATATATATATATATATGTAAATATATTACTTTTCACTTAGTGCCCTGCAAAAAAGTTGTCCAATTATTTTTAGCTCGAATACAACTTTTTCTTTTGTTGTGGCAGATTCTGTGTTGTCTTCAGAATGGGGCATTGTTGCAGGCACTTGTCGGACAGCAGCGTCAACTGAATTCATTTTGATATCATACATAAATATACGACTTTTTCTCTCTGTACAACTGAATTTTGTGAGCGAAATCAAATCGAAATTTATTCGACAATGAGCAAATATAAAATCGAGAGCTAAGCCAAAGTTAACAACAGTAAGACAGCGATCCCAATGAATTATCCATAAATATATGTATATATATATATATATATATATATATATATATATATGTTGACTAACGTTACATTATATCCTGATCTTCGACTACTTGATGGGTTTCATTGGGTTGCTTTACAATGCTGTGAATTATTGAGTTCAGGAACGGCAAACCAATTGAAAATGGATAAAAAATTTCCCTATTTTGGTTGAGCGTCGCCAGGATAAATGACATGGAGTACGTTTTGCTTGATAGCCAAAAACAGACCGTTTGATTGATCGTGTCTCTGAAAACATCGATTTGTACAACTTGAACTGCAAATGCAAATCGCATTTTTTATACTCACTTAATGAGCGCATGCGGAAAAAAATGCTCAATTGTTGAACAGATTTGAAAGAAGACCACATTTTCACCGCTGTTCCAACACCTGGAGGGTTTCGACAAGCGAAGGTTCTCCGCTTCGGTTACATTATTCAGCTCAACTCGTGTCTCGACTATGATGAATTCGGCGAGGTGGTTCTTCTGCAGCTCCTGTCGATCACCAATGATGCACAGGCTCGCACGATGGAGCAATGCCGTCCGAGAAGCGAAATCACAGTGTTTGGGATCCGAACAGGTATAGAGCACTGCAAGACCCTGATCGCACTGCGAATAAATTAGACTGCTGATATTTAGGCGGCTGCGCACGTCCAGATATGCAAAGGGTTCGTCCATAAGAATGATGCCCGCATAACCAATCAAGGATGTGGCAATGCTCAGGCGCTTCAGCATACCGGGACTGCAATCGGATAGCAAATGGAATCGATTGCTATATAGATCGAATATGCTTAGCACGTCTTTCGTTTCCAGAAGTGCTCTTGACTTTTTCAGACCGCGTATAATCAAGAGGGTTTGAATGTACTCGATAACCGTTATTCCATCCGAGATCGCATAATCCTGTGCACAGTAGCCAATATGTTGATAGTTCTTGTGCTCAGTGAACTGAGTGGAACGCCTGTCGCAGCTGCTGACACGGCCCGTGCTTTGCCGGTAGGCGCCCAGGATCGCTTTAATCAGTACCGATTTACCCGATCCATTAACTCCAACTACCGATACGGTTTGGTGGCTGCAAACAAATAAGTTAAATATAAGAAAGATGATGTCTTCTCAAAAATGTGGTATAAGACTAAAGTTTTAATAGGGCAAATAGCAGACATTGTTTTGGAAAAGATTGAATTTCATGCTGATGAACCTGTAATTGCGAGATCATACATAAGATCCATAATACTCAGGAATACTCAGGAATTAAATGCATACCGTTGCACCATAAAGTTAATTCGATGTAAAAGGACTTGCGTGTGAAAGTAAACGCCCAAGTTCTCCACATGTAATGGCTTGGCCTTGGCCAAATGGCGCTCCAGTGTACGCACTCGTATCTTCTCATAGATCCACGTGCTGTCCAGCTCATTGTTGGTAGCAGTGTGCAGCAATCGCTGCTCCAGGCGACTATCTGGGCTGTAATGATGGAGTCAGTTTACAAAATAAATACGATTCGCAATAAATCAAAATGTTACATTTTACAATGTCTATTTTGTTTTTACTTACTTGCTGTCATTGTTCACTTCATCCATATTATTGCGTGACTTCAATTTGGGCACAGTCACATTAAGGTGCAGACACAAAACTGTGCAGATCACCAGCAGAGTCAGATATGCAATCCACGTTTGTTCCATGTGTAAGGAGTTTTGCTTTAGTTCATCTAAAGAATGAAAACATTGCAATTTGCATTAATTAACAACTTTTTGTTGCTTATTTAAATTAAAAGAAGAATGACTAGACTGACCTATAGATGCTTACATGAATCGTAGAAAAGTCTATTCAAATAATATTTGGCATGTTTATGTTGAGACTTTTAGAGAGTTAATATGATTTTAGTCGCAAAACTGTTGTCACATATATGTATGTATACAATGTCTAAATATGCATATACTGTATACATATGTATACAAATTAAGTGTTTTGGCTATTTATTGATTGAAGCACTGATAGCGTATATTTTGCCTTACAAGCTTACATAATTCCACGGGCATTAATACATACCACAACAGCTTGGAACTCTCTGGCAGTGTTCCAAATAGACACTGGTGTCGTAGGTCTCCACATCATTGCATAGATGGATTATCTGTGAGATGTTGTTGGTGTACATCAGGTTGCTCAGCAGTGCATAATATGGCAAAAACTTTAAAATCCACACGTAACCATCAAATCCTGTTCCCCTCCACACGTGCCTCGAAAAAAACATGACGATGGCCATCGAGTAAAATTGTAGAATTAGTATATAGCCAAGGCGCAGCTCTGTCAGCCAAAGGGAGCCAAGTTTGTTGACGGCCATTACGCACAGAGCAGCAAGCAGGAAAGTATATAAAAGTGCGACTGCATGGTAAGGATGATTAGGATGATTAGGATGATTGGGAATCAGACGATTGACAACTCACGATAATCATAGCTAGCCAACGGCAACGAGCTGTTAAAGACGAGATAGACTGCATTCAGCGGGATCAGACTGACGACTATCTTGAGCATACCATAAATGAAGTTGGCAACGCTTAGTGTGCCATAACGCATGCCCCCAATCAGCTCAACGCGGCCGCGTGCCGCCTCACGTCCTTCCCCGACATCCAGCAGCGGCAGCGACCAAACATAACACAAATACAAACTCATCGCGATGCACAACAACTCGTACAAGTGGCCTGCACCGCTATCCGGACGGACCGTATGCAGTGTGGTGAAGGGCAGCAACTCAAGCTTAACGCTGATGCCGGAACTGGCATTGACAAAACCACTGCAAAGATACATATATAAATATATAGATAAGATGTTAGGTAGTGGGCTGGGAGAGGAGTATGAACCCACACTGCCAATGCGTCCATCACTAGATTTAGGCTGACTGGCGCCGCATGCATGAGATTATTGTTGTACAGCGCCTCAATGGATTCATCGCTAAATTTGGCCGCCACTGCGAAATTCAAATCGGTAATTATCATCTGCTCTGCCATATGCAATCCGATGAGCTTCATTATTTCAATGTTTGGCTCAACTTGGATAATCCGTTGACCGAGTGTGGCATAATCGAAATAATGTTTACCCGCTGCCCGCACAGCATTCTCGTCTGAGTAGTTTTGTCCGAGCAACGTAATCGGATTTTTGAAACAGTCCATTGTCAAAGGGATTGCTGAAATCGCCTGACGCCCTTGTTGCACATTGAGCATGGCTAGACTCCAGGCGCACAACAGACTGGGCAGACAAAATTGCAGCAAGACCAGTGCATAGTTGCGTATGTCTTGGAGTAAGCATTTGCGCAACACCACCTCAATGTGCTTGAGCACCTGGCCGCAACTTATCATCATCTGGTCCTTGTCTGTCATATTATGTATCTGTTCGATGTGATGCAATCGACTGGCCAGTATGGGCAATACGTTGCTCCCGCGTGCCGTGCCCATTGTTGGCTTATACATCGTGGCTTTGAGTAGAATGTGCTCGAGAGTGTTCGACATTAGCTGGTAACTATCCAGTCGCAAATCTTCCTTGTGTGCTGGCAGCAAATCCAATAATGTGTTTAACTGCTCCACGTCCGAATGCTCAATCACAAAGACGGCTGTTTCACCCATTTTCGACTCGACCTGCACACCGGGTATGTGCTGGGTGACAAATGTTGATAGCTTCTGAAAGCTGCACATGATGCCCAGAGAACAAACCTGCAAGACAGACAAAATATCAATGCCGAGATCTAATCTAAAATCTTTGTATATTTGAAATCTTTAAAAGCAGAATCCTCGAAGCACAGAGCTACCCTTGCCTCTACAAGTATGGTGATTTTCTAATATTCAGGATAATTTCTTATCTGAGTTTAATTTTTGTTTAATTTTGCTTACCAGTCGATAAACATTCTTATTTAATCGCAGTAGACGCCTCTCGTTGCCGCATGCAAACATTGATCCATTGACCAGGAGGGCAATCCGATCGCCCAGATTACTGGCCACATGAGGCATGTTTGTTGTCATCAAGATGGTGCGATCCTGCCGCTCGCGCAATGCAAATTTATGGAAGAGACGTTGTTTCTCCGCATCCACGCCTTCCAACGGCATATCGAGCAGCACAATTCTCGTGCGTCCAGCAAATGCACACAGTCCCTGCAGAAGTCGCCTCTGACCAAGCGTTAGTATCGCCACCGGCAACTGGCCAAGCTCCTCTGCATGAAGGCAGCGCATATACGAGCGGACATCCTGTTGCGATTGGTGGCGAGAAAGACCCCGCAAGCGGCACAAGTAGATCAGATTCTCGACGAACGTGAGTTCGTTGTAGAGATTCGGGTTGTGGAGTAACAAGCCAACTTGGTTGAAGGCATTCGAGGGTCGCTTCATCACATCGTAACCCTGAATGAATATGTTGCCAGAGTCTGGCAGCGTATGGCCGCCGGCCATCTTCAATAGGGTTGTTTTTCCGGACGCATTGTGGCCAAGTATAACCAGCATTTCATTTTGATACACCTTCAGCGAAAAGTTGCGCACCGCAAGTCTTTTGGCATAAATTTTCCAAACGTTCTTAAACTCAATGACTATCTGACGCCTTTCTTCGACTTCGTCTTCCTCTCCTTTATCCCCTTCCACATTGTTAGGTTCGATATTCTCCCTGCTCTCAGTGGCCAGATCATGTGTCGCATCTTGCATATAAAACTTGGGTACATTTGTCGATTTGTCTTCTGTCGATTTTTCACGATCAAATTGATGGTCCATCAGCCAAATCGATAGCTGTCTGTCCAGTATTGTTTGACGTATCTCAAACTCTGAAATATCAGCGGATTCGCTGCTGGAACTGCTTTGAATTTCCTTACTATATTCTGAGCTATATCGCAGAGGTGCTTTCTTATTTGGTATATGCTCATGTGTCCGGTCTCTGACCGGCTTCACCACTTTCGTTATTTCAGTCCGTTTCAGGAGCTTAGTGATGCTCTTAGGCAGCTTCTCCTTGAGTTCGAATTTGCTTACACTGATTTGTCTTTTCCACCACCGTCGTTGACGTACCCATCTGTGTAGCTTTGACATCAGGCGTCGGCATGGCATACACTTGATATATTTTTGTACACAGGGACACACATTGCCGTTGAGGATCGCCGCCAGTAGGAAATACACAATGGTCTGGGCATAAAAGGCGCCGATAAACATTAAAAGCGTTGGATCGTTGAGCATCAGAGTGGAGTTCAGATATTGTTCGGCATTCATGTTTTTGGTGGCCTGCTCAAAGTACAATAAGCGCCTCAATCCCTGCGACATTGTCACATTGCACAATAGAAAAGAGGCCACAAATAACACCATGTTTGACGATGTGTCCAACGATTGTCCCAGGAGTAGTGGCAGCGGGGCCAGTATCCAGTAGATTGGTACCATTGTTACCACCATTTTGGTGGTGCGCATTGTGGCGGCCATAAGTAATGAGAAAGCTGCGCCGGAGAACGCATAGGACGTCAGGAAGAACAACATTATATACCATGGACACCTTCTGAAGACCGACGAGTACTCGATCCACCCAATCTATAAATAATTTGAAGCTTAAGTGTTAAGGCCAACAAAACAAGAGGCGTCATACCTTAAGCACCAGGGTAATAATCATTCCGGATATGGCCAGCAGCCACAGGCCGTTGAAATGCCATGCGACAAATTGCCATCGTCTGTCGGCAGGGTTTTTATCCAGCGCAAACTGAAAGGACAGTTCACGGTCCTCTACTATTTCCTGTCGCAAATCAAAATAGGCAAAACAAAATAGGCAAAACACTTGTAGGCAGGATGTGGATTTTGTGCAAAGTGAGTATATTCGCGGTGCAAGCGTCGCTGTATTTTGTGACCAAAATGAAATTCGTATTCGATGACTTTTTGCCAGGATACTATTAATATAAAACATTCAGGAATGGACTATAATGTGGGTTTTTCATACCCGCTCTTGATGGAATTTATGCAGCTGATCAATAATATGTCAAACTGTATTATATATTAATAAGAAAGCTCTGCACTTAATTTGTTTTATGTTTTAATGTTATCGGTAATCGACATGTATCGATATATGTGAAACGGCGGCATTTGAAGATACAGATCAATAATGTATATACTTTATCGGTCGGACATAGTTCCTTCTATCTGCCTGTTACAAACCGTTCAACAATTTTTATACATTTTTAATGGGCTTAAATATAGCCCCTAATTTTTCGAAGTAAACGTAATGATATCCGATCTATAAGCATTAATAGATATATAGAGTTACCCATATCAATAAATTACAAGAGTCATACAAAATATGAGAAATCAATGACTTTGACTAAATTTATATGCATGGACTATAATATTACACCCAAATTTATAAAAGTTCAATATCGAAACTGTTGAAAATATCAATACAACATTCTAACTACTTATGTTAATAGCAGTGATATCGATACTGCGATCGATACCCCCCAACTATCACCACTAGGTATAAGCATACATTGAATAAAAGTTCCCTGTTAAACCGCCAAAACAAGTGCCGCGTAAAAACCTAACAAAAAAACACTACATAACTCCTACAAAGACTTAAAGACTGGAAAGATAAAAAAGGTGAATACAAAAAAAAGAAGAAATTTAGTACACAAATTGAAGTTCCTTAAACATATTATAAAATAGCGGTTCTGTGACTTTTGTGGAACATATTGTACCAGTAATATAAAACTCCTTTGAACAAATGAAAGAGCTATTTTGGCACTTTTGTCAAAATGCTTATTTGAAGGCCTTAAATGCGTATACATATTGGAGTACTAACCTTTGTTAAAATTGTGACTGGAAACATGAATCCAAGCAGCAGCACTAGTATAGACGCATCGATGCTCCTGCTAATTAGCGATTGAGCGACCTTATTTACTTCATAGGGACGAAGCAGCACTTTCGGTATTTCATCATTACCGGATGCTATCCGCAGGTACTCGCTGCTAATGTAATACTGCAAAGATGTGAATCCTTCCAGCACATAGCTGGACACGCTTGATGGGTTGCTGAACATATTGTTCACTTTCCAGTTGTCGCCTATCCAGGTGTCCTCATAAAACCTCAACTCGGATGGCATAAATATGGAAAATTGTAACTTTTGGGGCAGACCGCGCTGCAATTCGTCCACATCGTGAAAACAGACGCTGGCCATAAAATGCGCTGCGGTTGCCCGAATGCGCAGCTTCTCGCAGTCATTGCAGCTGTATATTTGTGTCGTTTCCATGGACATGGCCCGTATGGCGCCTTCAACAAGTTGATGGATACCAGCTGTAGCGTTTGGGGCATACCCTACAGTTAGTTTTGGTATGAAGACATTGCTTTCAAAACTAAAATACGCGATTGGCTAAAATCAACATTTTCCTTGGACAACTATTGTAACTTACGTTGTCCGCTCTCTGATCATCTCTTTGCGACGCTTGTTTGTCGCATTGATAAGTGCCTGCCACCAAAATTCATATTGTATAGTTTTGAATGTGGTCATCGAGAGACCCGAATTGTCTGCCATAAATCGCAGCAATAATATAAAAAATGAAAATAGCGCTGGCATTATCATCGCTGCAAAGATTGTTAGCTTTCGATTCTTTCGACTTTGAATGTTTTTTGCTACCATCGCACAGAAAATGCGACAGTTCAAAATTTTGCACAGCATGTTTCTGAGTAATCTTTAACTTAACGTTTACATTCTATCTATCTTTACAACACAATTTACCTTTTATAGGAAAGAAAGAAAACTCACAGATTGCTTGTAAATGTTTATTTGGTATATTTTTTTTATTTTGAATTTGCTATATTTGAACGACTATTCATAAAAGATTTGTGCATGTTGATGCGACTAATTTGATTTTAAATATTTTATTTAAATGCATAACTTAATTAACAAAAACTTTGAATATATGTAAACATTTTGTACTTTTTTTTTTTTTTTTTGGTTAAGAATGTTTTTTTTATATATATGTGTGCGCACCATCCTATATGTTCTTGGGAATACCCTTATGCGTTTTGTCAAGACATGTGTCATGTCATGGCCTTACAAAGACATGGAAAAAGAAAACAAACAACAAAACACAAAAAAGCGGTAACAGCATCATCTTGAAGATGACAACGCAAGCGCATCTTTGGGCCCTCTATGAGTCCTATGAGTACTCGGTTGAGCTGTGCCAAAGTGTGTGTAGGCATTTGAGCTACGAATACAAGGGCCTAGGACTAGGTGTCCTTGAATATTAGGATACATTTTTGCTTTTGTTTTTCTTGTTTCTATGTTTTTTCTTTATGTGATTTTTTTTTTCTTTTATCAAATAGCTTAGATTAATACATTTGGTACATGTGGGTGGGGACTCTTTCGTACAACAAGGAGCAACACCCGAAAATTGGATGGGCCTTATTCTTCAAGTCCGTGCATGGACATAAATATGTACATGTTACTAATTTACATGCATATGTACATGTGTACAAATACATGAATATATACACAACAACTTGTGTGTGTATGCATTTGCATATGCGTGTGTGTGTGTGTGTGTGTGTGTGTGTGTGTGTGTGCGTGTGTGCGTATGCATACGGAGCTCTTTTCTTGTTGGCTCCACATCTTAATTATATTTCTGTGCGTTTCTGTATGTGTGAGTGTGTAAGTATTTCAGAAACAGATGTCTGCTTGTGTGACAAAACACTAAAAATATCTCAAGCATGTGGCATGGTATGCCAGCAGTTGCCAGAAACAACCAGGCTGGGCACCAGTGCGCGCAGTCAGGCACTCAGAGTCACGCCGTCAAGGCCCCCTCCGTCAGCATGAAACAACAACAGAAATCCCATTTTCACAATCTTCACTCCCAAATCGTCAATGCTCATACCCATGCTCATTTTGGCCGCTCAAACAGCAAATGTCAATGCTTACACTCTCACGAAAAGAGAGTGTGTGTGACAGGGAGAGAGAGAGCGCTGGATAGAGAGAGCGAGAGAGAAAGAATGAAAGAGAGAGAGAGAGAGAGAGAGAGCGTATAAAGCCTAATTGCTCATTCGCTTGAAGCTTATAAAAATTTCCCAACTTGTAGCAAGCCAGAACAATAACATTTTACAAAAAAATATCCTAAACGCCTACATCACCTAAGGAGGCAGACAAAGAGAAAAACAGCGAAGATGAGAGAGAGAGAGAGAGAGAGAGAGAGATGGATAGGCATAAACAGGAGGTTTCGCTCGCTCTCCGAGCAGAGCTCGGCTGATTCTGCGCAAATGCTCACGCGCACATCGGCCGCGGCCGAGGTCGTGCGTCGGCAAACGCTGTGCATCCATCGAACCCAAGCGAGGTACTGATGGATGCTGGCTGCAGCTCCAGCTGGCTGGCCTAGTTATTCAGCGAGGAATAAGGAGTGTGTATTTACTTAGTGCTCGCGCTCCTTTCCCAAAATGCCAAGTTGTCGGCATATGCTCTGCGCTACGAGCGATGTGCTAATATTGCCGAACCACGCATGCTTGCATGTATGTGTGTGTGCGTGTGCTGAGTGTGTGTGTGCGTGTGCTGAGTGTGTGTGTGTGTGCATGCATGTGTGTGAGTGAGCGCTGTTTGTGTGGTCTGATTGTGTCACTATGTCAATAGTTGGCGTTGGTCTTCTTGGCAGGTACTCCACAGCCACTTGCTGAGAGTAGTGAGCGCCGCTCTTTGCAGCTGATGTGCGGTACTGATGCCAGACTTCGTTGCCACCCCGCCCAACCTCTAACTCACACTCACACACACACACACAAACACAGACACAGACAGCATATAACAATCGTAGAAGCAGCAACAGCGGCAACAGCAACAGCAGCGACGCAAGGCATCTCGTTATTATGTTTACAATGTTGTGCAAAGTTGTAAATGAAGCTCAAAGACAACTCATACATGTGTACACATACATATACACATATATATATATATATATATATATATATATATATGTATAGAATATATATTATACAATACATACATACATCTCGTCTTTGACCTTTCTTAAAAGCATATTTGGGCAGCAGAAAATACTTAAAGTACGGCTAAAGTTGGCCATAGTAGCGAGACAATTATATTATCTCAATACCATCTTGAGCATATCTTGAAATATTATACGTATATGAAGCATATATGCTTCTATAAATTCTGTGATAAGTGTAATTAGCATTATGGTCTTGAGTTGGTAGCGCGTGTCTAGCTTTTCCCAATTGTGGGTGGGTCTGTAATGGGTTTTCTTTTCTTCTCTTCGTTTCTTTCTTTCCAGTGGAAAATCAGTAATATCCATTCATTAATTATCATCATTTGATTATTTGATGCATCTCTTGAGTGTGTTTTCTATTTTATAACAATCAATACATACGCAAATTGAATAGTGCTCAGAAGATATGCGATTGCTGTAAGGCTATTTGGGATTTGTCGTGTCAAGTGCACTTCCTTAATGCCGAAGCTTTTAATTAGTCTGCAATAATGAGAAAGAAGCATGTTCCTTTGCTGTTTGCATATAGTACACATTGTTCACACACAGGTGTGGCGAATTACTCGGCTTGCACCATTGTGTGTGTGTGTGTGTGTAAATAACAAAAGGCAATGAATGAAGAAGTGAAGCTAAATGGTAGGTAAAGGGAGAAGTTTCGCTGCCTTGTGTGTGTGTGTGTGAGTGTGTGAGTGTTTGCGCATTTGTGTCTGCCTTTTGATATCTCATTTGATTGTCCATCCCTTTCAGTTCATCTCCATTTACAACGGCTATTAATTATGTATGCCTCAAAGGTTCAACTAGTAAATTGGGCGCCTCCTAAATAACAAATATGTTGTCAAAAAGTGTAGCATAGTTTTCTGCGCTCACCGCTCACTACTCCCTCAGGGAGGCAAAGCTTTGTTTAAGGGCCACCGGTAGGGTGGGTAGAGACGGTTTGGCAGGGTAGTTTGAAAGTTTGGGTCTTGATTAGGTTTGCAAATCGCATATTATTGAATTTGACAGCCTTCAATTCATGTAAATTTTCAATTTTTGTTTACTCGTATTTGCCGGAATTCCTGAATTTGCTCTAACGAAGTTACATACATGTATGTATGTGTTTGTACATGCAAGCGTATGTGTATAAGCCTAACTGGAATATGCATGTATGTATTCATACAAGCGAAAATTTCGTCGCACAGCTAATATTTATTTCAATCTTTAATGCTGAACGTAAAGTTTACTTTCATTTTACAATGAATATGAGTTGCTACTAAAAACCAAGTATTCATTTAAAAAAAATAAATTAAATAAATACATTATGAACTAAACTATTAATTAAGTTTACGCTATTAGTCAAAGTTTCATTTAAAAAAAATAAATTAAATGAATACATCCATGCTGCGTGAAGTTTATTGTTAGTTACTGTTGTTGCAATGGCTCTGATGAATTCCTGTATTGCTCTTCGATTTCCTGTGCAGCTGAGTCCAGGTAGCTTAAGATTGTTGTTTAAAATGATACAATCAATGTCTTTATTATAAGTATATATATTTATATACACATATGTACATATATTCGTAAGCTGCATATCTGAATAGGAGTAGACTTCAGACATTTTGATGACTATATCATCGGCGTATTATATCTGAGCGGTGATAATGTTGCCTGAGCCTGGGGATTCACACATAGAGACAACACTCGCTGCCACTCGACATTCAAACAAGAAAACTGTAAAAGCTAATTGCATCGTTTTTTAGAAATTGTATCATCGATTTCAGCATTTCTTTGCTTCATAATCGGTGCTGTGGTCATCAATTTGCATTTAAATGTTGTATTTTATGTGGACTAAAAACAGATCTCACTTTTTGAACGATTTTTTATAAACTAAAAGTATATAAATGTGCATATTAAAATATATAAAAAATATATATAATATATAAATATTATTTAATAATATTGGGGAAATTCAGAAAAAAAAACCCAATAAATCGTATTAATGCCAACAAAAAAACGTCAGATTCACTCGACTTAGACAACCAATATCTTAATTGGATTTTAGTCAGCGTGTTTGCTGCTTTTCTCTCTGTTCTACCTGTTTCCGCTAATTTGTAATATGTGTGACGGCGAACTGTGCAGGGCTTCTTCCGAAATCAGTGCTTTCTATCTGCTGTTCGATTCTGATTTTGCAATGCAGGATTTCAAAGTGGCATCATGCCCATGTGAATTCTCGACCAGTCAAAGGTATATTCCGCGTAATCCTGATAAACAGAAAGCACTTTGTTGATGAGTGGCAAAACAGGAATTGTGCATCCTTCCTGTTTATGCGTTTTTTTTGCGTAACTGATGATGGGTTAAGACAAGACGCGGAATTCTTTTCAATTTTGCAATGCTGCACTTAACTAAGCTGGTAAAAGGCAAATTCCGTGTAAAATGGCAACCATTTGATTACAGGTGCCAATATTAACACTTCGAGCTGTTTTTCTTTTGAACTGATCATGAGCTAAGATAGGATAAATAATTTTGCAGTGCTGCACTTGACGAGGCTATTAGCCAAGCAAAGTAACTGTTTGAGTAGAGGTGCCAATTTACGATTATATCTAATTTGTCACTCATTCATTCAAACTCATGGGTTCAGACAAGACGCGGAATTTTTTTCATTTTTTCAATGCTGCACTTAACTAAGCTGGTAAAAGGCAAATTCCGTGTAAATCTGTGACGGCGAACTGTACACGGCTTCTTCTGAAGTCAGTGCTTTCTATCTGCTGTTCGATTCTGACTTTGCAATGCAGGAGTAGTCGTGTGAAATGCTCGCTCATATTTCAAAGTTGCATCACGCCCATGTCAATTCTTCACCAGTTAAAGGTAAATTCCGCGTAATCCTGATAAACAGAAAGCACTTTGTTGATGAGTGGCAAAACAGGAATTATGCATCCTTCCTGTTCATGGGTTTTTTTTGTGCAACTGATGATGGGTTAAGACAAGACGCGGAATTCTTTTCAATTTTGCAATGCTGCGCTTAACTAAGCTGGTAAAAGGCAAATTCCGTGTAAATCTGTGACGGCGAACTGTACACGGCTTCTTCTGAAGTCAGTGCTTTCTATCTGCTGTTCGATTCTGACTTTGCAATGCAGGAGTAGTCGTGTGAAAATGCTCGCTCATATTTCAAAGTTGCATCACGCCCATGTCAATTCTTCACCAGTTAAAGGTAAATTCCCTGTAATCTTGATAAACAGAAAGCACTTTGTTGATGAGTGGCAAAACAGGAATTATGCATCCTTCCTGTTCATGGGTTTTTTTTGTGCAACTGATGATGGGTTAAGACAAGACGCGGAATTCTTTTCAATTTTGCAATGCTGCACTTAACTAAGCTGGTAAAAGGCAAATTCCGAGTAAAATGGCAACCATTTGATTACAGGTGCCAATATTAACACTTCGAGCTGTTTTTCTTTTGAACTGATCATGAGCTAAGATAGGATAAATAATTTTGCAGTGCTGCACTTGACGAGGCTATTAGCCAAGCAAAGTAACTCTTTGAGTAGAGGTGCCAATTTCTGATTGTATCTAATTTGTCACATTTTTGGTTTGATTTCCTCATAGATATAAACTCATTCAACTTTTCAAATGTAATTTTGCCCCACTGATATCGGTATCTTAATTCTGCTTACTAAATTGAAACTCGTCACTGTAGACAATGGGATAAGTAAGCAATACCAACTACGGCAAACAGCACCTAACCAATTAAAAGTTTTTAACAACTTTTTGAAATTACTCTAAACAACTTAATTTTTTGTTATTTCGTTTTTGGTTTTTGTTTTTTGTTTCATTTTGTTGTGTGCTTGAATATATTCGAAACCCGCTGAGTGCTCCAAAATTGTGCTCTCAATGTTTGAAACAGTCGCTATGTCTGTAGATGTAGTTGTATGTATTTGAGATGACGGAGAAACTTTGGTGTCGGCATGAATCGGCATGTGTGCGGCCGCATCGGTGTGCGTGTGCGTTCTTTCGTATCTACAAAATATCCCATTTTTGCTAGATAAGTTCAGACCATCGTGTAAAATACAGGGGCGTTGATGATGCCGCCCCATTCCTATAACATTTTGGCCTACATCGCCCTCAGAACCCACCGAGAGTACAAGATACAGAGCCTAAATGAGATAGAGGTGCCTCAAATTTACAGTCAGCAACGCGCTTAAAAAGAGACCACCACGAGGCACTTACAACTACAACAATGGGGCTTTGGCTGAATAGTACGAAAGAAAAACACCATCAATAACAAAAGAGGCGCAGAGAGAGAGAGAGAGAGAGAGAGAGAGAGAGAGTGCGAGAGAGAGCTTATATGTTGAGAGACAACATTGAGCAAAACTGCGATGCTGGTGGCTCAGACTCCAAATTGAAGCCGGCTCCAGAATGCTCAATTGTTCATTGCCAAATTGCCAAACGCTGAGCGTAACGTTCGTGTGCATATGCGACTGCGTCGTTGTTGACGATGTTGCTCTAACTCGGGTGATTTTGGACGTGTGCCGTGCCTATGTCGCGTGCTCATGTCCTGCAGACTGCAGACGTATGCGAGCGCTTTAGAACGTTGTTTGCAATCGCGGAAAGTGGCAACGGGAAATCAGTGGCGACAGCTATAGCACCGCCAACAGCAACCATAACATAATAGTGCCAGAGTATAGCCACTGTCAACGGCCGCATCCACAGCCACAACCGGAGTCAGAGTTAGCAAAAAAAAAAAAATCAAATGAAGAAAAATAAATAAATAAAAATAAAAAAACACACACAGACAAATATATACAAGCAACGGCAACAGCACAGGCGATAGCAATTCAATTAAACGCAAAACACACAAATACAGATGGTCCTTGGATAATAAAAAAGTAAAAAAAAGTAAAAAAAAATAAAAAAAAATGACAAGCAAACAAAGATAAAATTTTGCGATTACACATAATTGCGATTCGGTGAGCAGGCGCATTCAATCAAACAACAAATCCACTCATTAAGCAATCGGGGAAAAAACTGCACCTTTAATACGATAGAAACATATTTTATAAAGATTTTTTGCCATTTTTTTTTACCGTTTGCTCTTAAATGACAAACAAAAAGTGTTCATGTAGTTAAGTGTGCTCCAAAATAAATCTTCAAATCTGAAAGCGAATAGTCAAATGCTAAAAAAAAACAAACGACAGCTCTATTAAGTAATTTACTAGCTACGTGCAATAAATTATAAAGAAATTCTAAACAATTAATAAAAAGTATATATTAAATAAATCCAGGGACATAAATTGCGGACAAAAGGGATAGGTAACTAATATTATTACTATCATCAAAAGTATCTCTAATTAGCATTAATACCTAGTACCAAGAGCAATAGGCATTAGCAATTGCTTTGGCATACAAGCCCACACATATACGCACACACACACGCAAACACACACGCACACACACACACATACAATCTCACACGCACACACCAGAACATACAGCCACACAGGCACACAGGCAAACAGGCACACAGGCACACACAAACGGAAGAGACCACCGACACAAGTACTCGCATGCTTTTAGACGTACGAATGTACATACATACATGCATACGTGCATACATACGTGTTTGTGTATACATACATGCTATGCTTTGGGTTGTCCGGGTCAACAAACAAATGGACAAAAAGCGTTGCATGCTTACAGGCGCTGCATTCTTTCGTATTTTTCATATATATATGCACTTTTTTTTTTGGTTATTTAGTTAGACAATGCTTTATGTACGTTAATGTGTATGGGTATATACAAAAGTTTGGATTGAAACAGTTCAAATTACATTCTTCGCACAGAGCTTATTTATAATTGTTCTGTGCACAGAGCTCACTCAAAGATGTTCAATTAATCAAATTGGTTTCTGAGGAGTCAGCCATGTGAACATATATATATATATTTGGCATTGTGTTCATTGTCAGCATTCACCACAAATTCCAGGAATTTAATTAATTTTGCTGTTAGTTAGTCTTTGAGATGTTCAACGCTGCCGGAATCAGTAACTTGCCATACATACAGTAACTTGTCATACATTTTGTAGTTAATTTGCGTGCCAACGCATCAATAAGGTTGCATACGCTTCGAAAATTTGAACATTGTTTATTGTAATGCATCAGAGAGTATCCGTCATATGTGTCGAACAAGTTTGTAGTCTATAATATTTTATTGTAGATAGCCTTAGTTCTTTCAAATATAATTTATGGCTTCTTTAAAACACGGTACGATCAAAGTCCAATCTTTTAGTGGATGTGGCCGTAGTCATATATTCATATTAACTTATGTTTGTGCATTATATTAATAATAGTTAAATGACAAAAATCTGTTTAGATATAATATAAAAATAAAAAAATATGTACAAAATAAAGTAAAATTTACATACATACATAATTATACTACATATATATATATATATATATATATATATATTTAAAAGACTATATGGGAAAAACTTTTAAGCAAAAATGCCATTTTCCTATAGAGTCTCGTTGGCAAATGGGGGCGGGGTCGAAGGCGGCGTCAGCTGCGCATGACTGACAATCGCGATACGAAGATTGTTTTTCGCCCGTCGGGCCATTTGTCCGTCGTAGATTAGATTAGGGGATTTGCTCTGGTCTGCATGGTACGGTAATGGGGTGGCATTTTAGTTAATTGGATATTGAATGCAGCAGTCTTCATCACCATCATCTGGGCAGCAACGACGTAACGGCGTTAACTTTGTTTTGTTCGTTTTGCCTGGCCAGCTTCCAGCTTCCCCAAGGCCCAAAAGTTTGGGCGCGTTTTCGGCCAGCGAAGCTTGGGCATGCGTCGATGTCGGCTGCTCGGCTATTTCATTTAGCGCACATTTTGGCTACAGTTTTTCGATGCTGTTTTTGGTGAGAGAAATTTACGCGGCGAGAGCAAAAAATCACTGAGAGAAAACTCTCAGTTGCGTCTGGGTTTGTCAGCTGCCTGCTCACTGTTGGCTTTGTTGCTCTGGACCAACTATTGGATGTATGGCTTGAGCATAATTCTCGCATCTTGTATCCCCACGGTGTGTGTATGTGACTGTATTTGTATTTGTGTGTGTGTGTGTGTGTGTGTGTGTGTGTGTGTGCATTCTCATGGTAATCGGTAAACAGCAAGCGGCGCCTGATGAACGTCCGGGCCGCCCCTACCCCCTAAAGCAGCTACTTCTACGTCTGCATGCCATAAAGGGAGAGAGGGAGGAGGTGAAGGAGAGAGACCGAGAAATTTGCTATGTGCTCCGAATAATGAATAATTGCCAGACGATTCTTGAGTCCAGGCTCCGTGTTTTGTTTGACATTTTTCCATATATTTTCGTAATTTTGGGTTTGTTGTATCCTCTCGTAGACGCGGCATGCTTTAAAAGCATCCTTAAGTCCTTTCAATGCGTGGGAAAATATGTATATTTTATAGTGTAGAGCTACGAACACTGCAAATGTTATAAAAGAAAGAATTTTCGAGCGAGCCAGCAAAACATAAAAATTGTTTGAATTGTGTGGATAGTTGGCCAAATGCCTAAAGCGATTCAAAACCACATTGCTGTGGTTGCAAATCCCGTGAAAGGTCAGACATAAATGTACGTCAAAAATCAGCTAGCAGCTAAGTGAAAAACCAGAACAGTTTTACAGTCAGCGGTTGGCATGGACACAAACACATACACACTCGTTGTATGCCACACATCACCGTCAAGTTGCAAATTTTGCGGATTATTGAGCGATGGGCCTATGCAATGCAAAGATATATAGTCCATCGCTTCTCCAAAACAATGACCGTTTCCGCACAATGGCGCTGGCAAAAATTGCTGCGGCGGCTGTCATTAACAGGGTGGCTGTGCGACGACAATGTGAATTATCTGTGTGGCCGCCGGTGCTGGTCAGAGTCACGCCGCAATCAAATTTTCAAACTAACTTCTGCATTGGACAGCAATTTTCCGATTGTTTGCTTACCTATTGTATGTTTGTGCCATAGCTACTGAACCGAATAGGATCAAAACTTGGTTATCCCATTTGCATAAGTTTTCAACAAATATGAATTCTCATCAAGTATTTACTACTTTCATCAAAGTCAGCTCGCCGTAAAAAGATTCAAGTGTTATTTGGAGACAAGCAAATTTTCAGATTTCCAAATTTTAATGCAAATATAACTAAATTTGCATTTATACAGAGCAAACTGTTACTTCGCTGAAACATTAGCTTACCAAAGAGATTGAGCAGATTAATTAGCATTGGCAACTTGAACTTAACTTATAATTTACAACGCAAAGTGCTCAAACAAGTGAATCTTTGTCCAGATATATCCTTTTCTTTTCGAGTCTGTCTAGTTGACAATAACATTTTTGTTGTTTTTTATAAATGTAATGTTCACAGCCTTAAAGTTTCACAGCAATTTGAACACAAACAAAAAAAATGAATAAAAAACATTGTGCACAGTATGGCTTGAAATCGACCGATTGTTCCTATGCCACCAAGCAGATATGATCGGTAACGAGCTAATGTGAGGTGGCCCCACAACAATGGAATGAATTGAGAAAATAGAAATTGTACTCACTAATTGACATGGAGCATTATTCAGGGACATTCGCGACACGATTTGTTTACGTTCCCTCCCCTTTCCCCCCCTCCCCACCCGACAACATCATTGGCTGGGCCAGCCGCGCTTATCCATTCGTTGTCATGGGGGTCGCCGCAATTAATTATTTAAGCAATTCAGGCATGGGATTGCATTTGTGGCTGTGATTTAACTAAGACCCCTTTATAACTGCCCTTGGCTAATTAGGGGGCTGACAGTGGGTGCAATCAAACGACGATGTGCACAATGATCAATAAATTTCGAATCCCCTAATTAAATTTTAATAATGCATCAAATGCAAGTCAATGCCGATGACAGTATTAAGTTAGGCAAATTCAAATTTGTGAGTCTAATAGAAACTATTGAATCGGCACAGATTCGCACCATAATTAAACTCTAGTGTGTAGTGTGCATTTGGGAAATTTACTCAATACATCTGGCTGGGCTGTGATGCACTTCAGTCAGTGCGAAAGTCAAAGTTGAGGCACATGCCCTGCCTCGGGTGTTGGCCCACTGTGCAGAAGCTGCTCTGGCGGCGAGGCGAGCTCCATCGACGAGCATCAGCAGTTGGTTCGGGAGGCGCCGATTGCTTAGTTGTGGTGCAGTGATTGGATAGCACGTTTAGCCGGGACATTCCAATAGATAGCGGACACATTTACATATATGAGCATAATGTACGCATACGTAACGTATACATAATTTGTGACATTTCGCAGAATTCACATAATTATCGGTTCATTTCAAATGATGTTCACTGCTCAATATGCGATTTGTTGCTGTTCTCAAGCCAATTTGCTTAGTAAGCGAACATTCCACTTGCAGGAAATAAATAAATAGTAATTTATCTGATGTATTTTGATTGTATGTGTGTCAAATTTGAATCGATATTGGCATCTTTTTAAGCATAATCATTATATCGAATCTTCTATATATATATAAATATATTCTATTTTTCTTTGCAGGTCAATTTCATATAGTAAATAATTGCATCCAGTATTCACGATTTGCCCACGGCGGCGGGTGATTGTGACAAGTTTTTTGGTGAAACGGACAACAAAAGACTCTTTTTTTTTTGTTTTTTTGTGACAAGAGTTAAAAAAGTGAATTTATTTTTGTGAAACTCATACCAGAGGAAATAAGTTATTTATAAAGAAGTGCGCAAGAAAAGTGGGCGACAAATTAGTCGCAGCGAAGCGGGGCAGCAAGTGCACAGTGCAGCGCGAAATGATGCCCCAATATCGACTCGACCTGCACACTGACGTCAGCCTGGCCACATCTAGTCCCGCTTGCCCCCCACTGCCATACAACACAATCTCTGCCTCAGTCACTGCAACAGCAACAGCAACTGCAACAGCTTTAGCTTTTAGATCAAGTTAAAGACAAAGGCACACAATTAGCAGAATTAGCGCCAGCAATTAGAACGATCAATTCTGTGAAGCTTTTTGGCAATTGTGACAATCGTATGTGAGTGAACAAATTTATCGGACGTGTCAACCAACAAAAAAAAAATAAAAAATAAAGAAAAAAGAAGCGTACCAGAAGGCATTCAAAGAAGTTCCCTTTGGACGGTAGAGTGCCAAAGCCAACGCCCAAACTTACGTCCACGTCAGTGCAACCGCCGTCATGTGGTTTACAATCGCTTATGTGGTCATCATCATAATCCAGCTTTGTGAATTGGCCTACGCCGCTGGTGGTAAGTACACAAAATGCTACCTTTATGTATTCTTCGAACGTTAAATCCTAATATGTGCGCTTTTAGTAAATTCAATATTTCAATATTCCAATATTCCAATATTCTACATTATTCGTTTAATCATTATGCTATCGTTTCTTGTCTTGATTGTAAATTCTTGGCCCAAGTTCAGTGGCAGTGACTGAATTCTTGTTTAGTCTATTATTAGTGTTGAGTATTTGCTATTTGCCATTTGCTCCATTGCCTTAATACGTATTTATTATTATTTAATCGGACCGAATGCAGCACAAAGCTGTCGTATAAACAGCTTCACTAAATCAGCATGGGTTTCCCTCCACTTTTCATCACGTTCGTCAGAGTCCAGAGCAATGCGCCGTTGGCATGAAAACCATAAATGTGCAAGAGTCTGCATCGAACAATTTTTCTATGGATGCTAAGCCATGAAATCCTTGGCCATTTAAATGGTTAATATATCCAATAAATTCTTTTGTGCGTATCTTTATGGATTAGTTTGGATTTTTGCTTCACAGATTGCATTCAAGCCGTAGTTAGTTGGCTTTCCCAAGCAATTGGATGCTTCATTAGGATTGATGGCAACTTCAGACATATAATTTTGAAATATAAATATGAATTTGGCTGAGGCAACGGCGTGACTCATTTAAAGCCATAAAATACATATTCAGATATCATTCTTGTGCAGCTCAACACTCAACCCTTGGTATAATAAATCTTTTTTTTTTTTTTGCTGCACATGCCAAGCTATCACGAAGTTGCAGTCATGATTTGCTTTTGAGTGATGCTCATATTGTGAGATTTGACCCAAATATGTGATTGGGTGTGGTACGACGTGGTATGACTGACACTCGTCGTGCAACAATGCAGATATTCAGTATAAACACATTGTGCAAATATAACGCGAGTTATTTTTTTGCGTTCCCAGCAAAATTCCAGTATAGACACCACTCAATACTGACGTTGATTCAGTACAGCGACGTGTCCGGCTTTATTCCTTTGTGGGATATATATATTTTTTTTATCTCTTCAGCTTGGCAGGTATAGAATTCTATTTGCTTCAATTTTTATTCGAGCTGTCGCTGACTGATAGCAACCGTGAATTGAACCCTTAGTCACATGCCAATGTTTATGTGATGCCAGGGATTTGGAAAGGACGCTAACTTGCCTCACCGTTGTTAAAGGAACAGTTGAATAAAAAAGTTTAAATTGCGAATAACAATTTTTGCATAATTGTCCCCATAGGAGATAGAGCGGAGACCGTAGGTATGCACTCATACCCACTTCATTTCATTTTGAACTTTTAAGCAAAATTCAACTTCATAATCTGAAGAATACAAAACAGCGAAAAGAATTTCCAATTTCATAACTTATCATAAGTGTGTATTGTATATTAGAAAATACTTGTTTGTTAATAGTATTATGTATAATAGAAATATATTTCGTCAACTGTTTCTTAATCGATCTAATTCAATAGTTTCTTATGGCATTTCTATCAAATCTGAAACGTGTATTTGATTTGATCGATTTTAGTGTAATGGGTACATTAATATTCTCAATCATGTAGTATGTAGTCAGTAAGACAGACAGATGAATATGACTATATCCACTCGACTTTTGAGGTTAATCAATCCAGAATCAATCCAGAATCTACATGTACATATATACTTATGCACATACATATATGTATGTGTTTGAGTCTGAGGTTGCAAATTGTTGTTCAAGACTTGTTCCCAGTCGTTGATTGTGAACATTATTTTATTGAAGTCAATTGTGTATTAGATGCAGTTTAATCTTACATTTTTGAGACTATAAAGATGCTACATTTTGATTCCCAGCATCATGCTCAACTGATGACTTATGCAGTTTCATATTTTGGGATAAACCAGCTTCCTTTAAAAAGATACTTTTAATAGCGTGCTTTAGAGGCCTCACAGTACTTTCCTCGGACTGATTACCGATTGCTTAGCATATATATATATATATATATATTTCCATTTTTTGTCCCCCAATATCCAAGATAACGTCAAACGCTAGTTACCGTGAGTTCCCATGAGTGGTGTTCCCATGGGTGGTGCATGGCTGTTGCAATCAGAGTAATTCAACTAATCAAAAGCTTGGATCTCAATACACTAGATGACAACCATTAGAATTATGAATTTGATTTTTCTTTGTTAAGTTTTGTTTGGTTTATTTTGTGAAAAACTTGTTGGTTTTTGTTTTTTTTCCTATAGTGTAATTGTTTGTATTCCAATTTTTGTTGCTTTTGTTTGAAAACCATATGCCAAATTAATAGTAACAAAAATAATGGAATGATTGAAAGGATAGTAGTTTATCGTAACCATTGTATTGTTTTAGAATTCCTACGCTTTACCGTCGTATACGAAATTTGGCAAAGCGTTTGGATTCTGAAACGGTATATGGTCAGCAACAACAATCGGAAGGTTAGTTATGAAACCAATTATGTTAAATAGATTGTTCAGTGACGCATATTACTCAATAGTTAACGTAATCACAACTTTAGAAGAAATCAGATTTGCCACACATTCAATCTGTGAGGCTTCTTGAATAGTTGTTAACCATCTATCATTTAAGATTGAAACCTCTTAATCTATTTAATATTTTTTAGAATGTAGTTATTATAAACAAAGACTAACTAGAGCAGTAAATTTGCGGACACACAAGTTGAACGATTGAAGTCCGACAATTAATGAATAATCACTTAGCTTAAGATTTGTAATACACGATAATTGAGTCACCGAACTGATGTTTATCTAACATGGAATTTCCATAACATTATTCATTTTGAATTGATTATTTTTGTCATCTGTCAGTGTTTTTAGTACATGTTTTTGGTAATTGTTTTATATATATATGTATGTAATAAATATTTTGAATTTATTTTACAGAAGCTGATTATACACTCGATGATTCATTTTGGAACGAAGAGAGTCCTGTTGGTATGTATGTCCTTGTAAATTTATACAATATGTTTGATTTCCCACATAATTGATGTGCGAAATATGATATGCAAATGATAATGCTTATCCTAAATACGGAGATCGAAAAAATATGTTGACTTGAATAATAGGCTACTCCCTTTTAGCTCGCAAAGTGTTTTTCATAATTATGTATAAGTGAAAGAGCTACATACGTGTATATGGAGAGGTGCTTATATAATTCGTTTTTCAGGTGAAGTGGAACGCCTGCTCAAAGAGTATCGACAAAATCAGGAACTTGTGCGTCGTATCGGTGGACATTATTATCAAATTATTTATCCTGTACAGCTGCGTCATCACGAAAAGATGGGAATATCGACACGTGAAGTTAGTCCCCCAAAGGTACGCAAAGATTTGCATAAGAGAAATACTAGAAAAATCGAAACAAATCCAATGGTATGTTCATATATATTTTCATTTAGACGTGCTATTTGTTTGTCTCATTGTTTTCGCCTCCCTATCCCCAACACCCACATACTTCATACATCATACTGCTACAATCTAGGTATTCACATTTCGATTTTTCATCAAAATGCCATTCATATATTCATTGCCTAAAGTCCAGCATTTTCCTCATTTGAACACTTAATTGCCAGCACTGATTTTCTATCGATGTTTATATATTTGACTATTCTAACAAGTTCTCGTACTTTGTGTAGTCGATTGTATTATGCCAGCGAACTTGCCGATTTTGACTAAAAGATGACTTCTCGCCTCTGTCTCAACTGCCTTATGTGTTTAGATACTTTAATTGTTTGCTCGTTCATTAATAACCGCTAAAAACATTACAATTTATTTACTTCTTTTAGCCGGGACAACGCCCACGTCCGCACGATGACAGCGTTTTTAGCAGAGGCAGAACAAAGGTGAGACCGAAAATGAGTACACACAAAAGTACAAAATTCGAATTTCAACTTAAGCTGCTCCAGTTCGATATCGACTTTGAGCATTTCTTAAGAGTTTTGATGGGATCTCAAAGTATTCGTAATTTGCATACGCTTTCAGATGGGTAATTTTCAAAATCACATTCAAGTAATCCAAGCAAATTGTGTTAATGCATATGAAATTAAGTATACGCAACGAATATTTGTTGATGAAGTACTAAATAAACAAAGTTTATTTCATATTCATGTGTACATTAAATAATTCCGCTTGTTTTGCATGTGTCTATTAAATAATTACCCATTTTTTGTTTTATTCTTAATTTTTATATGCATTTTTATTTAAGTCAATAAGTTAGGATTGAAGTTCGCGAGGCCAAAAGCTACAAGTTATGCCCTATTTGAAAGTCTGAGAACAGGCTTGTGGATTGTGTAATTATTGTCTTTAAATTTCAGAAACATTTTCATCGTACCTCACTTCTTATCAAGGCATTTAATCACAAATTCCGATTGGATTTGGAATTAAATTCGTGAGTATAAATAAAGCTTGATTGATTCACATCTGACTTGCTCTACTCGTGTGCCTCTTTATAGACAACTACTCTCACCTAACATACAACAGAAACACTATCACGTCGGTGGATACCTGGTGGATGGCAATCGACATGTAAGTATTCATTTCAAAGTGTTCAAAAATGGATATGGTATATGATATGTGTAGCTGCACAATGTCTGCTTATAACTATGGCTAATTGAGCTTAACTACTCTTGCTGAAGGCAACAATCTCAAAGGTTACATTTTGAAATGACTTTACTATGTATTTGATTAAATTGTTGACGCTTAGACCGCTCGGCTTGCACTTTAATTGAAATGTCCAAAAATTTGGCAAAATGTGTTTTTGCGTTACGAATTCCAGATAAATGTGTCGAAAAATTTCACTTTGCTCTTCGCCAAGTACGTTGAAGTTAAATATCAGTTTATTTTTGAATCAATACGCAACTTTACTTACTGTAGCTGAAGAAAAATTAATTGGGAAGCATTTCTTTACAGAGATATATCCTTTTTCACATCATACTCAATGGGGACAGATGATTTTCTGGCAAAAATCTTTTCAATATTCAAATATTGTCGAAGTTTGAAAGGGCAACTTTTCAGTGATTACAAGAGTAGCAAATTTTTTGTTTTTTGTTTTTTATTTTTCAGGACATCGAACACTGTTACTATCATGGTACAGTCAAAGATTATCCTGGTGCCAGTGCTGCCTTTCATACTTGCAACGGCGTCAGCGGCGTCATACACATTGGCAACGAGACCTTTGTCATACATCCCTTTTACGGCGGCGATCTGTCGGTAAGCTGACCGCTCCAATGTCATAAGCTCTGCCGGTTACATTCATCATCGCTTTTAATATGTACAGAAACATCCGCATGTCATTTTCGAAGCACGCACAAAGGCGAACAAGGGTTGTGCAAACTCTGGGAATCTGGATTCGTGGCGTTTATCACGACGCACTAAACATCTGTCCGCGGGCGTGGTCGACGAGATACATCCCAATGGGGCTGGCCGTTACAAGCGGGATGTGCGCGAGGCCACCAAATACATTGAAACGGCCATCATAGTCGACAAGGCCATGTTCGAGAAGCGTAATGGTAGCACGCGCGCCGAAGTTATCCACGATGCCATACAGGTGGCCAATATAGCGGATTTGGTGAGTATATCGATAGCTACAGGTACTTGTATATTTATGTCTATGTATATACACATTTCTATATATATATATATATATATTGTATGTTATCTTGGGTAATGCCAAACTGTTTAGTACTTTCGCACGCTGAATACACGCGTTTCGGTGGTGTACATTGAAACGTGGGGCAAGAACCAGGCGGCCATCGATGGCAGCAAGGACATTAGCAAGGCCATTTCCAACTTTAATGACTACACCTCAAGAAATCTATTTCAAATCGAACGGGATACGACACAGCTACTAACGTAAGTATACATACACACACACACACACACACACATATATATATATATATACACACATATTCCCACTCACGTACTTTTGATTTGATTTCACAGCGGGGAAACATTTGCCGGAGGCGAGGCCGGCATGGCCGTACCCGAGACTGTCTGCACACCCCGTGCCGTTGGCATCAGTGTCGATGTCAATGTGTATGAGCCGCACCTTTTGGCTGGCACAATGGCGCATATGATTGGGCACAATATTGGCATGGGCCACGACGATGGCCGTAAGTGCAATCTAATTGCTTAATTCGAATTAAAATTATGTGATAAATTATTCAGTTTACACTAAACACTCATTGTTGTATCTGCAAATTGAACAATTATAAATACACTCACAATCACAATCACAATCATTTCATTTTTGAACTTCATCCTTACTACATATTAATATTTTCCACATAATAGCATTGAGCACATTGTGCAATAGAATATATGAAAAATGTCATTTGTACGCTGAACTATTCGCCTCAGCTTTTCATACCCGGTATCGTATCATTTGTGTGCAGTGCATTCAATTGAATTTTTTCAATTTGACGCAGGTGAGGAATGTTTCTGCAGGGACTGGCATGGTTGCATTATGGCGCAGTCAATAGTTGGCCAGGAAAATGTGCAGCCATACAAGTTCTCCGAATGCAGCAAAAAGGATTACATTGACGCACTGCGCACGGGTCATGGGCTTTGTTTGCTCAACAAGCCCAACGAGGTAAGATACATGCCTCTCCGCGTCTCTGCACAATCAATACACAATGGGATTCCTGCTGTCATTGCGGTTGCTTGTTGTTTGCACCTGGTGGCAAGTAACCGCATCAGCACCGACAGATAACACATCAAATGGGAATGCTTTATAAAGAATTCCTATCTTAAAACCACATTTGCCTAGCTTCAAAGTAAAATAAATGAATTTGCTGTAATTAATCATTTTAAAAAATAATCACGAAGTAATTGTGCTCAAATTCCAATATAGATATAGCCCACCTGCGACAAGTACTTAATTGAATTTCACATCTACTCTGGATGGGGAAGATTTACGAGTAAAAAATAAAATTATTTAAATCACATTTCGAAACAGGAAAAAATTGTTAGATATGAGAAAGTGCAACTAGCAATAAATGGAGAAAAGAATCAAAACTATTTGCAAAGGTTTGAAACATAGGATTCTAAACTTATTTCTGTCACTTACAGATTGAGTTGCGCCGCAATTGTGGCAACAAAGTCATCGAAGAGGATGAGGAATGCGACTGCGGCACGTTCGAGGAATGCGCATTAGATCCCTGTTGCGATGGCATCACATGTAAGCTGAAGTCGGAAGCTCAGTGCGCCAGTGGCGCCTGCTGTGACCAATGCCGAGTAAGTGGAATGTGAAAAGTGGAAAATGTGATTGCTTTTGACTTTAACACAATTGTGTTTACGCCAGCTGCGACCCAAGGATTACGTATGTCGCGATTCGCACAATGAATGCGATTTGCCTGAGTATTGCGATGGCGAGGTGGGCCAATGCCCGAGTGACATCTACAAGAAGAACGGCTCCCCCTGTGGCCTGAGCAAGTCGGGTATATCCGGTGAGTAATCGATAACTGTCACATACCAGAGCTATGACTTATGACTTTGCATATCTTCGATAGGTTATTGCTTTCAGGGCTATTGCCCAACACTTACCCTACAATGTGAGGCTATTTGGGGTTACGGCGGCTTTGCTGCCGATCGTCAATGCTATGAGCAGTTCAACTCAAAGGGTTCCATTAACGGTCACTGCGGTCGCGACGCTAACGAGCACTACATCAAATGTGAGCCAGAGTAAGTGTACCTACACATGCCCATGTATTCACACCATCACATCTGACGCCTATATGCCAGATATGCGTGTTATTATATACCTATACAACAGCTGGCATACGTGAAAAATTTCACTTCTCAGTGTTAATTGGCAATCAAAACAATTTGGCTTCCTCATCAAGTACGTGCTTGAGCGTAGCATGTGATATTCAAATTTTTGAAATTGAAAACCCACGCACAAGATAACTTAATTTTGAAATTCATCGCGAATAATGGCTATTCATATTCGCCTGCGTTTTTTTTTTCGTACCACAGGAATGTACAATGCGGCACTTTGCAGTGCAAGGAGGGCGAACGGCAGCCAGTTAACGATGGGATTGACCAGCTTTACTCGCGCACAATTATCTCTATCAAGGGGCAGGAGTACGAGTGCAAGTGCGTAACGACTGCTGCACTCCTCGTTGAGTGTGTGCCTGTGTTATGGGGGAAAGGGGACAAAAGAGGAGGGGGTTTGCTTTTGATGCTTTTCAGAATTTAATCACGTTAACGTATAATGCATATGCATATTGCAGAGCAACCAGCGGGCAAGTGGGCTCGAACAGCTATCCGGAGCATGGACTGGTCAAGGATGGAACGCCATGCGGAGATAATTTGATTTGCCTCAACCAAACGTGCGTCAGTCTCTTTCCGCATGTGGATCAAACCAAGTGCCCAACAAATAAGCAGGGTCAAGAATGCTCAGAGCGCGGTGTAAGTACAAAAAAGTGGAACACATTCATACAAATTGTTCAAAAACAATAACCACCTGAATATCCACTTAAATATATATATATTTTTTTTTGTATATTTTTGTATACGTATATCCTCTCATCTATATCCCATTCTTTGGCAGTTCTGTACAAACGCAAATCGTTGCTTTTGCGATATGGGCTGGGGCGGAACGGATTGCAGTACGGTTGTGCTGCTGACGACGCCGCTGCCAACGGAAGCATTGCCAACGCCGGAGAATACGATCAAAATGGAGAAGAAAGAAACTCCATATGGTAAGAAATGGGTGTGGGCCGAGGTCAGCGGCTACTCAACGTGGCTTCATTTTGATGATATTGATATTGGAACACATGCTAATCGAATCTAACCACATTAGAAATAACTTAATTTAATATTAATTAACTTAGCCAATCCGGCGTTATGGAGGGGCATCAGTTACGCACCGGTACTAACGGTACTAACAACTGCCACAACCGAACCCAAATAGCGAACTCACACGGTCTCTCGAACAGATTGATAATTGATTTGATTGCAATTCGATACCATCGGTATACATAACTGTTTCGATAACTCGTATGACAATGGTAATTACATCGATTGCTAGTCTTGTTAGGCGGAACGCTCGTAAATACGAATTGAATCTCATTATGCAATGATCTTAGATTCAGCTATTTAGATACAGAATATGCAATAGTTCAACAACTATAGTTATAGCCATAGCGGGTCATAAAACATCAAATCACAAACTCAATTCATCAAGGATTCAATATTCGATTTGTTAAACCAACACGAGTTCCACGATCAGATCATACCATTCAATTCTTCCAGAATCAGACTCACATTACGTGCATGCTGATTACTGTTTGATCAATCAATTAATCGCAAATGTTCTGGATCTGAAAGCTACAACTGAAACTAAATCTCAATCATTTTTTCTTTCTCTATTCACTTAATTTAAGCAAAACAAAACCAAAAAGAACCAAATTTCCCTAAAAGCAAAGTATATTTGTAATTTCAAGAAACGATTCGTTTAAATTTAGTCAGATATTGTTTTGGAAATCATGATTCGTTGATTCGTTGGTTTAATCTTCAGTTCAATTTGTTACCAATAAGTTAGGTTTATTCATTTTTGTTTGTCTTTATTATACAATATATATATATATATTAGTTAAACATTAAGTAGGCAATTTATGCATATTCAATGTGCGTTTTTTTTTTGCTTCTGAGTAGTATTCAGATTTCAGAACAATTTGTTACATACAAATACTAATTTGGAAAAACCAAATCAAAGCAAAAAAAAAAAACAAAATTCAAATAAAATAAAATGAAACCACCATTTCCAGGCACCTCTGACCAAAATAGGATCAGCACATTAACCATGGTCATCATTTTAACAGTTATCGTCAAATGTGTCTTCATTAGTTTTGCAACACTGGCCGTTTGCTACAGGTAGAGTACTAAGCAAGTCTACAATCGGTTACACCGATCATGCGCTCACCTATACACATACACGCACACACAATGCATACATATGTATACGTGTACACGCATACGCAATGAATACAGGCTTAAGTAGTACAATAGTATGCATAATATCAGTAGTTTCAAAAGTCGGACTTACGCACTGACCACAGAGTCACCGACTTGTGGCTTATGTTAATCGAATGTGTATGCTGCATGCTTAAAGCTATGGGTCAGACAGAGCAGTTCATTTGACACTTTCCCGCTTACTCTTTCTATCGCGCTCTCCCCTTGACTCACTCACGCACATCTCTCTCTCTCTCTCTCTCTCTCTCTCTCTCTCTCTCTCTCTCTCTCTCTCTGTCTCTCTCCACCTCATGTTATCGCGCTCTCTAGAGCACGCATTCGCTTATTTTACATTTAGAATGGGAATTCCCCCCAATTTTATTATTAAGGTTTCGAGAAATGTCTGACCAACTGCTTTAAAATATGCCACGCATTTTCAAACGCATACGTATGTGTGCGTATGTGTGCGTATGTGCGTGTATGTATCACTGTATGCATGTGCTTGTTTGTATATAGTGTTTTACAGACATATGTACATATGTTTGTATTTACATACTTACATCCCTGCCACTGCCATGCCATTATGTGTGCGAATTTCTTTGAAAATGATTATTTTTAGATTCACTTCATGTTTTTGCCATTTTTATTTGTAAGCCTTACAAGTCCTAGACGTATGAATGTGGCAGGTTAAGTGTATACCTCAAAAATATGAATATTAATATGCATATCTATGCATAACATGTTCGTACATATGTATGTATGTACATATATTCATATACTTATCTAAATGTGTACCTATGCTTTTCCTTAACTTATAGTTTGAACACTGACGTTCAATTTGATAATTGTGTGTAATTGTTCTTGTTGCTGTGCCTGTGCGTGTACGTCTATGATTTGTCTCCACATACATAGTGACATACAGTTTGTTTGTATGCGAGTATGTATGTGTGTGTGTGTATGTATGTTAATAGCTGCATACATACATATGTATGTATGCGTATGTATGTATATGTCTGTATGTATATGTCTGTTTGTATTAGTGTTGTTAAATACTTGATGTACTTATATATCTGCGCGCTGGATCATGCTATGAGTAATCTGTGTTTATTTACATATCGTATATCAAATGCCGTGTATGTATATATGTATGTTTCTGTAACCTATATATGCATATTTTGGGCAGTTCTACATATAAAACATATACAAACACTCGCATTACCTTGTACATATATATACATACATGCACATATGTATGTATGTATATTCATATATTCACAATAACATTCACAAACATTACGATATAGGTAGATACACCCGCCCAATTCTTGTTCCTGACACTAAGACATACACACACACAAACACACACAAACACACACAAACACACACGCACACACACACGCACACAGACACACTCAGAAAGACAAGCATACAGACAAAGACATATGCATACAAATAATGTTTTTGAAAGCTTACGAATCGCAATTGGAATCGTTCTATTCCAAAGATCCAAAAAGATACTCCACACAACATATCTGATATTCATGCATAGATTTCGAATAACTTCTGAACGACTTTCCAAGATTCTTGTCCACAGACAATACCCATAAGTAAACAATCTTATTGTCCATGAAAACCTATCTAGAAATATTTATACGTACAAATGCCAATACAAAAGCTACATTTAAGAGGCATCCATATTTGCTAGGCATCTAAAAGAGGGCGTGGCTCAAAGGTGTTAACCTTATTATAGAGTGTTCCGTAGTTTTGATTACCATTGTCATATCCTGGGTGCTGCCGAATTAAAAGAATAGAAACAAAACTAATGCCAAAACAAACAAAAAAAAAAAAATTAAAAGAAACCAAATGAAAATTAATATCTTAAAAATATAGTAGTTGAACTGTGACCAAAGTGTAAACTCGAGGCGCAACTGTGAGAATCGTTTGATTTCGAATTCATTCGATGCGTTTTGTGGCCAGAAAACATTTTGTTGGTAATCCAGCAACTGCACACAATATGGCTTATGCGCACATGCATATATATGTGTATTTTCATATATATTCTAATATATATATATATATATATATGCATATATATATATATATATTCATACACACATACATATATATATATATATATATATATATATGCATGTATGTATGCATGTAAGATTGTCAAATTCATGCACATAAATGTCGAGTTGCTTTTTCTTGTGTGCTGAGGTCCAATATTTTTGTGATATCTCATAAAAAAAGGAGAAAACGTACAAATGTTTTTTGTTTGCTTGTTTTTTTTCGGCTGATCTACCCACCCAACTGCAAAACTGATATCGACGAAACCAACAACTTCAACTAAAAAAAAAAAACAAAAAACTTTATCTGTGTAAATAAAATAAAAAATAACAAAAACTACAAAACAAAATTCTGGTATATCATAACGTAACGTATGCAAATCCAATATAAAAAATGTTCTATAATACAATGAAAACAAATATTGTCTATACACCTTGGCGTATGCATAATATTGTTCATATATATATATATATATATATATATATGTATATATTTGCATCGCATAAAATCTAAACCCAATCAATACAAATACACACATTAACAATCTTACCCATCAAAAAACATCAACACTCACACCCACACACACACACACACACACACACACACACGCATGTGAAATCAAATGGCTAAAATATCTCGTATAGAGAACTACCACGGCTCAAATACAGTGTTCCTAGTCGGTGTTCTAATGTCAGTTGTAGGGTTCGTTTTTATAACATTCACCTTGATGGCATTGTGCTACAGGTCAGTTGTAGTACATAGAAACTTCTCCCTGTGTCTGAGGTTAGTTGAAAAGAAGTAATGAAAAAGCCAGCTCTAAATACAAATACAAATTACTACTACAAAAAAAAAAAAAAAAAAAAAAAAAACCAATAAGAAAACAAAAAACTGAAAAATCAATGCAAAAATTACAAAAGAACACTAACAAAAATCGAAAAAAAAAACTCAATATTTTGTTTATATGTTCCGTTTCGAATTTTATTCATTTTCTTTATCCAAATGTTGCCCTCTTTATGAGTCGTAGTATTTAGTGCATACAAATATGCCTACAAATGTATATATGCAGGTGTGGATGTAGCTTCTACATACACACATATACACATATATGTTTGTATGCGTGTAAGCTTGTACATATGTA